>VXAU01003743.1:404254-447575 GCA_013399695.1 Formicarius rufipectus | reverse complement strand
TCCTCCTCTTCTTCCTCCTCCTTCTCGTCGTCGAGCACGAACTGGTAGTTAAACTGTGGCTGTTGCGGCCGGGCTGGCCCGGAGGGGGAGGAGGAGGAGACCAGGGGCGACTGGTCCATCTCGTCCATGGTGCCTGGAGCGGGCGGAACAATGAGCGGTGCCGGTGGGGGAGGCGCGGGCTGCGCTGCCACCGCTGCGGGACCCGCACTCCGCCCTGTGAGTCACCGCCGGGCGCGGCCGCCCCGCCCCGCGCCCGCCACGGCCAATGGGGGGCGGCGGCGGGCGAGGCCCTCATGAATATGCACGAAGGGCGGGGCCGGCCGCTCAAGTCGGGTAAAGTTCAGTGCGGGCGGGGCAGGACCGAGAGGGGGTTCATCCATCCATCCATCCATCCATCCATCCATCCATCCGTCCAAAAGGAGTGCCGTCTCCTCTGCCAGAACACTGCCACTTCCTGGTTTTCCGTTGTCTTTGAACAGCGGCCAGAAGCCCTCAGCGCTTTGCCGAAGGGGCAGGGGATGGCTGGGGGCGCTGGGGACGGAGGGTGCGGGGCTCCGATCCACCCGCGCCCGGGTTCTCTTACCCTGGATGTGACCGAAGGGTCCCGAGGCAGCCCGGGCGCCTCCGCACTGTGGGGCCGGGGGAGGCGCCGTCCCGATCCTGCTCCTTGTCCTCGGGCATCGTGCCCATCACTGTGGGCAGGAACATCCCCTGGGGTGGGAAGCGGAGTCAGTCAGCGCCTTCCTCCGAGGGGAATGGGAGTTTAACCAAAACATGATGCAAAAGCCTTCCCGTGTCTGAAAAAAACCACAGAGGAGACATTGTCAGAAGGGACAAAGTTGTTTAACCACCCATGTTAGTGTAAGGGAGCTCCCTGAGCAGATCCCATCATCACTTAAAGACTGCATTTAAATTGTGCAACTTCTGCAGGAAAGAATGGAAATGAAGGAGAAAAGGGGGAAAGGAAAGATGAAAGGAAAAGGGGAAATGAAAAAGCAAAGAGCAATGGAAAAAGGAGAAGAGAATACTTGGTGCCTGCCTGTGTCAGACTCTGGTGTGGTCTCCAGCTCTCTGTTCAGAGATGGAACACTGGCCAAAGCCCTCAGGGTAACACTTAATTTAACTAAAATAGTGTCTATTTGGATTCAATTTTCACCCACACAGCTGCCACAATAAGACCAAAAGGCCTTAGAATACTATATTTAACACTAGCCCAACATTATTACGAGTTTTTAACTCACAGATGATTTATTCTCCCACACACGCCTGTATAAAGAGATTAGTTCATGGAAACACTGGGAGCAAGCAGCTGCATGTTCAGCGAGACTCGAGAAGGGAAGGAAATCAGCAGCTCTGCTGTCACTTCCCTTCTGCCATGTAGGATGCAATGGATGCAAGCATGGATGCATGGATGGGGAGAGTCTCCACCACGAATGGGGGGTCAGTCTGCAGCTTCACTCACTGTTTGACAAACAGGATGGCAACAAGAATGGAGAGACTCTGAGGGGCCCCAGCACTGAGTCCCCTCTTCACCGAAAACATACTGTATCCTTTGCATGAATTGTCTGGACCCGAATATTTGTTGCTGTTTCTGTATTGGGAAGGCCGTTCAAAAGTATCACGTTCTCCAAATAGCTAGATATCTCCTTCTACTTCCACATGTTGTGAAAAACCAGAGTCCTCTCACCACTTTCGGCTTTAATTTAAATTGTTCTTTTTTGTGAATTTTCATTTCTAAGAATACCCTTTATCCAGCCCTTGCTTTGCTCAGCCAAGCTGGAGAAGCCGTGCTGTCACCCTTTCCCTTGCTCCTCCAGCAGCCTTTCCCTGCACCCAACCCAGCCTCAGTGCAGGCACAGGAAATTCCACATGAGAGGTTTTTTTTTTTTCCCCAGGAATGTCCAAAGACATCAATATTCCCTATCTCTTCCAGAAATTACCAGAAGGAACGCACAGAGTATTTCTGTAAACACAGTGACGACAACAGTGTTATCCCTAGGGAGACAAACATTTCCCAGCAGGTGGATAAGCACTTGACAACCTCTGAGGTCTCCAGCCATCATTCCTTGCCCCTCGGAACTTGCATGTTCTATTGACAAATTATCTGTCTGCCCTTTTACAGTGATATAAGGGATGTTACAGCAGCATCGGGATGGATGTACAGCAATGAAAATATTTTGATTTAGTAAAGTCTTTATAATTTCACCAGCCAATCTACTTTTTGTATGGCCTGGTTAAAAAAGAAGATAGATTTTTAAAATTCCATGAAAATATACCCTAAGGCAACAAGGTGCCTTTAAAAATGTGTGCAATTCTGAGCATCAACAGAGCACTGAAATTAATTTTAATTAATCTAACTATGGAGATTTTTGATCATCTACAAGTAGGAAAAGTCTATATATAATCTGGCTGATTTTATCAGAGTACTTGGAAGAGTATCTATCATCAATTAAGGACAAATGAAAGGGGTTTTTATTTAGAGACAGGAAGTGACTAAAGGTCTTGGAGGGAAACAGGAAGGGAGTTCCAGATTCCCTGAGCAAGTCAAATTAAGAAGCAAGAGGAAAACACAGCTCTCCAGTACTGACACTACACTGCAACCCCCCCTTCTTGTAGCTCCTTAAAGATTTAAAAAAAAAAAAAGAGCTCTTACAATTCTGATACAAAGTTTGTCAACAAGCTGGAGTATTTTGCAGATATTCAGCAATTTAATTTACAAACTTGCTTTTCATGAGCTGTTTTCCTATAGCCAAGTTAGGAAGAAAAGCATTCCCCGGGTGTTTCTGAGTTTCCACAGCAGTGCTGCCAAGAGCTATGTGGATTTTTTTTCTGGCTGGATTTTTTCTGTCCACTCTGACCTTCTGCTTGCTCTTACACAGAAGTAATATGATATCACAACATATCATAGACTAGGATAATAATTGTGATGGGCCAAATGCAGTATCATCACTTCACAGCAGGATCCAACAGAAAAAAAATCCCACAATTAGCCTCAGATAGCAATTTTAAAGGATGGATTTAAAACTGTGAGGGTGGCTGGATTTCTGCCCCTCTTTTTATGCTCAAAGGAGAATGCCCCAGGTTTCAGGCATCATGTCTGTCTCTGGAAGGATAAAACTGCAAATCTTTGTTTTCAGATTATGCCTCTGCTGCAGAGCTCTGGGTATTGAGCACATTTGCCTCACAGGTTTGTCTTTGAATACCTGCTGGACTTCTCTGCAGGATCAGCAGTGGGATACTGTGACAAAATCACTACTTAGGTTACTAAGAAAAATGCAGCACATGGATGCAAAAAGTAAACCAGTAGAATTAAGGGCTTGCCATCTTTTGGTGGCAGCTGAACCAGGTTGGCTCTTAAAAGACAACACACAGTTAATGTCATGCCTGACTGACACCCCCACCCCAAGCAGTGGGGTGCTTCCACACCCAAAGAGGACCTGGTTTATACTGACAGGAGATGCAACAACCTCAGCTGTTTCCTGTAGCACTTCCACGTTCCTGGACAACCTACACACTGACCCCAGCAAAGTCCTTTCCTCTCTGCCCAATCAGAGGGGAAGGGTTGGACACTTTGAGGGACCATGCAGACAATCATAGAAGTCCTTAGGTAAAAACAAAGACTAAAGACCCACCTTTCATTATTACAATGTATTAAACTAACACAACTGAGTCAGACCTGTCTGTTCACACATTAATGAGTGCATTAGGAAAACAAGCCCGTGGAAATGTGGCAGAATGGTGTTCACTAAACAATTGTATATATCACTTTGTAAATGCATCATGTCACTGCAGAAAATTGAACAGATCAGAGTGAAATCTGAGATTCTCTGAATGTCTAAGGAATTAGAATGAATGGTGAACATTTTCCTAATTCCCAGAATATAGGTAGTCCCCCACCTTAGGTTTAATGTTGCTACTCTTCACTCCTCACCCTTTTAAAAAGAACAATTAACTTGCTCACTTACCAGCGTGGCCATAGTACTTCTCACCCCTGGGGAACCCAAGGACCAGTTTCATCCGACCTAGACACAAAATATCCATTCTCTATTAACGCTTCTTGCAAACAGCTCCCCATTGTATCAACTGCTGTTTCTATTCATGTTCTCCCTTCCTCCTTTTCAATCAATATCAACTTTAGACCTTGGCATCACTAAACCTATACCCATGGACATGTCTGAATTCAAAATTTCAGGGTTCTTTAATGGATTTATCATAGTTCTGTTCTGTGAATATCCTCCACTGTAATTAAAAGCAATGTTTGCGCCCTGTGTGCTTGGGGGTTCAATGGAGGGAAGAAAGTCCATTACTGCTCAGTAAGTTTTGGATCTTTCTGACTGACAAATTTGTGATGTTCAGTTGCCAGGAAGTGAATAAAGGAGGATCTACTCATTGCACCACCAGCTGGAGCACGGACAGAGCAGTTGTACAATTTACAGGTGTAGGTGACTAGAACTTACTCCTCCAACAGCAAGAATGAACTATGAAATTATGGTATTTAACCTACATTATTTTAAGAGCTTTTTTAAAATGTAGGGATTTATTACAGTTACAATAATTTGGAATTTAAATCAATTTGCTTTTTAAAAGGAAAACCGTATCTAATTTAAATTCAAAATCAATTTTTGCTACTTTTCAGCACTGATACAGACCCACTTAGGAAAGAAACAGCGTGGTAACCCCCACTCAGGGTTATTCCCTTGGCTGCCAGCTGTGCTGAGGAGAAAACAGATGGATGGCAGCATGTTCTGCTGCTCCTGGAGACAAGGGTGGTGGCCTCATGCTGCAGCTATGAAACTCAAACACACAGACAGAGTGTGCTTGGGGAGCAGCTCTGCTGATCTGAACTGGTTCACATCTGGAAAGTCCGTCCAACTGCCCCCTCCCAGCACTTTGGGAACCAGGAGAACTTGGTGGTTACTCGTTCCTTCAGGAGCCACTAAGTGGTTTTTAAAGCTTGTCTGTCACTTACCCAGACGGCAAAAGCAAAAAGGAGGATGAGAGGTGTGAGAACCACTGAAGATATTCCAGGACAGAGATGCAAACAATGTAAGACCTGAAGCTACAGGAAACCTGAATTTGCTTGTTTTACTGGTTGTGGGACTAGTTTCTGACAGCTGTAGAGAGAGGGGTGTATTTCAGGTGAGTCATGCCAATGGAAGTCTGAAGACTGCCTGGGTGCAGCCACAGCTTTGGCAAGGGAAGAAAGGGGGATAAATCTCATAAGATGAATTCTCCCTAATACCTCCTGTGAAGAGGAGCAGAAACAAAAGGAAAACACCTTGATGAAATGAAGTTACACAGGGCTACTTTAGTCCCCAAAGTAAAACAAAGTTCTTCAGAATTCTAGGGCATAATGTTTGGCAGGTATCACTTATTCTAAACTTCTCCCAAATGCCTTTTTTTTTTTTTCGGTGAAAATACAGTTTTTACTCTTCTTCTTGTAACTTACAAAAAACTAGCATATTCCAGTAAGAACTAGCTACCTGAATACCATGTAAGTCTGGTCAAATCACCAGTTCAGCACAGGCTGTTAGTAAGATTCACTGAGTTTATTCCATCAGCTGAGAATCAGGTTGCTAAAAAGTGCAAATTTTAATATATGAGCCTGGAAATAATTAGAACTTGACTATATTGTGGGTAGAAATGCCTGGGTAAATTGGAAAAAAAACCCCAGTCACTTTGGTTTTAGAGTTAGTTAGCTCTATGTTGTTTCTCATCCAATTTTACTCACATTAAATTTTCAAAAATTAGAATTTAGAACCAGCAGTCTTTCAGAGCTATCCAACTAAACTGATTCAACAGAGTTCTTGTAAATGACTGCTGCTTAAGAGAATAAAATCATAGACTCATAAAATGGCTTGGATTGAAGGGACCATCAAGATCGTCCAGTTCCAAACCTTCTGTCATGGACAGGGACACTTTCCACTAGAGCACGTTACTCCACTTCTTTCCCCCCCCCCTAAAATCCACTTCTATGGCTGCTCCAGAACGCTGAACTTGGAAAAGTAATTTCTGTATCCCACTAGGGGCTAAGAGGGAAGACAGCTGGGGACAGACAAAAAGAGATTCCAAAGTGAATGAGACCTCCTGAAGAGAACGATCATCAGTGGCAACTGGCACAGCCTCAAACTATTCACTTTAGTTCCCTCAGACTAGAAGAGCCCAGGACTGGATCATTCTTCCTTCTCCATATGGCATCCATCTAACTGCAACCAAATAAAGATAAACACATTATTATTCCTAAAAATAGAGCAGGAGATCATCGCTCATGTTTTTCAGAAATAGCAAGAGCTATTTAAACTGCTTTGACAATGAAACCAGGTGCCTCCATATAAATACACAGTACATGATCCATTGGTTCCATTTTAGATGATTTTATGGCAACTGAATGGTATTTAAACTTCCATTGCATTCCTACCAATACGTAGCTTTTAAACACACTGTGTCAGGACTTTTTTCCTTCCTGTACACTTAGAAATTTCAGTTCAAATTATGAATATTCTAAGTATTTATGCATTTATAGCAGTGTGTGGCACATATATTGTAAGGATGGAGAAATACATATCCAAAAAGTGAACCAAAAAACTAACTGTACCAAAGGCCTGACTGGCTGTGTGGCACTAACGAGGCTCAGTTTAACCTGTGGGGTGCTCAGGCTTCCCAGGCAGGTCTCACTGGGAGGCTCCCTGTGCCACACAACCCCAGCACGTTACGCACTCAGCCCCTCCCACACAATCCAACAGGTGAGTGGAAGATGTGCTGCGTGGGGGTGTTTTGGAAAACTGAGGCAACAACAAACCCAGGGGGCCAGTGGAAACAGAGCAGTCAGCTTGTCACCTGCCATCCCTGGGGAGCTGTTTTCTCCTGCAGGTGTTTCGGTTTTGAAAGACTGACCTAGAACAGGTCAGGGAAGGTTGACACGCATTGGAGGAGAGAGCAAAGAAGTGACCTTCAGAGGGTTGGGAGTCCCATCCCAGAGCACCAAACTTGCACTGGCACTATGTGCTCTAGAGGAGGTAGTTGCAGGCACTCGTGTGAGTTCTCCTCAGCCCTAAGCTCCTAAAGCAAAGCCCCCTTAATCTCTGCTTTAGAGCACAGCACCAGAACTCAGGGTCCAACCCAGCCCCAGGGCCCGTGGGGGCTATAAATACCTCCTGCCACCAGGGGCCTGCTAAAGCTTTCTCAATCAGCTTGCTCCCAGCTTGGCAGCCAGAGCACACACGTCAGCTGCCAGCACCCACACCGGCAAAGCTCATGGCAATCCGTGTTCCCACGAGGGGCACGGCCCCACGCACACAACCGTTTCATTGCCATCTCCTCTGACTCGTGTCAGCACACGATGGTGGGGTGGGAAATCCTCTCCTGGTCTTGGCAACACACAGAGGTGTGGGGTAAGTGTGTGTGGTGTTTGTAGCCATGTCACCTGGGGCAACGTCACGCGGCATTTGAGAGGACAGGTGGGTTTGGGTTTGGCAATCCTCGGAAAAGGAGAACCACAGGAGAGTTTTGTGCAACTCTGGGGGAGTTCTGGGGCTCCCAGCAATGGTTAGGCAAAGGAGAAGGGTGGGAAAGGCACAGAGGCTGTGCTGAGAGCTGCACAGGACCCAGGACGGGAGGACAAGCCGAGCACTGTCCAGCAGCAGCAGCTGGAAAGAGAAAAACAGGCACAACAAAATGGAATCTGTATCCCTGAGCTTTTGAACGAGTGGCCTGTGGCCAGATATGAGAGGGAGAAAACAGTGAAGGGAATCATGAGCCCAATTCGCAGGAATTGTAACAGATGAAGACAAGAAGAAAAGAGCAAGAAATCCCCTTTTCTAGCCCAACAATAGACACGGCAGAGAAACAGTGAAAAACGTAATTTCAGGTTACCTTGCTGCACTGCATGTACTAATAGTTTGATTCAGTTCTGTTATTTGAAAGGAAGGCAGAAGGAAGGAAAGGGCATAAAGTCCTTGTTACAAGCAGAAAATCAGAGGAGGCAGCAAACAAAAATTTCGAATTCCAAGTGCCCTTGCTATATTGAATATCAATAGTTTGACTCAGTTCTGTTATTTCAAATATACAATCAAGCCTATATTTTCTCCACTCTCCCTTCTCATTCCAAAGTTATTTCTGAGGACCAGTTTTTCTCTCAGGGATGTAGATGTGTTACTGCAATAAAACACAGCTGCTTGTAGGTATCTGAAGGCAAGAGAACTAAAATCTGGTGCCAGACAAATCAAGAGACAGTTGTTACAGTGCTTTTAGCATGGCCGGGACCAACTCTAGAGCCTGACACAGAAAGGTGCTGCCCTAACTTAGACAGTATTCTGAGGCAGCCATACATTTATCTATTGAGTAATAACAAATTTGAGTCTCTGCATTTATGAGTATCACTCAGATTAAACTCCTTTCAGACTAAGAATTCACTCTCAAATGACTATTAAGCAAAAAAAAAAAAACCACCCACAGATAAAAGCTGAAAAGATATTTGAATGTGTAATAATAGTAATATGCAAACCCATTACTATGATTAAACCCTTAATGTGATTAATGCATTTTGGAAGGATTACACCTAAAACCTAGAAAGCACAATGGAGCTGGGGAGAAAAAGCAAAAGGTGTTCAGACTTGGAATTGAGATGCAGCTGTTTAGCTCATCATTTCTTCAGCTGGAGAGAGAATGACTGCAGTACAGCAGAAAAAGGCTCAGCAAAGACGAAAAAAAATCAAGAAAATGTTTTAAAGGAATTGTTTGTAATCTTTTTTCTTGGACTGTATACTAGGTTTTGTGCAACATACATTTTTAATGATATCTGGCTTCACTGTTAACTATGTCTCTGAACATAAGTGAATGTTGCCACTGTCTGTATTTTTCAGAGAGTAGTGGAACGGGATGTGCCCACAAACCAGTCTTTAACTGCACCCATTTTCTGGTATCTGCAGATTTCATCTCCTCTCTGTACCTGATTCTAAGCTGCAGGTTCTTCTGGATAAAGTCTGCACATTTCTAAGAACAAGCAGTTCAGATACTGCTATTCCAGTTACCACCATACCAGCAGAACTGAAATAGCATCAATTAAAATTGTCATTGACCTCTCACAGAGCACTGATATAAGGGCCATTCTCTCTGTGTCCCAGCTGCTTTTTATACAACGGGGGATTTGATTTCCTCTGAACACTTGATAGAAAGATTAAACTGTCCAATGTTTCCAATTAAAAACAGTTTGTGTTCTACAGTGGGTTTAACTACTTCATTAAATCACTCATTATGTGTCCTCTCACAGCACTATTTTCAGTTCTTTCCTTCAGTCTCTACATTTTTATCATTTATGGATCTAATAAAAACATGAGGAAGCTTAAGTTTCATTCATATGCCAAGTATCACAAAGATGTAATTAAAAATCATTACCAGGATTCCATCTGGCACTTTTGTGCTCTGTCAGAGCACCTGACTCCTCTGTAAGATTGCTAAGAAGTCTGCAAATTAGTGCAGTACGAGCAGAGAAAGTGCCCGTGTTCCCTGGTTCTTCTTACACTGCGGGTTCCTTTTGCAGCACCCCACACTGCTCCTTCCCAGCACGGGAGTGCAGAGTTCCTCCCCTCTTTTTGGGAATGCTGCCAGGGCACTTCCTTGGCTCTCTGGGGTGCCTCAGAGCAGCACGATGCCAGGCCTGTGTGCTGCTGTGTGTGCATGCAGCATTGACACACTTCAGCTGCCGCACGGCGACGTTGGCAGGAGCTGTGCTGGCAGCAGGCACAGTGAGCACATAACTCCCCGAGTGGCTTAGTTACCCTGGTTGCCAGCCACAGTCAATACTGGCCTCAAGGTGCTTCCTCTTGACCTTTACACCCTCGTGGATCCCTCACCTTCCCAATCCCCAACCCAGGCTCAGCTGGATTCTCCCTGACCCCACCGGCAGGTCTCACATGTGCTCAGGTAATGGGAAACTCAACCACATCCCTGACTTCCTCCTGCAGAAACGTCTGACTACTGTGATCATCCAATTTACAGAGATTGTACTCTATATTTTTTACCCTTTTTTCTCCTAAAATGCAGATTGGTTGACCAAAGGTACACTGAAGTCCTCAGTTTTTATGTAAATGCTGTATCTGGTTGTTATAAATTAAAATACAAATTGAAGTAGTTACTCGGTCACTCCTCCCCTAATAAAACAATACTGAGCTTTAAGAAGCAGGTGACAAACAGACACTAACCTTGGTAGCAATTCACAGTACTGGGTGAAGAGATTCAAAACAGTGAGGTCTCTTTCGAGATTGGGAGCACCAAACTGAAAAGACTGTTTAAACAATAGGCAGTAAATGTGGTCACTAAACAGTCCTCCTACCAAAATGGTTTTCATAGATAAAAAGTTAAGCTTTGTTTTACAGACATTGTTTGCAGAGAAGCATGGGGTTGTGTTTGAGTGCAGGGCACAGCTTGTGTTTTCAGACTCTGGGTATATTTAACCAGGTACTGCCCCAGGCCTGCAATGCAGAGGGATTATTTCTGAGCACTCAAAGCCAGCATAAAATGGGAAAGCTGACACTGGCCTCTTTTTCCTGGGAAGTTTGGCTCAGCTCCAATCTTCCCGCAGTTTAGGGAGTCGTTAAACTACGAGTCAGCATAAGAAAACAAAGTTACTCAGCCACTTTACCTTTCTGGGATCATTTCCCTTGAGACCTGTCTCCTAGTTTTATTCCATGTGCCAGAGTTTTCTGTGCCAGTCCCAGGGCACCACAAAGAGAGTGGGATAAACCCACACAAGGTACCTTTGCTGCAGCTGCTGGTACCCCGCAATTGCTACAAATCAATCTTTTTATGGTAGTAAAGGGAGGTGTGGTTTGGTTCCTGCTTCTCAGGGGGCTGGAGGAGTTTTCACAACACAGAATCAACACTGCTTTTATTTTAGCAACAAGAGCTGTTCAAGTGATGGCATTTAAGGAATGAGGTCACATATTCAAGCTGTTTAGATACAAGAGTGTTTGGAGATGTCAGTCAGGCTGGAAAGTAGATAAAAAGTGCATCAGCTGATCAGTCAGACATTTCTAGTGCAGGGCAGGCAGAGGGAAGTCCAGTCTGGCACAGAAAGATGCTTCTGAAGCCCTTCACACTGTGCAGCACAGGCAGGAAGTAAAAATTACAAGACCTGATGCCCATCTCTGAATGCCTGTACTGTGTGGCCCAAGAAAAAAAGGGAGGGTTCTCACCTGAGTCAGTAGTTTTTTCTCTCTTAGGAAAGATTTTAGTACAAAAGATGGTGCAGCAGGAAATCCTACACATTTCTCTGCTATTTGGGAGTAAATTACTCAGCAGTGTGAAGTACTAATCTGACTCTAGAACTTCATCCAGACATATTTAGTAACATGGAAAATTTGCCTCAAGATCTTTGGCCAGTGGCAGAATATATTTGTGTTCCCCTGCATCCATAGAAAGACCAAACTCTACTCCTCTAAAGACCCCATGATGTTAAAAATGCGGTCAATGGCTGACGTGGTCTGAAATTAGTTGATGTGATTGTAACCTCAGCAGAAGTTTGCTTCACCACAACTTGATTGACACTTGATCTTTTGTAAGAAGATCAACAAATGGTGGATAGCCAAGTGGTTCAAACCTGCTTTACCACCAGCAATTCAACTGAAATCCACAGGAGTGTCAACACTGAGACCAGACTTGATTTGACCCACAACACTGGGCTAAATTTCTTTTCAAATGTAGTTAAGTTACAAAAATCATTTCACTTTTCCTAAGTACACAGAGCATGACAAGTTCACCTGCCAAACTTCAATTTTGACACCTAGCATACATAAATCCAATGTTTCTCCACTCCTGCAAATATTGTTTCAACGGTGAGACGCCCTTCCTCAAAACACATTTTAGAACAAGTATCTGCCACTTCAGTTGTTACAAATATGTTTCTGGTATACATTTAAATTACAATTTCTGTTCCAGTAGAGCCAAACATTAGGCATAACAATCACTTCTGTAAAGAATTTCCACTGACCAAGGCTCCACATTGGACATATTTACACACAGAGTTCAATAGCAGCATTGCCCTAAAGAAAATAACTCATGTGTACACATGCTGCAGACTCCAGCCAGAAAGATGACAGCACTCAGCACAAACCCACTGCCATTGTCTTTAATACATGCAGGATAAACCAGGCTGTCAGGCAGTGATCTTTATTCCATTTTTATGAAACAGTTTATGCCAGATACACATCCTCTAACTTCAGAAATGCAGAATTATTTCCAGGCCTTGCTCATCTACCAGATACTTCGAATAGGTTTCAGTAATTTACATCATTACAGAGACATCAACATTGGGCTCTTGCACTGGTAAATATTTCCATAAATCTTATTTTTAAATTTCCAGCTTCCCCTAAATTGTATTTTACTGTTTGTGTACTGAAGCAACAAGATTGCAACAGCAATAAAAAATATTTATGGCATACTTGGATTTACATTGCTTCATGTTTACACAGAAGCCAAAAACACTCACTGAGCCTCACCTGCACATGTGGGTTCCACTCAAGGAAGTAAGTCTGAGGTGCATAAAGAGTGAGCTCCAAAGGCAGGACCTGAATTTCAGGAATGAGCCCTGAGAAGCTGCTGGAACACCTGCTCCCATTACTCCGTGCAGCCCCAAGGCAGTGCACAATTAGCCCCAGTATGGCACCAGGAATCCAAGAAAAATTAAGTATAACTGGAAAGTACCACAACTTCAGGCTGTTCCAAATGTGATCTTAGCAACCTTTATTATGTTGCAGAGAAGCAGAAGGGGTGTGGGTAAAACCTCTGGTACACACTCGACCCTCAGCAGACATGCAAATTCACAACACAACTCTGGTGAAGTGTAACAAAAATCCAGCAGCCAGTTAAGCAGGCAATTATTTCACTGAATTCTCACAAAAAAATAAACGATTTAGCAACCCCCCCTTTTCCCCTCGTAGCCCAGACAGCAACCCCTTGGACTGTAAGATATTCAGCATTTATCTCCAGAGAAAAGAAGGAACAGTGGAATGTCCAGCTGTAGAAAAGATCAGTGGAAGTTCTGCCATGGAAAGTGAAAGCATTGCAGAGAGCAGACAATGGGTAAACTGAGACAGTTGGAACCGAGTTTCTGTTTGAAAAAGATTGTTTTCACTGCCATGATTACAATTATTTGTGTTCAGTCCTGTGCTCAATCCATCATTCTTTTCTTTTTGCCCCTCCACCAATAGTAGAACAGATAATTTTTGTCATTTCTTTGTTCCAAAATGAAATTAAAACCTGCCTCAAAGAGACTGATTTTTCTTTCAGAAACTTTCATCTTGCCCTTTTGACTTAAGCTAAAAAATTTTGACCAAAACTCTTTCATCTGTACAGTAGAATGAACACCCCAATAACCTCCCAGATAAATGAAACCCACCTCAAGTTGTCCATTAAGCAATTTTCAACCGAGGCAATTTGCTTCCACTGTTACCAATTAGTGGGGTAGTAAGAGCACTTTAACACTTCATTATTCCATGTTATCAAAATGTGGGTGATCTACCACGTCCCAGTGTCTCATCTCATGGCTGCACAAAAGTTCTCACAGTCACTCTACACATCAGAGTCAGAAAATCTGCCCTTGCTTCTCTCAGGTGCAGTTCAAACCGACAGGAATGACCCAGTTTACTTCAATTATTTCCCAGATACACCAGCAATGACAGTGTTTCTCATTCTTTGTTAACTGAAGGTGCATTACAATTGTGCTACACTCTGGACTTGTTTTGGCCAGATCCTCAGCTACAATAAACCAGCAGATGTCAATTATGTTAATTAACCTGTGTCATTTAGGCCACTGACTGGAACAGCCTTCAAGATGTGTCTGTGTTTTTTAGGCTTGCCCTTGTTTCTTGTGGAGAAGCAGAGTTACCAAGGAAGTGCCAACAGGGCAAAGTCCAGCAGAGTAAGCCTGAAGTGGCCTCTTCTAAATTCACACATCCAAAGCCAATAGCTTTTTAAAAACAACTTCTGACCTCACTTCAACACTTCCTTCATTCCCTTTGGTCCACATCATCTTCCTCTTTTCCTCCCTAGTTATTTCCATCTTTCTATACTTAATTCCTTCAAATACCCTTTAATCTTTGTATTGTTTTTAAACAAAAAGAGACATCAATTTTTTTATTTTTGGAAAGAGTGATAAAATTCATTGCTGGACACACAGCCTTGAGGTGAGACAGCAAATCTTGTCCCCCAGCCTCAGTCTCCAGATTATCAAGCCCTTAGAATTTTCCCCCTGAGTCCCACAGACATTAAATCTCCATGGCTCGACTTCACCGTGTTACAGACACATACAAGGCACTACCCTAAGCTATGACAGGCTTTGCTGTTCTCTCTGGCTTACCCTCAGAATATTAAATGTACCATTTATCTCCATGTGTTACCTCGTTAAACTAAGTCCATTCACTGTTTATTTTAGGCCTGGATTTCTTGCTCAGTGCCAAGAGAGATGACAATGAAAAGCCCTCCAGTTCTGTGCACAGACCCCAGGATATCACTCAGCTCTAGGGAACATGACATGTGAACTTCTCTCAAATATTTCACTTGGCCACATTCTGTAGCTTAAATTGTCTGTACATTTTCCCTTCTGGGAAACAGGTTCCTCTTTTCCATCCCCTATTGCCCTTCACACATTTTCACCTGCCAAAGCACATTTTCATACACTATATAGATAACAGTATTCTCAGATCACAAACCTCCCTCATTCCTTTTCCAAGACTTCAACAGTGAAATACTGATCCAATACACACACTTCCAACAAACACTGGGCCATGGCATGTGCCAAGCTCTCTGTAGGTAGAGCACAAACATGGCACATCAGGGAACTTACTCCACAGAGTTTTCCTTGAAGCTGGAATTACTTGCTAAACTAAAATTTTACATTTCTTTATCAACAAAAAAGCTATCTGTTGAACATATATGTGAACATCTGGAAAGCTGAAGCCTTCTAAAAATCCATGTAGAAAATGCAGCCTTTTGTCTCGCCAGGGTGTTCACACAAGTTTGAGTGTGCAAAGATGCAGCTACTGAAAGCAGAGCCAGGTAATGCCGACGGCTGCCCAGGGCCTGGTTTAGTCACAAGCCATGAGGTCAGACAGGTCTGTTACTGCCTCGGGCATGACCGGCATTTGAGCATTTTATTCCCATCAACACCCCAGTAGGAATTCTCACCTGGAAACGGAAAAATCTCCTTGTTGCCGCTCGGTCACACACGGTTACAGTGCAAGAGCAAACCCCACGGATAATGACTAATCACCTAAAACCACACCGAGCACGGTTTCCCAGTGAAACAGCAGTTACAGAAAATCCATCTACAGCCTGTCAAGGATGGGTGAAGTGAAGAAAGGCAAATCACAAAGGAGCTAATTGTTCATCTTTTCCACTTTTTAGTCATTAGTGGAGCCCATTACGCCCAGCTACGTCTCCCCAATTAGGGACAGCAGCCCCCTGCAGATCTAATGAGGGACTGGAATGCGAGGAGCCCCCGGCCCAGCCTGTGCACTGCCATCTGCTACCTCCAGCTTCCTGGGGACAATCTGCCCTTCGGGGTCCTGAATGCAGCCAGTCCACTGCTCTCAGCTTCTCTGACTAAGCAGCTTTTGGCCGAGAAAATGGTCAGTTATTCCACTGACCACGGGGACCAACTCTTTAATTCAGTCTCAGCATTTCTAGTTAGGGCTACACTTGTAAATATGCAAGGGCCCTTAGTGGGTAAATGCTGGTGAAGAGCTCAGAAGGGAATGCACAACTAAGCCTCTTTTTGCATCCTGGGAGTTAATAAAGGGATGGCAAGACACACAAAAATGGACAGAAACCAAACTGATAAAGGTACTATAGGAACAAATGCTTTCTCAGTAAAATATGAAGTAGAGATACTCTGCAAGAATTTACTAAATCCAGTACTGAGACTACCTGTCTTCATAAGGGTATGGAGAAATATTCACACACCCAGACAGGTGTTCCTGGTGAACAGACATTGTATAATCCCACATGCTGTAATTTCAATACAATATTGATGATGCTTTGGAACATAATGCATAGCTTAATACCAGCTTTGTATTCACTGCTTAAGAATATGGGAGCCAAATTTTCAGAACTCCCTGATACAATCTATACTGACTGCAGAAAGGTTTCCTCTCAGGAGTGGTGAACTTGGTGCCAAAAAGTAACTTTGTGTGTGCGTGGAAGTAACGTGGCAAGCGTTTGTAGGCTCCCCCAGACACCTCCCCCTTCACCGTCTGCACACAGCCGGCTCTGTCCTGCAGAGCTGCCTTGTTTGCAGATGACAGGGTTTCTCGGCAACCTAAGAATGTGAAGCTGGAACAGCGTGTGGCAGGAAGAACAATGCTCAAAGTCACTCTTGCTTTCACAACCTGGTAGTGCCTTTCCCCTAGAGATTACCCAGCGGTTCCAGAGCTGTCTCAGGTGCACTGCTGCCCCCAAAGGAAAGGGGAAATAAAGGGCATAACTGTAAATGCAGGGGTGAAACGGCTCTGCTTCACAGGCAACTCCACAAGACAAGTAAACGTTCAAGGTCCTATTCTTCATTATTGGGGGAAATCTCACACCTCAAGCAGTTTTAGGTCTGTTGATAGGAAGGATTGCAGCCCCTGAGATTAGCACTCAGACTCATCCCACTTGGATATCGAGTGCTTCTGAACAATCACACTGGTTTCACCTGATCCAAGAGTGGACAAGTTAAAAAGGGCTCTAATGATCAGTTCAAACATTCAGGAAACATGCATACTAGAAAGTAACTTAAAGCTCTTTTTTCAATGGTTGTATTTTGGAGTAGAACCATCGGTCTCTTTGGCACTTCTGACTGCAAATCCCATTCTTCACTACATAATATGTTTATCATATATCACCATATTAATTAGCTTTTCTGTGCAGCCCCCTAGCTCTCACTGGGAGCTGCTTCTTCACCATCACTGCAATTAGTTATCTTTGCATCAAGCCTCAAACGGACAAGCAACGAGGAGAATTACAGAAATAAATGGCCCAGTGTAGCCAACACCAAGTGCTCTGCCATTTACACAGCCTTTCTCTAGCCAAGGAGGAGCAAGAGCAGCCCTGAGACTCAGCACTTTTAGGGGGTCCAGCCAGCCAGGTTAAACCATATTCACTTACCAGCTCCAGCTCTGTCTGCAGAACCTGAGACCAAGTGGAAAACAACAGCAACAACTCCTCAATGCTCCGTGCCATTTGTCCTCTCACAGCTTATTTTGGGGAAGGAAACAAACTTGTTGTTGGACACCCTTCCCAGAGGAGCACAAAAGAAGGGAAGAAGTCATGGCTCCATTTCACTATTCCCAGCAGGCTGCTGTCCTGCAGACTGTCAATCCAGCCCTGAATATTTATATCACTGCCAGTCACCAGACTGTTCTCCCAGACTGCAGCCAAAGGGATTGCTCACAGCCTAGCTGCTGCTGCTCTTCCCTGTCCTTTCCAGGGGCTCCACTTCCCCATCACTACATAGAGAAAGATCAGGGGAACAAAAGGAAAATTCTCATGCCCCAAAACAAGAAAGCAGAGAGATTCATCCACCACTCCAAGAACCAGGGGCAGATGGAGCCATCACTGGATCCTCTGGAAGATGAGTTGCATTAGGAGATTCCACGGGAATAACATTAACATTTTCACAGCTCAGTCTGAGAAGAGGGTGGTTGGAGCATCACGGCAGAGGTGACATTTAGCTGGCCCTGTGCCTGACAGAGGTGGTGGATTTCAGAGCAGAACAAGAACTAGAACTCAGCATTTCCAACACATGCGATGTCACTCTGACTGTTCATCCAACACAACCACCACATGATTGAGGAAACTGGGATGGAAATTCGTGTTGTCAGTGTCATTCCTCTGTTTTGCCATCTCTTAAATTACCATCCAACCAGATGGGATAAGTGTCAAAGTTTTAAATCTGCAGCATCTGTCCCACTGATTCTCAGCAGGATGTGGGGAATACAGCATTTTATTAATAACACTTCCAGAAGTTATTGTGCAAAGAGAGTCACAAACCTAATCTGGGAGTTATTCACCATAAAAGGGCTAAATCAGACTGCTGATAGGACAGAGCTACAAGCAGCTCCTCAGAATGATGGGTTTTTTCTCTAAATTTCACTCTAATTAAGTCATTTTACTTATCCAGGGTTGTTCAATTTTCTTTTAATAAACTTCTGACACTGCTATGGAGTGCCCTCATGCTTTGCAGAATCAAGGTTCCCCTGACTAATGCCAAATACAGATCTTGGGATGTCAATTCTTATTTTCCTCCCAGCTGCCCACAGTTTTTGGCAGTGGGCCAGAATGAAGGACATAATCACTCAAAAAATAAACTTTCAGCTAAACACATTCCTCTTCCTGTTTGTTAGCATGGCTCACAGACTCATGGCAGTGGTAGGTGCACAGGAACGTGGCTCCAAGGTGGAGACAGGAATGTCTTTGAAAGGTGATCTTTGAACAAACAGACATTATTATAGATACTCTTCGTTGTTCCCTGAACATTGAGGAACACTTTTGGTTAAAAATGAATTACTGTTGTGAAGACTTGGAAATGCCTGTGCCATATAGCTCAGAAGAGGCTTCCTGAGGTCCATTAAAACCAAAAAAGAATGAAAAGTATGACTCCCAGTACTTTTGTCTCTGTTTAATTTTTTGGCTGTCGTCATCTGATCTGAGAGCCAGTATTTGCTAAACTTCTTCCCCAGTCCAGGCCTGCAATGGCCTACTTTGGCAGCACCTGTACACACTGCACATGAGCCATACCTCTGTGTTATCTCAGCTCTCTATTTGAGTAGAACAATAAACAAAAAAAAATGTTGAAGAAAATATAAAAGGATTTCCTCCCCTTTTTTAAAGCAAATACTGTGTTAGAACAGGTTCTAGGACCCTGTTTAGATCAAACAGCTATAATAAAAATTGGGAAAAGGTTAATAACTACCAGCCATAAAGCAATTTGTGAACCCTATTTGAAAGTGGCAAAAAGAAAAGTCTAGAATATAATCCTTTATTTTTTTTC
Organism: Formicarius rufipectus; assembly: GCA_013399695.1. Lineage (NCBI taxonomy): Eukaryota > Metazoa > Chordata > Aves > Passeriformes > Formicariidae > Formicarius > Formicarius rufipectus. The sequence goes on along the minus strand of VXAU01003743.1, from coordinate 428,551 downwards.
CTGTTTCTGAAGCAAAAGGCAGAATGTGAATGAGTTCAACCTGCTCCAGTTACTTCTAGATGACAGATGACTTCATTCATTGAAGTTGTAGCATTCCCTGAGGTTGCCAAGACTCAGAGGAAACAAAAATTTCTTCTGCAAATTCCAGTGCAGATCTGCAGGCTTTGCACCAGGAATGACAGCTCTGCAAAGCCTGCCTGGAGTTCTTTTCCTTGGGAATGCTCTGGTGCATGGGGCACAGGGACTACAGACACTCTGAAAGGCCCAGGTGGGCTCTGACAGCAAAGGAAGATGTCAGTTCCAAAGAAGTATTGAAGCTTTACCAAATTTGGCCACATTAACTTCAGACTCAGCAGTTGAAGCCCCAAACAGATTCCAACAATCCTGTTTTTCCAGGGTCTGCAGAGCAGCTTTAGGCCCGTGGGTGTTTTCTGCAAGGGAAACCTCTGTTCCTGTGGTGCCACTGAACTGGGGGAGAGTTTCTGCAGGGCAAAGAGGAAGAAAGCTGCAGTCACATGCAGTGTCACAGAGATGAAGTCATACACTGGCATAACAGCAAGTGCTGTCAGTTGTCAAAGGCCATCTGCAGCCAGCAGACTTAAACTGTCCTCCTGGAAAAAGATGCAAACAAGCCTAATGGGAGATTGCATTATCCTCTCCCTGGCATTCAATCAATGAAGCTTGTTCCCTGAACAGATATAGGAAACAAAGGGCCACATTCTTTCATTGGTGGGGTTTTAATTCTTTAAAAAGCAAATCATTATTTTTTGGCAGTTGCTGTATTTTCAGAATGACAGGAAAAATAGGAAGAACTGAAGAACTCCAGAACCAAAGAGTCACTTGTTAAACGTGGCTTGTGTATAGTTTGCTGCTACAGGAAGAAAGGGATTGCTCCACTGCTTGCAGATCTGAGGCACAGACTTCTCATCTGAATCTTTAGGGGTGTTCTACATAAGCAATTTGACACTGTTTGTGTGTTTTCTCTGGTTTTGGGGGTGGGGGAGTTATTTTTACATGTCAAACACACTGTGGGAACTGCCAGAAAAGGCTACTAGGCCGAGATCCATTCCCTGGAGCAGGAAACGGAGACACACGGGGATGCTGCTCTAAGCGCTCCTGAGGATGAGCAGTGGTGGCTCCCAGAACACTCTGTGTGTCCTCCAGCTGGTGTCAGATTTCCAAACCAACCTGCAGCCCACAGCCCACCACGTGTAGGGCCCAGGGATGCACGAAGGGAAGTATTTCGAGTCCGTGCTCCAGGAGGCAGAGATAAATGCGCTTGTTTGGTCGCTCCTAGCGCAGGCAGGGGCCAAAGAACAGGAGAACTGAGAAGTGAAAAATGAGCCTTGGGATCTGCGCCTGGTACTGATGCAAATGAAGGTGAAACTATACAAACAGCAACACAATCACACCATTCATCAGTCCTTCATTAGCAGCTTTTCTTTGCAACTTCATCACCAAAGTAAAAACCTTCCCTTTTTTTAGGAAGGACCAAGAGGATTGAGAAGAAAGCCTAATTGGTGAGTGTAGAGCATGCACACTGTAAGGCCATTTGTTATGCAAATAGGATGGCCCTGAAACCATGGGTGGTGTTAGTGTAATTCAATTTACACAGCCTTTGTAATACCGGAGCTTACTGAGCATGTGATATGCAATCTCAGCTTGTGGCTAAACAGTGTCTGCCACAACCAGAGAAGCTTCCAGCCACCGAGCTCAGATACAAATCTACACTTCAGATGAAATCAGAGACGTGTCATCTCCCTCAGATTTACAGGAAAGGTCAGATTTCCAGAAGACTTGCAAATCTAATAAACTGGCCTTGCTAATCCACAGGAACACAATAACTAGCAGTGAAAAATGATCACATTATTTTAAAATATTTTACACTCCTCTAACAATATAGAAGTCTCTCATATTCTCTTCCCTTGGACAGTCCAGCATCGGAGTTGTGCTTTCACATGTGTGTATTATACTCTGGGCTCACAGAATTCCTGTCACTACCCATTAAAACAACCTGACTTCAGCTTCTCACAAACCTTTGTGTCAAAATTTTCCATGCCATTGGCTGAACATTCTGGAGAGCTTCTCAGCAAGAAATGACTCAGCTGTTCCCAAGAAATAAGTCAGAGAGAAAAATACACTGTCATGGTGCTATTAGAACAGAAATCTTAAGGCACTTAGGTTTTGCACTGGTTTTGGTTTTGTTTTTTCATCTTGAGGAGCATGGAACTGATAAGGTGTGCATCTTGTTGTCCTTGAAATAAATATATATAAACATTCCCCAGAAAAATTATAACTAGTATGTACTTTAAAGAGCTTCTTGAAGGAAGTTTCTACATTTCTAGAGATCCCAACATCCTTTACAACCCTATGCTCTTGTGAGACCCTCTCTGGAATACAGTGAACAATTCTGGTGCCCCAAACATAGGAAGGACATGCAACTGTTGGAGCGGGTCCAGAGGAGGTAATGAAGTTGGTAAGAGGACTGGAGCACCTCCCCTATGGAGACAGGCTGGGAAAGTTGGGGCTGTTCAGCCTGGACAGGAGAAGGTTCTGTGGAGACCTCAGAGCACCTTCCAGTGTCTGGCAGGGCCTACAAGGAAGCTGGAGAGAGGCACTTTGTCAGGAACAAGGGGGAATGGGTTTAAGCTGACAGAGAGTAGGGTTAGATCAGATATTAGGAAGAAATTGTTCCCTGTGAGGGGGGGCAGGCCCTGGCATGGGTTTCCCAGAGAAACTGTGGCTGCCCCATCCCTAGAAGTGTTCTAGGCCAGGTTGGATGGGGCTCTGAGCAACATGGGCTGGGACTGGGTGGGCTTTAAAATCCTTCCAACCCAAACCATTCTATGACTCTGAGTAATCAGACATGCCAAGCACTGCCCCCTTGCAGTGTGGGCTCTGGGGACCCACAGGACATTGCTCAGGTGCTGGAAGGTTGGGCACTGAAAGTGAGGTCAGGCTGCTCCCTGCCCTGCTCACAGTAACCTCCTCCTCAGGGCAAAGGCAGCTGTTCTCCTCTGAGTACTGGATTGATACAGGGAAAAGACACATGGGAAATGAGTAAAACAGGATGACCTGTCTTGCCTGCACAGCCACAGAGAGTTGATTCTACCTAATAAAGATTTTCCCTATTAAAATAAAACAAAGCATTGCCAGGTTACCTAGAAAGATCACAGATAAGGAGTTGGGGCAGCACAGCTTGTTTCTTACGTTCCCCTCTTTGTTCCAGTCATACTATTTGTAAGTGATTAATATATCACACTCACTGAACTGTTACTCTGTGGTGTGATGGGCTGGAGGATTTCTGTGCTCAGTTTCCAGTTTTCAAACCCAGGGAGAAAAGCAGAGGCTGTGTGTTCAGCTCAGGCTCTTTGGAGAAGTGCCTTGTATCACACCAGGTTCTGTCCCTGGACTCACAGAGCAGCCCTGATGCAATTCCAAGTGTGCCTGCACGTCAGCTGGAACAGTGCTGCAGCAGAAGGATTAAGGGAAATGAATACTTCACCAAAAAAGTGCAAAAATACCAATACTCCATAAGTGATTGAAGGAGCGCTTCAGGAGAAATAACACAGCCTCAGAAATATCATTAAATTCTGTGGAGGCACAAGGAGGAACAAAAGAAATTCAAGACAAAAAAGGGATTAAGCCTTTGGAAGCAGACCAACAGCCAAAGATTCTTTGGATTTAAGGTCAGCCTTAGCCACTGGCTGCATTGCAGAAATCGTATCTGAAGAGATTAGAATAAATGCAGATTTCAGCACTGTGGTGCCTGAGCCTGAACACTTGCCAGCCCTGTCCTTGATTTGACTTCTGCTTAATTCTGGGCCAAGTCTGAAGAGCACTTCTTCAAGCCATGGCTGATCAATAAGGATCTTCAATGCATGAGCTGCCCTGTTATGAAATACACAATAACTGCCGATGGAGACAGAGGAATGCAGAGGCGCTGAGTGTGAACACATGAGGCACTGTGAATTTCTGCAGTGTGTGCTTGTGTGCCTGGCTGTTCCACACAGCTGACACACAGACGTGTTTCCCAGAGTCCAACTCTAGTAAAATCAAAAAGGTAGGTGGAGGTTTGGTTATAAATGGAGGTTATCTCAAACATCTATATGCCAGAGTAGCTACATAAAGATGAAAAGGTCTAGACATTCACAAGTTGTTCTTGTCACTTTGGAAGGGATTAATTCCTTTCCATCAAAAGTTGGGGATATAAAACAATGGAAATCAAAGCTAGAGAAACAACTGTCCATGCTGTTCCCAAATCATACACAGCTTCAAATGTAAATGAATTCTAGCTAAGACTAACACAGCTGGTATTTGTCAGCTGGGATTTATCTCAGGCTCTCCCTTTCCATGAAAAGAAGACACCTTTAGAACAGTTTAACATGCACAGCTGCTGAGCCTGTTTAAGCAGGACTGCACAGGAGGAAAACAGGGCCCTTGCTCTGGGGCTTCACAGTCTCAGATCTTGGTTTGTCATAATTCACATTGCTAAAGCTTCTCCCTGAAGCCAAATGAGAGCTGTGACCAACATGCAAGTGAGCACAGCAGGGCCTAAAAGGACACAAGCCAGGATGAGAGCAAGGTGCTGAACACCGGGCAGTTTAGTTCACTTTTTCTACAACTGAAATCCTTACAAATGGGATTCTACACAAGGTGTAATATCTCTATTGGAAAGAGGAGGCAGGAAGAACAATGCAGCCCTTGACCACCCTGAGATGCACTTCTGAGAAAGGGGAACAGCAAGGAACAGTCAGTTTGGCTGACTCAAGTGTGTTTGGTTTTTCATTTCTTAAGTGAAGCTTACTCACATTTCATAGAAAGCTAGCAAACAAATTCTCAGGAATAAAATAAAGAAGGTCACAAAGAAAACTACTGAATATTTCTGATGGGCATTTCAAACTCTAAGGGCATTTACAGAGCAGCTTGTGAGAGAATAACACAGTCACATGGCCTCTTGAATTAAGAGGCAGTGCTAAAGCCACATGCAAACATAACTGGATTTAAAACTGGATACCTAATTAAACTCCACAGATTAGATCAAAAGAATTTAAAACATTTTCTTCTCATCCATCATTCTCAGGAATTTATTTTAGTAGCATCAAAAGAGAGTTACTGCTATTTTGATACAATTTCAACATCACTTTCAGATGGAGAATGGACACAAGACGTGATCCCCTTCCACTTTTCTTGCCTAGTTGCTGATGTTTTGTGCAGCCCTTAAGAAACTAAAGATCTTCTCCAAAAACTACTCACCCCACCTAGTATTTGTTATTCAGAGCTGATACAGCTCTTCCTACAGCACACAGAACATTTTCCCTAGACTAAAGAGGAAGAGCCAGAACTGGGTAGATCCTTATGGAAGCCTGAGACAGAATTTATAGAAATCACAACAAGTTTTAAAGGAGCCCAGCTAGTTTGACTGAGCTCCAGAAGCTCCCTGGCTACAGCAGTCCTGAAGAGACACTGCCACGGGCTGAGTTTCCCTCCTTCTGGACAGTCTAGTTGAGGGTGAGGTTGGATCCCTTGAAGGTACAGAGGAATTTCCAGTGCAGCCATGGCCTGAGGGAGAAAAGCAGTGACTGGCTGGGCAGCACCTTCAGCCTGTAGGCATCGGGAGTGGCCCGGCATTGCATCACCCTCCGTGTCCTTTCCCTTTATAAAAACAGGTTTTTCAGATGCCACAGCTCGAAAATAAAGCAAAAGAACAGCAGCACTACAGTGGTTTGTTTAGTCCAAGGACAACATCAACAGCTCTGTTTCTATATCACTCTAAAAAGGTCTTCTTGAAAGGCCCTTATGGGGAGCTAATAACAAGTACTGCTGGACAATTTTTATCATAACTATATGCTTGAGAAGCTCCTAGACAGTAGCCAAGATAATCTATGTGCAAAGAGGGCCCTTTGGCTGGATGCTGGTCTGCAAGAAGAGAGCAATTTTAAGGTACAGAGACAAAATGGCATGTTCTGAGGCACCAAAAAGGAAGGGAAAAGAGTGTTGTGGTAGAGCTTGCCAGGTGTGTTAGCACTGCAAAAGGGAAATCTAATAGCTCAGGGACAGCATGAGTTACTTCTGAAGATCAAAATATTTCCACATAGTGCAGTTCCCCATTTCCCAGGATAAGGAATAGTTTATTATGTACAGTCCAAGGATAAAAATATGAGGCATAGTCTTTCTACATTCATGATTAAAGCTTATATCACACAGGGTAAATGGAGATTCCCTTAACACACCAAATGAAAGGTTTTCTGTTCTGTCAAGCCTGCCAACAGTGATGTCAAAGAGAGACTATATACCAGACATCCACATGGAAAAAAAATCCTCCTTATTTCTGGCTGAGGGAAAATTCAGAACTAGAACTGAACTTGAGAAATTAAGCTTACAATGGGATTCATTTAGACCTTCAAACAGCCTCTAGATGGGAGGGAGATTAAGATCCAAATTCAAGCTACTCTTTTGGGTCTCCCTCTATGCCAGAAAATATCTGCCATGCACATACATGGAATTATCCTGGTCTGAAGTGGGGTAGTTCTAAAAGAAGCATGAATGTCTCCCAGGACCATGCCCAAAGAATTTGGGAGTGGGTCTTCTGGTTTGGGGAAGTGAACTCGTTGCCTGCCAACAGCAGTCTCACAGGTACAGCTGCAGCAGCTCTTGAAACCATCATGCCTGTGCTCCTTATATTCAACTTTCACATCAAAAACTACTAATAATAACAGTTATATTACTTCTGACTAAAAATGCATGAAAAGCAGGTAAATTTCAAACAGCTTTCCAACTATGAGTAAACTCTTGTGGAAATTTCAGGTTAAATGAATTTCATATGACCAATTTGTTCATGGCCATGTTGTAAATTATGGGAAGACTGGAAGAGAAGAGCCCAGCACGTCTCAGTTTCTTTGGCATGACCACAGTTTGCCAAAAGCAGAGGATGCCTCTGTTGCTGCCTGTGCCATCTCAAGCACAGCAGTGCTTGGCACCTCAGCCAGGTACTCTTGTTTTGTCAGAAGAAAGATTAAGACTTATTTCCATTGGATTAACACTGTCTTGGCACCAGTGAAATATTTATCTTTCCCATTTCTTCTGAGTTCAGTGCAATTATCATTGTCATATTACACAGGGGAGAATGGCAACAGAGCCAAACCAGGTCACCTAATGAGCACCCACTGACAACCCAACGGTGCCATTCCAGGTTAGAACTTTGTTCTGTGAGCAAATACATTTATTCAGCATTTATATCTGCCTCTATCCCAGGAGCCATGAGCAGCTCAACAGGCATGTTTGGAAATTGCTGTTTCTCTGTATTTGGGGCATCGGCAACTACAAAGTGGTGCTCCTCACCAGGCAAGGCAGAGCTATGGCAGTCAGGGTTTCTTCACCATGAGGGTCTTTTAGACAAGGACAATTCCCGTCACAAATCACCCCAGCAAGTCCACGGGGGCCACAGTTTCTTACAGATGGGCCAAGCAACACCTACATCCACTGACTTCAGGGGGAGACACACTTGGTGTCATGGCTGGGAACCAGGTTTCATTTTCTCCAGCAGCAAAGTGAGATTGGTATTTACTGCAGAGAGCTGTTACAAGGGTTGCATAATACTGGCAGAGTGCTGTGAGCATGAAATATGCCTCCCATCCTCAAATATGTGACAGATGTACCTGCAGAGAACTCATTAATTCTAATTTCTATTCCTGTTAGTCTAGAAATATTAGCATCTAATTGTTAGTTTCTAAAATATTCTGACAAACTTTTTTTAACTGAAAAACTGTGTCAGCATTTATTTTGGAATATCAGATGAAGTCTGTTCTCTGGTATGCCCCTCAAGTAATGTGTTACAATAACCTCAATTACCTAACAGAAAATGGTAGGGCCTCAGCAGGAAGGCTTCCTGCAACCCTTTAAAGAGGAGCTGGGAAGTCTCTGCTCAGGAAAACTAAGTGCAGAAGTGCGACAAGAAAATTCAGGATGAGCTGTTCTGAAAATGAAACCAAGCCCAATGATGTGTGAGACACAGACTATGCCAGTACCCTAAGTAGTTTGAGATGCACTGCAGGGCCCACCGTGGGGGCAAGCCTGAATGTTGTTAGCTGTAGTTGCACTCTGGAACAAAGAAATCCAAAGGAATTTGCAAACCTTCTTTCCTTAAAGAGCACACTAGTAAAAGAAACACTCGATTTCTCTCTTCTGATGTTTGTTTTGGTTTTTTTTCTTCACCCTTGGAAGTCTCAAGATCAGTTCATTCTACACAATAATCAGAGCCTGGAAGTAATACCAGACTAAGCAATAGCTGTGTACAAAAGCCCTGCAAAAATGAATCCAACAGTGCCAGACAGAGCTCACCCTCCAAATGCTGCTTCCCTGGTAAGGATGGCAGGACACCACATGTTGTTCTGTGCAACAGCATATGGGGACCAGGAATTTACTGCAGGTTTCCCCAGACTGCAGCTTTGGGGACAAAATCTTCCATCAGCTTAGACCTCTCAGTCTGCCTCCCTAGCATCTGGTGACTTGAAAGCCTGACAGAGGAAAACTGCATTTTCCCAGGAAGATACCAAGAAATGGATGAGCAAAGCATAGCAGCATCTTTGCAAACACCAAGGGTGTAAGAGAAACTAGACCATGAAATATAACACAGCTCCAACTCTTTCCTAATGCCTAAACCATGGAGATTTGCTCCACTTACAGCCCTGGTCAATAGCAAAGATGGAAGTTACTTACTGGCCAATAGATCTTCGCAGGAAATAAGCTGTTTAATTATTGAATTATCTGGGGAGGGAGCTAAAGAGAAACACATGGAATAAATGTGTGGGAATGTCAACATTTGCATAGCATGGCATCACAATCATGGACAAGAGAAATCTCAGTGTGGGTTTGCTGAGCTGTTTCCCACAGGACCTGATTGAAGACTAATAACCCAGGGAAACAGAGGGGAGGAACTGGATTTACATAGGCAAATTGGGGCAAGTTTCCTTCTCTGCTCATCTCCTTGCTGATGATTTATTTTTTTATGTCATTGTTCCGGTACTCTAGAACACAGGTCTGCCTTGCTGAGGGTTGGCTTTGTTCATGGAATGGCATGCTAAACACTGCAGCAGGATGCCCCTTCCAGTGACTGCAAAGCAGCTGCTACTCAAAGGTTTTTCTTCCAAGTGTATAGCAACATTTTGCACAGAGTCTGAAATATTTTACTACCACAGTTCTATTTTTAATTCTTACTAAATATTCACAGACTACATGTCCACCTCTGCCTTCTTTCTGTAGGATTATGTTTTTGAATTAGCACAGTGGGGCATCTCACCATGAAAAAGAATTCACTCTGCATGTTCCTACAGAACCTTGCACTCTGCAATTTCATAGGAACTCAGAGGCCCAGCTGAGTAGGATGAAAGTCTCTGAGATCTCTAATAATATTTGTACTTTGGAAAATTAAACCAAATTTGGGTTCTTGATTAGTATCACTTGAAAAAAACAAGCATTTTGTGTGAAACAGATCATGGTGCCTACGGAAATATTGCATTTCTGAAGTACTGCTAAATAAGGAAGAAAACCTTATGAAAGGGTAACATGTCATTGCCTTAAAGTGCAGCATGGCTGAGAAAATGTTTTGACATGTCTGGGTGGTGGGCTCAGCTTGGCACATTTTCTTTGTGCCATCCTGGACTACACTGAGAATTACAAGAAGCACTTTGAAAAGAGGACACATGAAAGAAGAGAGAAAAAGGGGCTAGTAAAGGGTCAATTAGTCTGACAGAAGCCATGGAATAAACAGAAATTATGGACACCAGTTTCATACTTTCAATCCAATGTAGAACTTCAGTGATATGCAATTTATGCTCCATGTTAAACATACAGAGATAATTAACACATTACATGCTACAATACACTAAAACCAGCACATTTTAAGCAACTTCTGTTCCATGGGCTCTGCCCGATTTTCTGTGTAGGACTAATGAAGGGTATTCCTGCTACTCTCCCAGTAAAGCTATTATAATAAATGGGCCCAAGTCCCAGTGTCACAGACAGCACAATGCTAAAAGGTTTAATAGGCTGTTTGGCAGGAGACAGACAGAATGGATTCAGCTGCTAAAATGGTGACACTGACACTGTGCCCTTTGTTCCCCCTGTTCTTATCTCTCCCCACAGAAAAATCAGTGTCTGATGGTGCAAGCTGTCAGTCTGTGGGCTTGTAGGCAGGCTGAGCTACAATGGCCCTGCTTCACAAAGAGCAATTTATTTCCCAGGAATATTTGTAATCTGTTGCTATTAAAGGTTTAATTAAATATAGCTCTAGGACACTAATTAACACATAATAATTACATGCTCTGACCATCCTCCACACCCATCATCTAGCAAATATACAAGATTAAATCAAAATGGGTGCACAAAGTATGTCCTCACTTCCTTTCCACTGAATTCAACAATAAAGTTCTGAAATAATCAGGCAGAGAACTCTGCCCTAGAGAATAACTTGCCTAAAAGTAAAATTTGGTGTCTGACAAGCTGGCATTACACAACAGTTTGAGTATTCATTTATGGGTCACAGTTTTATTTCCAGTTCTACCGACATTTTAAGGCCCATGGGATAAATGAGGAAAAGGACACCTGAACAGAATTGTGAAGACACATTTGGAACCTGAAACAGTTAAAAAGAAAATATGGGGGCGGGAAATCAACAAACCCAGCAAAACCAACAAACTGTACATCAGATAAACACCAATATAAATATTGTGCTGTTCCAACCAGAAAAGGGCCAGGCAGCTTTTCGCATCCTTCACAATTAATAGGCCAGAGCACTGCTCCAAGTTCTGTACTCCCTCAAGAATGCTTATCTAACCCATCTTTAATGCCCCTGTGTTTTCACCTGAGCACAGAGCACCAGAGAAGAGAGCTCCCACACCCAGGCATCCCTCTTACTGTCTCCAATATTTGTAAGAGCAAAGCAATACTTGAACACGCTGCAAAGTATGACTAAGCATAAAAATCATTCCTGACATACCATCCCCTTCACACACAGTCATGCAGTTATTTATTTGCAGTGACCTGGCCTTCTGAAGGCTTTATAAGGGTTTTATTTACCACCTGCATTTGTTTCAGGCAAGTCACTGCTTTTGAAGCGAAGCCACATCTGGACAGAGAGCTTTTTTTCCTCCTGCCATGGGCATTAGGCTCTGGAATCCTGCAGTGCTTGTCTGTCCCTGGCACTGCACCCAGGCTGCAGACGGTTCTCACACGGAGCAGTGGGGGTCGGTTTGGTGCATTACTTGCAGTTCTAGGAATGAATTTAGGAAGCCATCGCACTGGAGGTCCTTGGGAGCAGCGCCCGGGTGACACCGAGCCGGCACTCAGTGTCGCACTCGGTGTTCTCGGGCACCACCTGCCGGCACTCCATTGATCCCTGACTCCTCTGCTCTTTCCACAGGCTTTTCCCCTCGCAGAGATGGAATTAGGCCTCCCACTGCGTGCAGCAGAGTTCTGCAAACAGATCTTGAGATGTGGTCGCCCCCACTCCCGCTCCTCCAGGTGCAGAGCGCCCGGGAGCACCTCGGCCTCCCCTCCCACCCCGGCGCTCACGCTGCTGCCCCACACAACAGCAGTGCCAACCCCCATGCTCACAAGTTTCCTGTCACCAGGAGCACGTCATCCCAGCAGCTGAACATGACATTTGTGCAAGCTCCCAACCCCACAAACTGTTCTATTAATGCTGCTGCTCTTACCCCACTGAGGCTCACACCTTTACACACAACAGTTCATGCCAAGACACAACATGTAGGTCTCGACTGTGAATGTGGCTCTAAGCCTTGCTGGTCATTCTGACCAGCAGCAAAGCCAGTGATTCACCTCCTTACTCAGAGCTAAAAGTGTGTATTGTGCCAAGAGCCAGACTGCAAACCATGAATCACCATTTCCCGGCAGCTCAGAAATGCCCATATGTAAGATTCCAGTTTATGCCTACTCCTAGTCCAGACTTATTCTGTCCTTGCAGACAACCACACCACACATTGTTCTGTAAAGAACAGACTTGTTTGCATGGGTCTCTGTCATTCCAAACCCAGCAGAATAAATACTTCCAAGAGTCAGATACTCCCATGAGGCACAAGAGAATTTGGCATTACTCGTGTGTGACAAACAGATTCTAAATTTACAACTGTATGAATCAAACAGGGATTTTCCAGAAGCACTTTAGAACGAGAAGACCAATGAGTTGTCCCTCTTCAAACAAATCTGCCGTATGTAGGCTGTGGAAGAAGGAAGAAATTCAGCTCTAAAATTCTCTGCAGATGACACAAAACTCTTTGCAGATCACAAAAACCTCAATTTGGAATCATTAGTTGATGAAAAATACAAACCTGTTCTTACAACCACAGCTATGAGGACAAATTGCCTATACTCACCAAACGGAAACTAGAAGTATATTTAATAGCTTAGCAGAAGCAAGTGTACAACTATTAAACCCTGTCATACATTTTTTTTGCCAAAGGATCAAGCCTAAGAATAACTAAACACACCCTGTAAGTATCTCAATGCAAAGAGGATTTAGACATGTGCAACTAATGAGGGATGTATTAATCCTGATGCAGAAGAATATTTATACCCATACTCAGTGCTGAAGGAAAATCCTGAATATAACCTTTGCAGTCAAATATTCCATGAGCAGCTGCCAGTTCCTAATTGCACTTCAAATCCTAGCCTGGAATGCAACTGTTGGGATGCAAATTGATGCAGCATTACTTGTCTGTGGGTCTAATTAAAGATACAGACCTGCTGCAAATGTAGGCAAAGCACTGCTGGTTGAGCTGCACATGTCACAGAGCACTGCTTAGAAACCCATCATCATCTCTCCAGTCCAGCTTCAAATATCCCAAAGGAGAAAAATAGAATCTCCCTTGAAGAACACTCAAAATATTCACACTGGTAAGAAATACCTCTTCATAACCAGCATAATTTAACTTGAGTTTTCAGTACATTTCAATACTGTTACGGCTATAAACAATTCCATTCATTCTTTGGGCTTCTCTATTTCCTTCTAACTGAAAAGCTCAGTGAAAAGGAGTTTTTTGTACACTTAAAAAAACAAACAAAAAATGAAACAAAAAAACACACCAAAACCCAACCCAAAACAAGTGACTTCCCTAGAGGAATTAAAAAGGAAAGGCATAAAAGTTATTCACTCATCACCTGAAGGGCCACTGATGACAGTCTTTTCTACCTGAAAAAAAAAGATATGCTTATCTGACATTTTTTCTCCTTTTTTAAAAATGAATTTGTGGCTGTTTTCTTAAGCATTCCCTGCCGTGTACCCAGAAACATCTGCATTATTTAATTTTTACAGCTCAAGCATTGCCTATGATTCCTTATATTTCTTTATCCTCTCTGAGTTCAGAAAGAACATTAAACTTTGCTCCTCTTTCCTCCTTTCCCACTTGGACTTTCCACTTCCCTTTCTGTGCAGCAACACAGTCCATCTGCACTCTTCCTGCTCTGATGAAAAGGGTAACAAAACCAACCCAACTATTTATGTACCTGTTATGTGACACAGACATTTTTATGGAGTAATATCACACACTCACGGTACAAAGCTGCAGCTTTCCATCCAACCTGAGATCCTGGATGCTCTCCCACAAGCCCTTAAACAGCAGTTAAGTGCCTTGGATACCTAGCACAGAACCTGCTCCCCTTTCCCAGCTCTCCTGTCCTTTCCATAGCATTCTTTACCTTCTGGTTGACTTGTAACTAACCTTTTTCCCCTCATCTGACACTTTCCCACTTATCAGTCCCTACCCTGATCTAATAAATTCTATTTATTCCTCTTATGGATTCTAAACATTACAACTCATTCCAAAGAATTCCCTCTATGGATACTGACACAAATTCAGCAAACCGCTCCTATTAAGAGATGAAATTCAAACACAGAGGCAAGTGTGACCACTGGAATGAATCTCTGTGCTGAAGCAGTGGCAGAGCCACTTGCACCAGTGCTGCACAGCCCAGCCCAAACAGCATGAACAACTCTTGTCACATCATGGCTCTGCTGCTGCCTTTGCCACTGGTTTTAATGGGAAAATATACAGCAGGAGGTTATGAATTCCACCACCAGGCTGCCCAAGAGCCCTGATCATACACCAGACTTCATGTGCAGGGCACTATATATGGAACAAAAGACTATCCAAGGAATTTACTGTCTGAGACACAACACATGTAAATTTTCTACAAGGGAAGTAATGAGATAATAATATTGGCCAACATGAGAAGTGATAATCTATGTAGTTGGGATCAAGATTTTTGTTGGCATTGCTGTAAGAATTCATACAAGAATTTCCCAAAAATTACTATGAAAACCAGTTCATCCAAAGAATATAATTCATCCTGCTTAAGAAGAAAAATCTAGTTTGTCAATAGTAGCTTTGACTGCAATGTAACTTTTAAAGATTAAGATGCCTCTTTTACTGTATCAGACATAATACAAAGCTTTGGGTTTTGGCTGGGTTTTTTTGTTTGTTAGTTTGTTTTTGGTTTTTTGTTGATTTTGTTGTTTTATTTTAGGGTTTTTTGTTTGTTTGTTTTTTAACACAAAAGAGCTAACAGAAGAGCAGTAAAATTTCTGTGAAGTAAAACCTGGATCCTTCATAAGATGTGATAAATATAAATGGCAGTTCAGTCAATCAATTTTAATTAACTGGAAATCAGAATTGCAAAGATAGACTGCAGTAAAGCCAGCAGAGTGTTCATGTTCTGTTACTGATGAAATAAAAAGTAACAGCTATTAAATCAAATTATAATGAAGAGGTAGTGTTTAGAACTAGGAAACATTTACTCTTCATCAGTGGGAAGTCTAAAGACTCGTCAGCAACAAGTCCCCACCTTTAGCAGCATAGATAATGGGATCCATACTGCACAAGCATTTGTAGAAATGCTAATGAAAAGTGTGTGGGGTTGTGCTTTTTGTTAATATTTTCTCCTTCCTAAAAGAGGAGACTCACGGACACCCAGATGCAGGTGAAGGCACCCACATGACTCCATAAGGATGCATTCCAGGAGGATATGAACACATCACCTTATGCAATCTGCTCACGTCTTGCAAAAGCCAAGGGAGGGAAAGGAGTTACTCCAAATGGGAGATTTAGAAAGAAACTTCACTGCAGTGTTTTGAAGGAGCCTCTGGCACAGCTGTCTATACAACAAGGGCAAATATTTTTTTCTGAAGCATGTACTCGTGTTCTCCCTTCTCTTGCTCCAGCCTTTCTACAGCCCCTGGGAAATCTCTCTCCTCCCACTCCTTACAGTTTGCTGCTGCCGAACGATCTCGTTGCCTGAGCAACAGCAGCTGCGGAGGGGAGCAGGGAGAAGGTTCTGGCCCAGCTGGGAAGCAGCAGCCGAGCTCTGACCCTGCCACATGTGACAGTGCCGGCAGCAGCCTCAGCAAATGAACAGTTCACTGGGCCAGGTGCCTTGAGTTGCGTGGAACCTCCTTTTCAGCTGCTGGGGATAGTGCAGCCACCTTAGGTTTTTGTTCAAATGTACATAAAATAACCTAACACTCAACACTCTCAGACAATTAGTTGTTTGGCTTATCAACACACCCAGATTGTATTCACAACACAGCCACATTGGTTGCACTTTAATTCTAGTCCTAATAACACTCAGACATGCAAATTAACTGGTAATTGAGCTCTAGAATCAGAATAATCAGCTCTGGAAATTTCAGATTATTATGTTGTGTCTCTTCCACTCTTTGCACTTTTCATTGTGTATTTTAGAATTCAGGAAAGTAACCAAAACAAAAGTATCTATTGATGACCTTTCCAGATCCACTTCAATATTTGTTCTGTGCTTTCTTTTCATCTTTGCTGTCTGTCTTTTGATATTTGAGCAATATCTGGTAAAATGAGAATGTAGTTTGGGTCCTATTGCTGTGCAAGAAATAATAATCTCTGCAAGATATCCAGCAGAGATTTCTTTTCCAATATTGTTTTATTGGAAGAATGTTTTTTTTCTAAATAGCATTGTGTTTACAAGGTTTTGTGTTCCTAGAGTTTATGAAACTCCACGGGTTGCCTCCCCCCTTCCAGGATGGATTATGATCAAAATGATTGTAATTGGCTACTTGCTGCTCTGCTGATTACAGGGGGGAGGGCTGTGCCATTTTTCCTGCTTTTCAGCAATTAGCACTTGAAACGCCAAGCACAGAATAGTCTGTGCTGATATTTCTAAATGACTGTAGCCACTATGACATTCCACTCTCTTTTTATTATTTTTACTTCTGAAATAGAAGCACAGTTAGCTGGAGGTCCCAGTTACACCAGGTGTTACTGGGAAATGATTTGACCTTCCAAACTTGACTCAATTGACTCAATGTGAGCTTCTTTCAAAATTAATTTACTCCAGCCTACCCAGTCACCTTCAGCAGCTCCATGATTGCTAACCCTGTATCCTGCACTGTATTTACAGCAGTTAAAAAAAAATTAAACTATGTTTATTTTTATTGAGCACAAAATAGGGAACAACTGGAGTTTAAGCTTGACAGAGCAAGCCATAAAAGCTCAGAAAGTAATCCTTCATTTTTTGCTCTGCTTTCTTCAGAGATAACCTACTTTTCCATTTTCAGCTCTCCAGCAGAGTAGTCAGAGTGACTATCACCAGAGCAAAACACAGTCCTGATTTTATGGCTTACTAAATTCAGGGAGAAGCTTTAATTAAATGAAGTCTGGAGCACTGTGACTAAGTGGCAGATTCCATCAATGAATTTGGAATAATACTATCAGGATTTCCCAACATAACTGGAAATTTCAAAACCATCTGTCAAAACAGTGTTAATCTATCTAGGCCATAAGTAATTGTGCTTGGGAGATAATTGGCCAGGTCCACCAGTGCTGCCTCTTCCACAGCTCTGACTAATGGCTTCAGCAGTGATGCAAATCCAGCTCTCAAAGCTCACAGGCACTGAGTTTAGGGCAGGAAAAGGCACAAGGCCAACCATCCTCAGTGTGACTCATGGATTTCGATGGGATTACAGAGGGATGCAAACAGCCCACATTTCCCATACTGGGTTGCCATGCTAATATCATTAATCTGCCCTCAGTGAAAGATTGCTCCCTCCCATGCTGAGATTTAAAGAATGAGCATAATTGACCCATGGGGGTACAAGAAAGCTAGAGGAAAAAAGTGAAGTAATGGGAAGTCTTTGAAGAAACAACATAAAAAGAATTGAATATCCTGATTTCCCTTCAAAGGTCCTAAGGAATCTCACTTATAAACTCAATACGAACTCTTTCATACTGACAACCTCCTACCTGTGATTGGCATTCAGTAAAAGTTGCATCACTAAATTTGATTTGGTTGTGGATAACTTCAGAACACCTCTTACATCACATAGGAGCTTTGTGATTAAAGCATGCAAAAAGCTGAGTTACAGCCACCTCCATAAAACTTGCCAGAGTAACATAAAAGAACCCATCTCACAAAGACAAGACTGCAAGAAAAATATCACTTCCTCAAACTCCAATGAAATTTCTTATTGCAGAATGGAGTAAAACCATCTCATATTTGCTAAGGGCACTCACCTGGAAGTGGATCCTGGATGAGCTTTGTACTTTTTCCAGTGAATAATGAATTAATTTTAAACCAGAAGATTTCCATGAAGCAGACAGAACAGCTCATGATTCACTCCCTCACAAAAATGTCCTGGGCACTAGGCTATGTAACTAACTTCACAGTTTCTCTAATTCCAGTATCTTTAGTCTCTCATTCATTACTAATTTCTTCATTAAATCAAGGTATAAAGCTGTGGCTGACCTTTGTGAAGTTTGCATTTGGAGGCTGTGAGTGCAGAACACCAGTCAAGTAGAGAGATAATTAAATTGGTTAGTCAGAGCTTTGCCATAATAAATTGCAGAGAACCACGATGCTGTGTAACTGTGTATTTTGTTCATTCTGGAAGTACTTTAAAATCTCACAACCACTTGATTATATTTTGATCTGTTGTATCCAAGTCAAAGTCTATCAAACAGCAGAAAAATTATAAATTCTGAGCTTGATTAATAGATAAGAGAAGAAAAGAAATACGAGTACTGCCAGTATCCAAAATGTTTCAAAATCTCTTACCAGTGAGGTGACAAGACAGCTCTCCTGCTTCTCCACCTGTGAAACTGGGTAACTTTTCTTCAAAACAATGTCCAAGATGAAGAATCCATTCCTTACAAAACTATGTCTCCAAACTTGCTTAGGCATTTGCAGCTGTCTCTAGCTTTTATGAAATTCTACCTCTTCTTTATAAATAACTTTGGGTGTTTGAGTATTACAAAAATATTACTTGTCTTTTATGGACACTGGGTAAAAGTATACTGTCACCTTGGTAGACAGAATTTTCAAGACAGTTTTTATTTTTTCAAGATGAAGTGACTGAAAACTCTTGAAGTGTCTGAATAAAACACACATATCTAAACCACTTTAAATCCCAGTGGATGATGAGCAACTAAGTCTCAGATTGGGAGACACCAAGTTGTTCTGACAGCAAAAGAGGCAATGTATCAATTAATAAACCAGTTTTCATCTAGCACAGATTGTCCATTTTTCATATGTGGCCATATTACTATGTGTGAGAGTTTATACCTGCTCTCTATTCCTAGCATACAACTATATTTGGCCATACTTTGGGATTCCTTGCTTATGCCTAAAATTTAATTATATCTAAACTTTGAACCTCACAAAGTAAGTTCACAAGCAAAATTCTAGAACTTTCATAACTTAATTAAATTATATAATTTAGAAGAGAGATGGCTACTAACCTCTGCCTTCCTCGTGTGTGGTGACCCCTGACAGAGCTCTCCTGAGGAATCCAGCTGCTCTGCACTTCATAACCAGGAAGTGCAGAAGTCTGTGGTCACTCAGGAGGTGTCAACCTGAATTAAGGAGAAGATCAGGTGTCAGTAATAAATGTCCTAGTTCTGTTACAGAAGTAACAGTCTGGACAGATAAAACCATCTCAACATGGAAAACCAACCATTTCATGCTCCCTGCATTCCTTTTCAATGCAGGAGCCTCAAAACCACACCAGCCTGCACTTCAACAGTGTGCAGGACTTTCCCCAACCACAGGCCCTCTCTCAATGCTCTGTGCTGTACGTGTGCCATGTTCAGAAATGCCCCAGAAGGCACCTGCACTGATCTCTTCACCTGGCTGCTCCTGGAGTTCCTGCAGCAGCCTGTACCTTCAGAGTGGCAATACAATGAATAGCAAAAAGCACCAAAAGGGAAAACATTGTTCCATTTATAGTTCATCCTCAGTAATTCTGGGAAAATGTACATTAGTCAAAATTCAGCTACAATGATATGTTATGTAGATATCACCCAAGTCATTTATTCCTGAGTATATCCTTTATACTGAGGCTTTAATAAATGCTTCATTCTCTGTTCTCACGTTCTCTTGACAGCCACACCTCTTTCTCCCTGCTCTCCTGCAAACAGAATTACATCAACTGCCTTTTGACTTAAAAATGCCACAAATTCCTTCTCAGCATAGCACATGGAGTATGAAAAATGCTGCATCAGATGAAAAAAAATATAAAATAACCTAGAGAAAGATGAGAACAGCTAAAGCAACTACAAAAGCATCTTGCTGAGGTCTTCCTTCCCAGGGTCACAGAATTTACCTCTTCTATAGCACTGAACACACTTCAAACACTATTAAACAGATATGAACCACTCTGGGAGCAGCAGTTCTAATGCTCATTAGAATAAGTGTATCCTTAATAAAATCTGCATAGATCACAAGCTCTTCAGAGCAGTGATAATTCAGGGGCATTTGGAAACATGCAACTAACTGGCACACACTACTAGAAAAAAAGAGATTTAACATTTATTGCAGAAAATATCTCTACATTTATATATTTTATTTAAGGGTTACACTTCTAGGACATATTGTTCTACATGGTGAAAAGTGAACTTGCATACCTTTCCTTGTATCTCATCCATACAATATTTTAAGAATCCACAGATTTATAATTCTCCCCTTTTACAGAAAGTTCTCGTGTGATCTTAACTCTGCAGATTTATCCATATAATAAATACAGCCCAGCACCTTTCAAAGACTGCCAGAATGTGTTAAAATTGAATCAAAACAGCAGCAGTTACATCTCTCTTAATTACAGAGATATCTGTTATTTGGGAACATGCAGCACAGTGACAACAGCAAATGACATTCTGTGTTCTTCCTGTTGATACTGGCTGTGGGCTGAGAGCTAAAATGAGGTTCTGCCAACAGGCCCCCAGGGAATCAGCTGGCATGTCACTGCAGTTGGGCATCTTCCTTTCCCTGAGGCTGAATTACCCATCCCTCAACAACCAGTCTAGGCCAAGCTCTCATACTGGCTCTTACAGGGTAGTAAGGCCTCCAAACCAAACAATTCCCACAGCAGTCCAAGGAGAAGGTAACCAAGCACATAACCAAGGGACTTGTTCTTGGCTGACATTTGTTGTCTTTTGGCAGGATTTGGTAGATTGTTCTGTTAATCTTACTTGTACTGTGACTCCAGTGGTGGCCTAGCAGGGAAAAAAAAAACCAGAAGAGCAAGTATTTGGGTATGTCTACACTGCATCTCTTTGTCCAGCTCCCCAGTGAGCTCCACTCCCACCAGTGTACTCCCACTGGCTCCAAACCCCCGTGCAGTCCCTCCCTCCAGCACTACACTAAGGACAAACCCGATGCACTGAAGCTGAGAACAGAATGGAAACGATGCCTACCATTTCCACACCTTTTCCATAGCATTCCAGAGCTTTCTTCCACACTGAGAATTCACTTTAAGCAAAATACAAACATACACACATTCTCAGACAGACACATTAAATGGGCGAATAACTGGTATTTGATAGTAAAATCCTCAGCACTGTTTGTGATGCTCAGTATTTCGTACAGTGCATGCACAGCCTAAGGATTCTTCACGTTTCTGCTGTAAGTGCTCCCTCTGCTGTTACGCAGAGAAAATACCTGAAAACATGAGCCATCAGGTTTGCATCGTTCTTACCATCAGGAGGTGAATTCTCAAGCACTCCATCATCCTATGAGGAGACATTCGATACAATTTTCTGGGAGAACTTTTCGTGCTTACTTTCTGCACAAGCAAATGCTGTCCTGTTCCATTCTTCCAAAGTACTGGTTGTATCATTTAGAATAGCAATGCCTTTAAGAAGAAAAAAAAACAACCCCATTTAAATAACTTGCATTTGCCCTAAAAATCTTTCTACTATTCATATTAAGCATACAGCAGAACTCATTCACTGATGTCTAAGTGAACTGTAAATCCTAAGACTGAGTTTAAAAAAATTAAGGCGATGAAATTAAAGAGCATAATAAAAATAGTGTTTATTTGAACTTAAAAACCTAAAGGCCAAAATCTCTGCTTGCATTTAAAATCACTTCTGAAAGCCATATGATTAACAGAATGACTGAGTTGCAGGCATTGAAGATAAGGGCAGCTCACTGGAGCAACACACGAAAAGCACACCAGATGCAAGTCACCACCTGTGGATGCAGAAAACCTACTTTTCAGAAATACTGCCTGTAAATTCAAGCCCTTCTCTTAACTAAGTCCAGGCAGGTGTGTGTTAGCCCCTCTGCAGAGCAGTTCTGGAGGTGGCATTGCTGCCCCCGTGGCTCGCTGAGAAAACAGACAGGATGAAAAAGCAGATAACCATGAAAAAAAATTAAAATCATGGTTTACTAATTCCATTAACTGAGATGGGGAATTAATGCAGTGTTAGAGCAGTTTTCCAACAGAAAGAAGTAATCTTTTGAAAAATCAAATACCAAGATTATTATGTATTTGTGTATTTACCTCTCCCTTTCCTCACCATAAAACCACACAATGATCAAGGCCAGTTTCCCTGAACACTGTGGAAAAGCAAGTATTGACATTAAAATCTAACCTTTTACTTGAAAAGATGCATATATAGGTTTTTTCCTCTAAGTAGAAATCTCCTAAAATGAGAAAATCAAGAAACACTAGAAGAAACAAAAACCTGAAAATCCTCCCTTAAAATTATCTGAAATATGGCCAGGAAATAACACAAAAAAAAGAGTCGGGATATTTGTATTCACTTCAAATGCTTTCTATACAAATGTGGCCACAAACATCACTGTTAAACCTGAAATAAATATATATCATAGAACAACCATGAAAGAACAGATTAACCTGAAGAAGATAAGGCATTAAAACAATCCAGCTTTACTAATGTGTTCCATGACTTTGTGCTGTGGTTTAACCCCAGCTGGGAACTAAATCCCACACAGCCACTCAGAGCTCCCATGGTGGGATGGGGGAGAGGATAAATGTAAAACTCATGGGTTGAGATAAAATCATGTATCACTTGAAACTAGAAGCTGCTTTTCACTCTTCCACCCTCGAGGAACTAAAGTGTTGTCTAACCATCCTCTATTTAGCCATATAGCCTTTATACATCCCGAGGTGGTCATAAAGCAGGGCTTGAGAAACACAGTTTCAGTGTGATGATGTAACTCTAAGAACAATGGTGATTTCAGCACATCAAAAGGACAGGCTGGAGCACTTTCTTTGCATGAGTAGAATAGATTATGAGTTAGGACTCAAACGCAGGAGTGGCGTTTTGATCTTGACATAAAGTGTTTAGAATCTCAATTTAGAACTAAAATATGGGCTAGCACTGAAGAATGATGTTGCTTTTCCCAGAAATCTTTCTGTGGAAAGGTAACCATTATAATTAATTTAATCCTGGACTGTTTGGATTTTCACTATTTCAAACAAATCTACACTGGATTAGAAAAAGGAAAAAAAACT
Organism: Formicarius rufipectus; assembly: GCA_013399695.1. Classification (NCBI taxonomy): domain Eukaryota; kingdom Metazoa; phylum Chordata; class Aves; order Passeriformes; family Formicariidae; genus Formicarius; species Formicarius rufipectus. Next base: position 405,747 of record VXAU01003743.1, on the reverse strand, counting down.
AACTCTGAAAGTTTAATGTTTTCACCAAATCAAAAATGCAGAAACATTTCTAGAAATTCAAATATGATTGTATCCTACCCCCCAAAACCAGAAAAACAGAGATCAAGGGCACATATAGGGCTCACAGTTTAAGCATGTTTTTAGTGTAACTGTCTTTGAAACTGTGGAACTGCTATCACCAATAAAACAAAAGAAGTTAATATTCTAGTAATTAGCTTTTTAAGCCAAGGAAGGCTGTGGAAATCTTACATTTGTATAGGCTTTAAGTACAGCATAAGAGAGTCTTACGCAAAACTGGTGTCTGCAGTGCTTTAAGAAAGGTTGGCAGCAACCAAAATACGTCCTTCATAAGGAGGTGTTGATACTGCTCCTTTGGTCTACATTTGTATTGAATTTAGGATTTATTGAAAGAATAAACTCCCTGAATGCATTTTTGGTTGTATTTTGTTTGAAAGGATTTCCTTTGAAGAAAAGGCAAAGGCTCATGGTTTGGGAAGGCATGGAGGGTGGAGATCTTTAAAACATAAGAGTTTTTCAAGGGAGAATACAGAAAATATAACATCTACAATTTGGGAAGACCTAATCTAATTAATCAATGGCCAGAAACAGGAGAGAGCTCTTTGGTGTAGCAGTCATCCAGCAGGCTTTAGGGGATGAGATAACGAACTAATTTGTGTGGTTTTGTATGAAATTGTTAAAACAGCCTCAGCTGGTACTCATGTACCCAGCAAGTCTTCATGCTGCTTTAGCTCTTCTCACATTCCATTCATAAGCATCAACAACACCCAACGAGCAACTTCCAACTCGGTGAAAATTACTCTCAGTGCTCCTTTATTCCTAATTTACCAATGACTTTTCTAATTTTAAAAATCTTTGCCCTACGAGCCCAGACATAAACCTGGAATTGGCCTTGGGGAACCTGCAGGACGGCCGCGTGGAGACACAGGTCCCTGGAAACGCCGCCGTCCCCCAGAGACCGACCCACCTCCCAGCCACGGCCCCGAGCAGGAAGACCGGGGCTGAGGGACCCTTCCCTCAGGGCAGCTCCACCGCCGAGAGGGCATGAGGAGCCGACCCTCCTCCTCCTCCTTCTCCTCCCCTCACGACAGTCCCTCCTACCCCCATGGCAGCCTTTCCTCCTCCCCTCACTGCAGTCCCGCCTCATCCCCCTCCATAGAAGCTTTGCCTCTTCCTCCCACGACAGCCTCAGCCCCTCACGGCAGCTTTTCCTCCTCCCCTCATGGCCGCTTTTTACTTCTCTCACGACACTCCCACCCCATCCTCTCATGGCAGCCTTTCCCTGTCCCCTTATGAAACTCCCGCCTCATCCTCTCACAACGGTCCCCCCTTCCCTCACGACAGCTTTTCTTTCCTCCCCCCCTCACAACACACCCGCCTCAACCCTCATGGCAGCATTTCCTCCTCCCCTCACGCTAATCCCGACCCGGCCCCTCATGGCGGCCCCTCCTCCCCTCACTGCCGCCTTTCCCCTC
>VXAU01003743.1:392138-404035 GCA_013399695.1 Formicarius rufipectus | reverse complement strand
GCCGCCGGCGGGGCATGCCGGGACTTGTAGTCCCAGCGCGGGCCGCCCGCCCCTGGCAGGGAAACCCCGTGCGCGCGGGCGCGGCGCTCTCTGCGGCGCCGCCGCCATTCCGCGAGCAGCGCCGGCACCGCGCGGAGCGGCCCCGACATGCAGATCTTCGTCAAAACCCTCACCGGCAAAACCATCACCCTCGAGGTGAGCCGCCAGCGCCGCCGCGCCTGCCCCCCGCCGCTCCCGAACGCCGGGAGAGGCCGGGGTGCACGGGGGAGATGATGGGATGCGCTGGGTGGGGGGATGGGGACACCGGGATGCGCTGGAGTGTGCCGGGGGATACTGGGATGTGCCGGGGAACGCCGATCCCACGCTGCCCGCCGTGTCCGGGCCTCGCCGTGAGGGCCGGGGCTGTGCCGAGGAGCTCCTCGTGGTTGCTCGGCCTTCCTGAGCTCATTGGAAGGCCCAGGGCGCTTTGACTCTGTTGTGCTGTTTCGTACTAGGTTGAGCCTTCTGATACTATAGAAAATGTGAAAGCGAAGATCCAGGATAAGGAGGGTACGTTCAAGAGGCAATTATTGATTACTATATTGATTATTGATTACTGTATGATAGTATACATAAAATATATATTAATAATTATTTATTATTTTATATATGCATACACTATGTACTTAATTCTATCAATCCATATATTTTTATATATTCTATTGATATATATTATTTTTGGGCCGTGATCTGTGTCTAGCACAGATGTAATTGTCTGCAGCAATCTGTTTTATCACAGCACGTTCAGTTCAGGTTCCTAACTGATTCCCGATTTATGCCCCTCCCTAGGCATCCCTCCGGATCAGCAGCGGCTCATCTTTGCTGGGAAGCAGCTGGAAGATGGACGCACGCTGTCCGACTACAACATCCAGAAAGTGAGTGGGAAGGGCAGGAGCTGGTGCAGGGAGAGCTCAGTCACCTGTGCTGCTCAGCCTAAAACGTGCTTCAAGGATCTGCAGCCACATCGGTGCATTGGGGTTGGGTGGCAGTACTGATGCTGGGGGCTTGGGATGTCACCCGAATAGCACATCATCCTTTTGGAGCTTTCCCGGTGTATTTAATTCTGGGCATTGAGATCTGCTTGGTCTAGATAAAAAAAGCCTGCTTAAATGCTGCTCCTGCCTTGGGAAAGCATTTTGAGCCTATTTCGTGGGCCTTGCCAACAGGAATCAACCCTTCACCTTGTGCTGAGACTTCGGGGTGGTGCCAAGAAAAGAAAGAAGAAGTCTTACACCACCCCCAAGAAGAACAAGCATAAGAGAAAGAAGGTTAAGCTTGCAGTGCTCAAGTACTACAAGGTAGGAATATGAAACCTAATGAAAACTCAGCTCTCAGCAGAGCTTGTGACTGCTCTGCAGAGCCCAGTGTATTTAATATTCGCAGCCCTCCAATTTTTAAGTATCCGGTCTGTTAAGTAAAAGAGAAACCCACTGTTGCAGTTGGTCACTTGAGCTTGGCCTCAAGAAGTCCGATGCACTGTCTGTCCCAAGAGCTGCTTTGCCAAGCAACAATAGTCCTAATTGGAGTGGGTGCTAAAAGGTGGCCGGGGTGTGTGAAGTGTTGCTGTCTGCCCCTCCCAGGTGGATGAGAACGGCAAGATCAGCCGCCTGCGCCGCGAGTGCCCCTCGGAGGAGTGCGGGGCTGGAGTCTTCATGGCCAGCCACTTCGACAGACACTACTGTGGCAAGTGCTGTCTCACGTACTGCTTCAACAAGCCCGAGGACAAGTAAATGTATCACACAATAAAGAGCTGAACTTCTCTATGGTTTAAGGGTTTCCTTCTGTGGTGCCGTCTTTGCTCTCTGTGAAGCTTTGGATGCTGCCAACTCGACTGAGGCAGCAGCTTGTTTTAAATTATAAGGGGTACCAGTTGCAGAGGGGAAGATAAAACACCAGCTAACATCTGGTCTCTTAACATGAGACAGTACATCAGCTCATCTATGGAAGAACGGGAGCTTGGGAGGTCCAAAGTCATGCGAGAAGTGGCTCAGTGCTGGAGAAGGGGGCAGCTGGAAGACTGGGCAGCAGCCCTGAGGGAAGGCAAGGAAGATGGCTCAGCTATTTTGGATTCAAAGGGAGTCATCAGAAATATTTATACCATGCTGGTTTATACAGTTGAAGTGCTTGTAGTTACTCGTGTAGTGTATCCCAGGCTCCAGTGGGGTAAGGTGGTTGCTTGACACAGTAAAAATATTTCAGATACGAAATGAAATATATCTGAAATGCTCTGATACAAAGAACAGATGTAAAGCAGCTCCTGTGCATCTCTGAAAGTTCATTTAATGTTATGATTTAGAGGCCAGACAGGACTATAATACACATCCTTTAGTGTTTCGTGTATTCAAAAGTCTTTTAAAATCCTGGCTCCCAGGAAGTTGTCTGTTGAACTTCTGTTTCTTCATAACAAATAATATCATCCCCAATGTTGAATTCCAGATGCTTGTCCAAACTCAATCCACAATCCATTCCCGCTTTTATTACCTGGGCATCATCCTTGTGATGCTTCAGTGATGATAAAGATCCTACAAAGAGAAGATGCATCAAAGGGAGCCCACCACCAGCAGAGCACAGATGCTTGGTTTGCCCTGGGTGCAGAGTTCACCTTGTTTTCCTGTTCGTGGCAATTCCACTTACCTTTCCAAATAACGTTCCCCCTACGGATTAACTTAAACTTCATTTTCCTGTCCAGCAGTCCCTTCTGGACTCTGCATCCAGCCACTGGAACCTTGTTTTTTCCTACTGTTACAGAGAAGGTGTCCAGGACAGAAGCTTCCCCTGAGAGAAAAAAAGGTGTACATAGGGTTAACAGACTGGCACTAGGTATACGCAGGCTGCATTTTTCCATTTAACCAAGCTTTCCTAACAACAGAAAAGCAATTACAGAGTATAAAATACTTCATACAACAGGAACATTTCACTGAAGAATGCACTTCAGCTACATTTAAGCAAAAATTGTATCAGTCAGTGATAACTCACCTATTGTAGTCTCCACCACAGTTGGGGGCAGTCTGCTATTTAGCTCCTCTTTCAAGTCATCTATAAGTTTGTAGATGATGTTGTGAAGTTTAATTTTTATTCCCTTTTTATCAGCCAGCTTCTTAATACTTTCATTGGCTTTCACACTGAATCCATATATAACACCTGAGAAATGAAACAGCTGTCAAGTGATGACTATGAGAGATCAAGGTATCAAGGCAGAAAAGAACACAGCTCACAGAAATGACACAGACCTGCCATTTTTAGGCTGGAAAAACAGCTTGGTCGACCCAATGAAGCTGGAAGTGAATTCTAAATCCCTGTCATGTACCTGTGGGCAGTGGCAGGTCCAGTGACCTCACCCTCCAAAGCTGGTGAGAATTACAGGGTACAAACAGGAAAAACTACTCAGTCAGTCTTAGACCCAGTTGCTTCCCTGAGCAAAAGGAAATAATTTTCTAACCTACTTTGCAAGCTTTGCCCTGTTTGAGCATCATAAAGCAACCTGAATGAACAGTCACAGTTCAGTCTTAACTGACAACAGCTTTTCCAGAATCCTTTCACTTCCACGAGATTTCCAGCCTGCACTACTTTGGTGGTCAAGGAAACATCTTAGTATACAGAAAAGGTTACCTTATTGATGCTGCTAATACTGAGAAAACAAAACCCAACTGAGGCCTACCCATCTCAATAGCTCAGTAATTCCAAAACCAAACTGATTGTTAAGCACACACCATTAAATGCTTCAGCAAGACTCAGATCATTTTCAGTGATATCTCCCATTCCAAAGTGGACAATATCCAACTTGCATTCATCCTCACAATCATAGCTGTCCAGAATGTTCAGAATAGCTTCAACAGATCCATCCACATCACCTGCAGGGATAAGTGGAAGCACTGCTGACTTTGGATATAAAGAAACCTGAAATCATAACTTAAGTGCATGACAACTCCACCCTACACAACAGTCAGTTTTTTGGTATCTATCACTACATTTTCAGTAATATGTCAAAATGTATCTAACAGGTCTCTTAATTCCAAAAATCAACTGGATAAACACAATAGGACCAGAGCCTCAACTTATGCTGTCATTTTTTGGGTCAAGTTTGCTGACTTTTTGAGCTACTAATGTCACTGCTTGTGTCTCACCAAATGTGAGGTCAAATCGAATTTCTTCTGTCCCACTTGAATACACAATTTTTCTTATTCTCCATTTCGCTGACGCCAAATTATTATAGCTTGTATTTTTTTGTATATAATTTATATATATAGGGGTTTTATATATATATATACACACACACATAGGGTTTTATGAGTTTTACTGAGGAGTTCCTGGATAAGGGGGTTGGGTGTGTAGGTTTTCCTGTTGCTCTGGCCCTGCTGGAAGTGCATCCTGCTGACCACTGGACGTTTTCTGATGCCCCTCCCCTTACTGAAAGAAGTTCAATCATCTGTTCAGTTTTAAACTGACTGAACTGCTGGCAACAGAATGGTGTTCCCAGGTTGAGAGCAGATTGAGAGGCACAAGCCCCAGAGCAGTGAACGGGACAGCACCTTTGACTATGAGTGACAGTGTGTTCTCATCCACCTCCTTCTTCTCTGTGGGCCTCTGGAATATCATGTGCTTGTTGGCCTTGTACAACACTGCCTTCCTCTGCCTCCAGGTCAGATGGGCCAGCTTCTGTTGCTTCTGCTCGTACTCCATCCTGTGCTCCTTTTGCTTTGCTTCAATAACTTCCATATCCTTTTTCAGCTTCTCCTGCTGTTCAACATAGGTCCTCCAATCTACCACTTCTTGTGCCCTTTGCTTGGCAGGGAGACAGAAACATTACCTTTAAAACATTACATCAGAAAACTCCACAATAATGCAGTTTCATCCTTTTGCATCTTCTCTACAGGCTCACCCCTTTTCTTCCACATTTAACTACAGACTTAGCAGCACAGATGGCAGAGAATGAGCACAAGAGCTTCCTCCCTGAGCTACAACATGACTCAAGGCCTGTTTTTATCATATCTCCGCATTGCAGAAGAGAATTATCCTTCATTCCTCCATGTACTGTTTGTTCAGCTTTCACAAGCTGTATTTTATGCACATTCTTTTGCCAGAAACCAGTTGTCTCTAAAATGAAAACACTGGATTGTCCCAGTGGAGATGAGGATGCTCCAGCAGGGAAAGGTGAAAAAGAGAGGCAGCATGCAAACCTTTGTTCCTCTTAAGAGAGCTCAGTTGCCTTAACCCCCTTCTCAGCCTTCACCTTTCATGGGATTATCCAGATGATTTGGAACAAAACCTCCCTTGTTTTGTTACTCAGCTCCTTCCCTGCAGGGTGAGTTTTCCACTGAAGGGTCCCTTCCATACCTCAGATTCCACCTCAAGGATCTCATCTCCTGCCGAAGGCACGTCCTTCCAGCCCATGATTTCCACCGGGATGCCGGGTGGGGCCGCGGCCACAGCTTTGCCGTTCTCATCAAACAGGAAACGAACCTTGGCCCAGGTCTTCCCTGCAACCAGAACACAGCCCTTCCTCAGAGTTCCTCTCTGGATGATGGCTGTGGTAAGTGGACTGGTGAAGAGCAGGGGAGAGAAATAACAGACAAAATAAGAGTGACACTTCTCCCTGCCTCCATGGGTAGTGTAGGCAAAACACACAGCACAATGGACCTGTGATCTCTCAGAGGCAGAATATTCCTGCTGATAACATTTTACAGTGACTTGCAAAACCCCCCAAGCCTATACTGTGCTACTCATTTCCGCAGATCAATAAAAAATTTGGCATTTGTGAACCCAGCAACAGATTATTTTACCCTTTAAGTGAACCCCCAAAAAACCCCAAACAACAAATCCCCATAACTTTCCAGAATTCAATTTGTTTTTAAAGAGGGCGGAATGTGCCTTGTTCACACAGAACCTGCAAAAGGACTAAGACATTTAAGAGTAGAGCGTCATGTCACACACAGTTCTCCAAGAATTGTGTATATATTATGGTTGTTAACGTCCTACTGTTCCTACTGTTCTATTGCCATTTAAAAACTACATCTGTTCTGGTGCTTCAAAGCAGTTTCCGTGCTTACAGGATTTCATGTCAGTGATAGGATGAATTTCGCCCCATCAGTTTGTAATTTTTTTTTCTGGCCCTCAGGCTGCAGAATAACGTTTCAAGGCTTTAGTAACCAACACTGCACAGAAACAGCTTTATTTAGAGAGCTCTAAAGGCCCTGAGCAGTGTCCCTGTGGAGTTACAAATGCTTCACTGAAGCTGTGGAGATGGCAGACAACTCACCCTTTGCCTTTGTCTTTGCGAGACTCGATCACAGTGCCCTCTACCAGGCCCGTGGCATCTGCCTTCAGCTCCAACATCTCTGCCAGAGCAACAGTTGCTTCTGCTAAAACCATCAGGTTTTCACCCTGCATAAAACCACATACACACACAGACATGCAGAATAAAGGAAGGGCCAAATTAAAGTGTGGTCAGAAGTTGAAATCTTGGTGCCAAATTCCCGCCCTGAAACTTGGTGACATTGAACACCCAAGTCACATCTTCCAGACATCAGAGACAAAACTGGTGGGCTGCTTTTTTTCCCCCCATTTGTCCTAATTACCTCTTGCAAGACATTATGGAACTGTGTTCCTGTGATTAGGCCTGCGTTAGGAAAATATTTATTTACTCTGAAGTTTTCTCTTCATGCACAGCATTATTACCAACCTTGATTTTGCACTAATTCCACACAACGAGCAAACAGCAATTAGGATTAGACTGAAAAACATCCACTTAATTTCCAGAAGAAAAACAAGATATTATTGCTCCCCAAAAATCTGAGCCTCAAAATACTTTTCAGTGTGTTTCAAGTAATTCTGGTGAGAGCCAGCAGCACTGAGCTCATGGCTGGGTATCAAACACCAGGAAGTATTTCATTTTCCAGCTGCCAAATAAAAACACACCTCTCTGCATACATTAGACACCCACACACACCACCATTTTCTCCACCCCAACTTTACCTTGAGTGCAGAAATATTCACAGCTTGAACATCACCTCCAAACTCCTCACAGACCACATCATGAGCCAGCAGCTCCTTCTTCACTCGTTCAGGATCCGCTTCGGGTTTGTCACATTTATTAATGGCGAGGATGAGAGGAACTAGGAAGGGAAGGAACAAACTCAGCACCAACCTAACCAGACCATGCTGCTGCTCCCACAGGTTGTGGCCACCTACACCCAGTCACTGCAGGGTGGGAGCCTGTACCTCCTGCATTCTTGGCGTGCTGGATGGACTCAATAGTTTGCTGCATCACCCCGTCCTCTGCCGCGACCACCAGGATGACGATGTCGGTGACGTTGGTGCCTCGTGCCCGCATGGCTGAAAAGGCTGCGTGCCCAGGGGTGTCCAGGAAAGTTATCTTTTCCCCAGAAGGCATGTGCACTGTCAACAGAAGGACATGGGACAGCTGAAAATCAGCACTTCACCCACTTTTTCCCATGTATTGTCAGTCAAGCATCACTCCTTGGAGAACTTAATAGTAATAATAATCCTAGACTGTAGGCAGACAGATAACTTGGCATGGAGGTCAAAAGTGCTGGTAAATCCTCAGGAGTGAAAAAGCATCCTGGGATCTTCCACAATCCAAAACAGTCTAATTTCCAAGTCACTTCCAAGTTCCACCTACTGGCTCATGCCAGTTCCTCAAGAGTCATCTTCTGCCTTATCTCCACCTCTTGTCAGTGGGATCTTATGACAGCTGCCAGCAACAGAAACTGTTATGAGTTCCCACTGTTTCTGTGGCAACCTTTTCCCCCAGAGAACAAACCAGCCTATTGTGTGAGATGGAGAGCAAAGTGTGCTGTGCACAGGCACATACAGCTGGCTCTTACCAAGAAAGGCCCCGATGTGCTGTGTGATGCCTCCTGCTTCTGTTGAGGCCACCTGGCTTTTCCGCAGGCTGTCCAGCAGAGTTGTCTTCCCGTGGTCAACGTGTCCCAGGATGGTGACCACGGGGGGCCGTGGGGTCAGCACTGCTGGGTCTGCAGGGGGCCTGCAAAGGTAGCAAGAACAGGGGTGGTAAATGCCCCCACAGCTCACTAATGGCTAAAGAAGAGCTGTTTCCCAGAGCAGGGTGAACCCCAATTCTGAGGTTCCTGCTCAGGGATCCCACTGGCACCACACACAGCCCTCCCCGTGCTCAATGCCACTGCTGCTGCCATCAGTGCAGCAGCTCAGGGCAGCAAACAACGGGCTCTGCCTCAGGAAATGGCACAGAAAAAGCCCACCTGAAACAGGCCACTCTGAGTAGCAGTTTTGTGACCAAATAAATCAAAATAGTAAACTTCACCTTTTAAACAGTATCATATTGTGACTGTATCAGGTATTACGAACATACCATGAAAACAAAAAAACCACAGGATATGACAAACACCTGCAGGAAGAAATAGAATATAAGGAGCCAAAAAGAACTGTTCCAAACTTGCCTTTTCACAGCATCTGTGTTTTTTCTTTCTTTTTCCTCTTTCAGTTTTGCTGATTTATACTTCATTCCTGATTTCTGAACAATTATCTTGATATGGTTCTCATATAAAATGGAATCTGGTTCTAGTGAATTAAGGTCAATGTCTGTGTACAGCAGTGCTTCATAAACATGGTCTGTGGAAAAGACAAAGATATTTAACAATTACATCCACAAAAACATGTGGGACAACAAACCCAAAAATAATTCATACAGTGTAAGACTTTTTCATTAGTAGTTTATCTTGTGCTATTAAGTTTCATCCACAAAGCACTTTTCCTTTAGATTTATCTAAAAGTTGCTGCCACTCAACATACCTGCAGTGAAGAACTTGATGCAGAAGGATTTGTAGAACCTCAGTGCCTCATTAAATACTATAATCTTATTTTTCACTCAGATTTTCACACCTTACTTTTCCATTAACTGCCCAAAAAGGAAAGCAACTGAAACTCATGTAAACCAAACAGCAAAGGAGTGATCCCAGGAGGAGAGAAATGTGACCAACCTGATCGTATGCTGCTTTCTTTGGTGGCAGAAACACACAGCAAAGGCAGTGGTAAGAAATTGTTACATGCTGACCTAAGGACTGCTACAAATCTAACTCAGAAAGGCAGAGCAAGACCTGACAGACTTCTCTGCTTCTCTACTCATTGCTGAGGGGGAAATTTGTCAGAAAAACTACCAGCTGGACAAAAAGAGATTGGCATTATACAGGTGCAGAATTATTTCAAAAGTCAACAGTCAAAATATGCCCATAACCCCCGTGTCATTTAGAACCTGTCAGGCAGAGCCACTACACAGCCAGGAATGTTCCTGGGGTTACAAGGTCCTAGATTCCTACTCCCAGGGTTGGATTCTGAGATGAAGCTCTTCAGCCATGAGTTTTCATCTCACAGGGGTTCAGCTCTGACAAGCCAGGGTGCAGTGTTCTCCTTCTGGAATGGTTTAGCCCCTGGGAGTCACAGCCATAGGGAGCAGCCTACATCGATCCTTCCTGCTGGAGACAGAGGACAGTCTTCTTCACAGTTAAACATCTGGCCTGGTCACTTGGATGGCTCAACTTCTTTTCTCAGTAGCCTGCAACTGTGTCTACCAACAGTTCCTTGGGAATGGAATGACCTCCCTTGCTAAGGGGTGGATTAACAACCACTAATTAGTGCCACTGAAGACACCTCTGCCTCTCCCACTCATGAAAGTGGTGTGACAGGCTGTAACTGCTGTTTCAAACCTCAGAGCAGGCTCTCACCTATGTCTTTGCCCATAGCTCGTGCCAGCTCCTCAATAGTCATCTTCTGCCTTATTTCCACTTCACCCCTTGTCAGTGGGATCTTCTTTTTCTTCCTTTTTGTCTCCTACATGGAATTAGACATGTATATAAGAACACATTTCTGGCCTTAACTAAGGAATAATAACAATATTAAACAGACAATGGTCTCAAGCCACAGGAAGTAAACACACATCTTTTACAACAACATCAATTAATTAAAATATATAAAAGGACTTTACACATTATAATGGACATTTAAAACGTATAGCACATTTCACAATCTTTTTTAATTTTCAATTTTTCAGAATAAAGACAAATATCGACATAAGCTTCAGTTTTGTTTCTTCCTGCCTCTGAAAAACTCTCAGTGCTACAGGTCTAAGCCAGTATTTGAGAGGGAATCACAACAAAGCAATATATTAAGTACATTTTGTCTGACAAATGTATAATAAATTCTCTATATTCATGAATAAAGCAATCTTTTTTAAAGTTTAAATGTTCAAACCAAGCTCTTGCACTTTCCCCACAGAACCAGGGGCTGCTGGACTTTGGTGCTTACCTCCTTTGTAGCCAGATGCCTGCACTGTGGTAAGGCAGCCCTACCTAAGCTGTGCTTTGGCCAGAGCTGTGTGTGCAGCAGGAGGGAGCAGGGGGGGTGTGCAGGGGCCTGCACAGGCCTCCACTGTGCCCCCCAGGCTCTTCTGCAGGACAGGGCACGGAGCTGCTGGCAGGCACCACGGAGCTGCCCCAGGCTCTCCAGCCTCAGCACCAGCCCTCGATTCATCTCCTCCCTGCAAACAGGAGCACAGGGTGACATCAAAAGCTGACAGATGCTCCTTGTCGGGGTAAGACAGGAACACAAGGCACAAATGTCATGGTTCCAGACTTGTCAAGGCTGAAAAAAGTGAACAATTCAGCGTCTCAGATTTTGCTTCCTTCAGCGCTTCCCCTTTCTCCACTACCCCACTGCAGACACACAGAGCTTACAGATCTTTCCCCTTTCTCCACCACCCCCCTGCTGACACATAGATCAAAGAACTTACAGAACCTTCCCCTTTCTCCACTGAATTCTGATGTAAATACTAAACCCTCCATTTCAGGTTCTTTCACATCTCCCAGGAAAAAAGGGTTATTTGCAGCCCTTGTGTTGCAGTGACAGGATTCTCCAGGTGCAGGCTACCCCTGTGAGCCAGTGACACACACTTACCCAAGCACCTGAAGAGAGGAGCACCACTAAGACCACGGCAGGGCAGTAGCACCAGCACTGCCTGTGGACAGAGACATCCATGAGGCCAAACCCGGCTCAGCAACTAAGCCTCCCGAGATGCCTCTGCCACATCTTGTTTTAACCATCTCAGCTTTGGTTTGAGTCGTTTTGCCAGTTACCCCATACAACAATCTCCTGTTTGAACTCCTTCTTTCTGCTCACAGCTGCCAATTCTGCCCTGGCACAGGTTCGGCAGAGAAGCTGTGGCTGCCCCATCCCTGGGAGTGTCCCAGGGCAGGTTGGACGGGGCTTGGAGCACCCTGGGCTGGTGGAAAGTGTCCCTGCCCATGGTAGGGGTGGGACTGGACGGGTTTTAAGGTCCTTCCAACCCAAACCACCGCATAATTCCAGGATTCTGCGCCGCCCAGGGATGCCCCCCTCTGTCCCTGCCATGTCCCCTCGCAGTGTCCTGGCACCGCGTTCCCGGCCGCTCCAGAGGCACGGAATGCTCCCTGGGGAACCCCGGGGCTGCACACGCACACACACACACAATTAACACACAATTAACACAATGTCACGGCGCCCCCGGAGCAGCTCACACTCCCGCGGGGCTCTGCCTGCGGACAAACCCGGGGCGGGGTGGGGCCGGAGCACCGTCTGCCCTCACGGCCATCGCGGTGGGTAATCGGTACCTGCCGGCTGCTGCACGGCCTCCCCGGGCCCGCGGCTGCCCGCCCGGAGGGGAGGAGGGCAGGGAAGGAGGGAAGGAGGGGAGAAGGGCAAGGAAGGAGGGTAGGGAAGGAGGGAGGAATGAAGGGCAGGAGGCGCCAGAGCCCGCAGCCCTCCCGCGCCTCACGCCCGCCGCGCCGCTCTCCGCGCATGCGCCACGGCGGAACAGCGCAGGCGCACAC
>VXAU01003743.1:327385-392083 GCA_013399695.1 Formicarius rufipectus | reverse complement strand
GGGGGGAGACCGTGAGGGGATGGAGCCCCTCAGGGAGTGGGGGGTATGGAGACTGTGAGGGGATGGAGCCCCTCAGGGAGTGGGGGGGATGGAGCAACTCAGGGGATGGAGCCTCTCAGGGAATGGAGAGGATCCTCCTCAGGGAACAGAGGGAATTCACCTCACGGAGGACATGGAGCCCCTCGGGGAATGGAGGGAATTCACCTCAGGAAGAGGGGACATGGAGAGCCCCTCAGGGCATGGAGGGAATGGCATTCCCTCAGGGAATGGAGCCCTTCAGGGAATGGAGAGAATTCCCCTCAGGGAGACCAGACATGGAGCCCCTCAGGGCATGGAGGGAATTCCCCTCAGGAGACTTCGAGTGCCCCTCACTGGAGGCAGGACACCGAGGCCCTCACAGGATAGAGATTTCCTGTGCTTATCCACATCCTAGGGTCTCAGAATATATTTTTGAGAAGCATATCTCAGTAGCACGAAGTACATTCATTCACATACATAAAACATGTTTCTCCCCTGCCTGCCAGGAGGCAGTAGCTTTATTTCCTGTGCATGCCCTCCTGCCCAAGTCCAGTCTACAGCTTTGACACGCTGATTGTCCAGTCCCGTCTGGTTTGGTGTCTCTAAGGTAACACCACTTGATGGACTAAACACTCCTCGATGGACTAGGGAAAGCAAGACTCTGTAAATGAAACCCATGGAGCTGCCAGCCAGTCCCATGCCGAGAGCAACATGTCCTGAGATTGCCCTGGAAAACGTTTTATTGGAAAGATAAATTTAGCGTGTGAAACAGCCATGGGAGTTTAGAGCAAATCTGCTTTCTGAGTGGATGTCCCACTGGATGCTGCCTGGAGCTCCTCCTGTGTGCTGCTGCAAGGCCCTGGCAATTAGTGCGGGGTGATACTTCACCCACATGTCCCCTAACCACAGAGTCATACTGTTTCAATCTAAGGCTTTGTTACAGATGGCCCGTTTGCCCGAGGGCAAACTGAAACCAGCCAATTACCGATGTCATTGGTTGGGACAAGGGCTTGGGTTGTAGAATTATTTTCCACCTAACCACGTGGCTGTTGATGGTTGGAGGTGTCCCTTAGCTGCAACTCCTGATTGTTATTGGCTGCTTTGCAAAAAAAATACATTTGTAGGGTGTGTCATAACTAATTTACCTTACTTGGATTCTTTTCTTAGCTTTGAATTTTCCTCCCTTACTTTAGCAGCAAAGTTTTCAGCAAAACGTGCGAGCAGCGAGCGCGAACCTGAAATCACACTGAATCCCCATCCCCCGTGGCAGCCCCCCATCCCCGATGTCCCCCATCCCCGATGCCCTCTCATCCCCGATGTCCCCCATCCCAGTGCCCCCCATCCCCGAAGCCCCATCCCCGTTCCCCCGATGTCGGTGCCGCCCCGGGGCGGGTCCGTGGGCGGAAGGGGCGGCGGGTGCGGCGATGGCAGCGGGGCCGGAGCTGCGGGCGGCGCTGGAGCAGCGGCTGCGGGCGCTGGGCATCGCCACGGACACGGCCGAGCACCCCCAGGTACGGCCCCGGCCCCGGCCCTGTCCCCCGCCGGCGTTCCGGGGGTCATCAGCGGGCAGCTTTAGGCGCGGGGTCTGGCGGGGGCTTTGGGCGCCTCTTCGAGCTCGCCTTGCCTCTGTCTCTGCCCCCAGAGTGCCCCGTTCCCCCCCAGCTCCCCCCGCTGAAGCCGGGGGGATCCCGGCTGCTCTGCAGCCTCCCCCTCGCTGCCAGGTAAGGCGCTCAGGGAGCCCGCCCCTGGCACAGCACGGGAGCGCTGCCACGCGGCGTTCGGGCTCCGGGCAAAGCCCCGCAGCGAAGGAAACGGCCCTTAAGCCAAATCCAACAGTGTTTTCCAAGCGCTGAACTGAAGGTACCTGCCAGCACACAGCGGGGAGTCTCATGGGATACAGAGCCTCACACCGCACCCGTGCTCTGTTCCAGGTGTTCACCGTGGAGGAAATGATGCCCCACGTCCAGCACATGAAAGGAGGTCACAGTAAAAACCTGTTTCTTAGAGACAAAAAGAAGAAAGGGTTCTGGCTGGTGACTGTCCTGCACAACAGGCAGGTCAACTTAAACGAGCTTGCTAAAAAACTGGGCCTTGGGAGCGGGAACCTCCGCTTTGCTGAGGAGAATGCCATGCTGGAAAAGCTCAAGGTGGGCCAGGGCTGTGCCACACCCCTCGCCCTCTTCTGTGACCAGGGGGACGTGAGGCTGGTGCTGGACGCTGCCCTGCTGGAAGGGGGCCACGAAAAGGTGTATTTCCACCCCATGACAAATTCTGCAACCATGGGGCTGAGCCCTGACGACTTTCTGAAGTTTGTGAGATCGACAGGCCATGAGCCCATCATCCTGCACTTCGATGAAGATGTTAAATAGGGGAAGTGCACTTTTCTACTACTAGGCATAGACTGTGTAGGGCAGAACTGCTGGAAGTCTTGTTACAAATAAAACTTGAAAAAAAAAAAGGTTTATCCCCTTTTCACCCTTTTTTTCAATTGTGTAAGTTTATATTGGATAATCTGGTGAGAAAAAAATACTTTATTAAAAGTTTCACAATATTCTTAAAAAGACATGTTTGCAATCTAGCACTAAGCAACCAGGAAGTAGAAAAGGCAAAATTTCAGTAATTTTATAATCTTTGTTAAGATTATAAACAGGACAGGGCAGCAGTGGAGTGAGGAACAGAATCTGAAGGCCATGGGCGGTGAGGGCGTTTGGAGGCAGCCTAACAAAAATGTCATGTACAAACAGTGCCTCCAGGGCAGGCAGGAGCATCAGCACAAGCGTGATGAACACACCCCCAACCCACAGGAGCAGGAATTAAAAACAGGGGAAGGGATTTATGATCTTGGATGGGTGAACAATTACTAGTAACCGAGTAATAAAAAGCATGTTTTAGGGTGAGGCAAGATCCTTCCCCCACATCCTTACCGTGGTTTCCTGCATTTTGGAAGGCTGTGGCACCTGTGCTCAGAGCCCTTGGTGACAGAACACTTCACCATCCAGCAGCTGAGGTTCCTCCCTCCACCTTGAGACACAACCCAACCCCATCTATCATGGGGGTCCATCTCGAATGGGAAAGAAGGGACCAAAAAATGCTGGAGCTGTAGGAAGAGTCACTAGAAACATACCCAATAAAATTTTCTTGGCCTCTGCCACTCTCTCCCTCCCCCTTAAGGCTTCTTTCTTCTTTGAGGTGCCCCAAAGTCCAATAACAAAAGAATACTAGATTTGACTTGTCTAGGTTGTTAAATCTGGAATGTTTTAAATGTGACAAACAGTTTCAAACACATGAGCACCATCTTAGAATCTGCACTGCCTGCAGTGTAACTGCTGTTGTCCTCAGGAGGGATCTGAGACCTGGCTCAGCAAAAATAACCACCCAGCAAAACTAAAGCTTCACATACTACACTTGGCAAGTCTATGATGATTTCCTTTTGTATTTACTTATGAAATTAGTGTTGTTTCCCTTTTTGTTATAAATCAAAGTATCAACACAGTGTACAGCTAAAAACTACCCAGGTCTACACAAATCCCACAGAACAAAGTACACATGGTCCAGAAAAATTCTGCTACAGTTTTATCAGTTTCCTTCCAGAAGAAATACTCACTGCACACATCACCGACTGACCACGACACCAACACCCTGCCAGTAACATCAGTTTCCAGAGAAGGTGTGTATAAACATACACACACAAAGCAAGAATAAAAATTATTTGGTTTGGCATTTTAATAACATCATTAATAAATGTATACAATGGTGGACATTAAAAAAATCAATATGTAAAGGAAATTACAGTTTTAAATAAGAGCTTTTTAAGTTCTGTTTCACACCTAGGTACATTCCTTTAAGGCAGTTTTATTAATATCAAAGCATTATTTACATATACATCATCAGCTACCTCTAAAAAAAAAAAATAAAATAAAAATCACACATGAGCTCCTTTGTTAGGCTGCATCATGTCCTGGAGAATGTTTAGAAATAATAGTACGTGTTGGGAATGTTACAAAGTCCTCACAGACTATCAGAAAAGTAAATAAAACAAACACACTGTATAGCATGACAACCTCCTTCCTAACCTGGACCTGGCAGGGAGGGATTTGGCAGCTCCCAGGGTCCCGAGCTGGGTGTGCTCCTGTGTCCACTGTCCAACAGCTGCTTCCTGGGACTCCACGTCTCAGGAACTGGAAAGTGGCTCCCAAATTACATTTACTTCTTTATTTTAAGGGCACAGATGAGAAGATGAAGGAAGGAAAAAGAAGAGAGGAATCAGCACATCACAGACTCTCCTGAGTGCTGGACTGCTCTGGAACTTCTCTGCACGACAAAGTGCTGGGAAGGAGCAGATTCAATCCCTTAAATGCTCGTGTGTCTCTGGTGCTGGTTTGGGAAATAGAACCCAAAATGCCACCGTGGCCTTTGCAGGACTCTGGCACCCAGAGCGGACCTGCCAGGGAGGATCCTGCTCCCCACATCTGCCCGGGTCTCCTACAAGGAACAGCCAGTGAGGGATTTTGATGGGGGTCCTTTCCAATCCAGGGGGTGAGTCCAACAGTGACAGCAGAGTTTGTGACACAGCCTGGCTGTGACCCCCCCGTGAGGTGCTCTGGGAAGGCTGTAACACTGCAATCAGCCACGTGGGCAGGTTGGGAGGGGGAACCTTGGACAACTCAGTGCCTCCAGAGAGGAGTTGAGCTGACCAAGGAGACACGAGGGGACTCCTGTGTGATGGAGACAACCCTCCACAAGCAGTAACACTATTAAATGGTTTGGGGGTCTGAACTGCATCAGTCCTCTGTCATCAGAGGACCACCCAGTCACAGGACTTAAAGGAGCTCGAACACACTGTAACATAGAATTAAAGATATTTTCCTAATGCTTATGGTCTTTGAGTTCTTTCATACCCACTGTGCCTTTATATCAATCTTTTAGCCCATTTGATCATAAAAAGTATGTCAGAAGGAAATCCCTTTAAAGAAAAAAGAAAAACACACAACAAAAAATGTCCCCTTCTAAAGCTTATTGAACTTGCCTTTTTTTCCCTTTGTGACAAGGCTTTGTGCTTTTGGAGCTGTTGAACTGCATTCAGCAGAGTCAGGCTCACCTTCACTGGGGGAATGGACCTGCCTGCTGGACACTTGGAGGGGACACAGGGAACAGAACCCTCTAGAACAGGAATGGCAACGTGCTTGCTGGATTTGAGAACACAAGAACTCAGTTTGGATCCAAGCTCCCTCCATCTCCTGTGAGCTTGCTGCAGATCCTCCCAGACACAAACGTATGCAACCGCCCAGAACATCTGTGGGCTTTAATACAAACAAGCAAGGAACAAAATGGATCTAGGAAAAGGTAACCTTCAAGGGAACTGATTGTAAAATGCATATGATATTATTTACAATTCTTTTTTGCCATCAAGAAACCTCCTAAGCCACAATCAGCTCATGTCAAGAGACAAACAATAAAAAAGGAATTAGTTGATACACAAACATCGTAAGACAGTCGTAACCTGGAAATGGCATTTGTGGAAAACAGCTTTATATTAAAATAAATGTTATAGAAAAATCAGACCTGACAATTTCCTGCCAGAAACATCTGAACATACATATGCAGAGTAACTTGGGAATGTGAAGAACACAAAGGACAAACAGTTCCTCTATAACACCATTATCCCATGACTCCCACTTCTGTAAGTTACCCAACTTTTCCATGGATGTAAACAAGTTTTTCCTCTTGCAGTATGCAACAAAAATCAGCATAAACTTTTTTTTTCCTTTAAGAGCAATTCCATGCAGATTATGCTAACCAAATAAGGCAGCGAAGTGCCAGTAGCTGTGAGGTTTTTGTATCTGTATATACAGTCCATTTCAACAAAATACTACAGCATTTCCTTTAGATTTACAGACATAAAGAGAAACTGCCAGTTATGGGGGTTTTGGCAAATTATTAGCAGAAGCTTAAGCAAATCAGTGGCTAATTTCAAAAACAGAAGATGAAAGAAGCATTTAATTTTACTTTTTTTTTTTTTGTTTTTTCCCCTGGAGTAATTCTTGAGACCTTAAAATCCTCGGTCCTTAGGGAGATGAGAACTGTCCTTTATTCAGTAGATCTTAACAGTGCAATGTGCAATAACTCCTAAGCCCATCTACACATTTTCGGCAGTAGACTCCAGTAGAGCTCCTTGATTCAAGGAAGGAAGGAAGGTAGGTAGGTTTTTATGTCTTGCCTGCTCTAGTCACGAAGAATGTACAAAACTCCCCCAATTTTTTATTAATGACTCCTACAGTCGCTGTCTTGTTACTTCAGATATAAAGGCTTCACACTGAGATACTGAAGGACACTTTTCTCTCTGTGTTCAGTCGAAAGGCAGAAAGAGAAAAGAACGTAAGAAAAGCTTCAGGTGTAGAGGCACAACACAGAGGGCAGTGACAAACAGAACTAACAGCACTAGGAGCATGCACCAAGGGGCTGAGGGACAGCACGGCAGACACAGCTCAGGAGCACACACACCCCGGGGCACTCAGCACTGCCTGGCTCCTCCTCGCCTACTCCTGGACATTTCCCTCGCTAACAACTGAGCTCAGGGGCGTTTCTCAGGGGGGTTTCTTTGGACTTTCTCTTCATGAGATGTGAAAGATGAAAAGAAATGGCATTTTTACAGGCAAAACGCTGAAGGGGACGAGGTGCCCTCCTAAGGAAGAAGTGCTGGAGAACCACCAGTCCTGGCCCAGCCAATCAGCCCTGGCCCAGCCAGGGAGCGTGAGAGGAGTCAGTTAAGCAAAGCAGAGTGTACATCTGGTTAATGCAATGTGCTCTGGGTCTTAGATGTAATGCTGTTAGTTTGTTGTAAATGAAATTCATCTCATTTACATTTTGGGCAGGAAACTCACCACTTGGCCCACAGCTCATGTAGTGGGGAATAGAATTAGGAGCTTTGTTGCTCCCTAGACCTGCTTTTTGAATTTCTGCTTTCTGGGATAGCTTCCACATCTGCAGAGAAAAGCATTTCAGGTTATTCATTGTGTTTATCAGGACATGAAAAAAACCCTCATGCATTAAATACATTCTACTCATTAGGAGAGCAAAAGGATATACAAACTCTTTTGTTTTGTTTTTAAGAGGGAAGGACAGAGGAGAGGGACAGAAGAAACTCACTGCAAGGGCCTACTCAGCTACACTCACTGACATTCACCTCAGTATTTAGAATTGGCATTATTTCCAAAGCCACAGTCAGATATATGTCACTTAGAGCTACAACAACCCTACACTTCTGCATGTGTGGGAATTAAAAATAATAGTGAGGTGCAATCAGAGCTGACTGACCCTAGCAGAGAACTCCCCTCACTGCATTTTGACCTGCTGCTCATGGACAAACATTCACATTCCACTCTGCAAACTGGGCAAGTCTCTCGGCATGCAACAGCTCCAACATGCAAAATGCAGCCTCTGAGCTCACCAGTCACTTACAGCAAAGCATCAGGCAAACCCTGGACCGTGAGCCTGCACAGCAGAACCTTTCTGACAGCAGCACATATTTAGTGTTTATCAGCACCATGCAGTCTGAACTTGGCAGTTTTCAAGGCAGCAGGGACCAAGGAATGAGCCAGCGCTCCACGTGTTTCACAGCCACCCATGTGCACAGCTGAGGAGCAGAAGGGATTGGGAATGGAAGGAATCCCACAGATCCTTACACAATTTGAGCATAACCCAAGAGAGACATCCACCAACTTCTTGTTAAAGTGTAAAGACCAAAAGTGAAGGAAAAATGATCTTTCCGTCCATGAAAACGTTTGCTTTCTTTGCTGTCTAATAAACCAATGTTGGAAGTAATTACTGTGAGCAGTAAATGCTCTCTTACAGAGCTTCCACTGCTGCTGCTGAACAAAGTTCTGAAGCAGTGCAAAGCAGTGGCTTGGGCTCGACAAGGTGAGTCCCCAGCTGCTGGAGATCTGAGACACTCACACCTGGTTATCCCAAAGGGGATTAAGAGGGGAGCTGTGGACAGTGCTGCAAGTTTGTGTAGGTGTGACAGTCTAAGGCCTATGGCAGAGGAGGAGGTAACAGCACTCCTGAGCACTGCCCTGACTTCTCCAAACACAGCAACCCACCTAAACCATCCCCCCAGCTGCAAACCTGGCTCTGGGCAGAACCAGCAGAGTCGCTGCAAGGCCCAGGCCAAAAGAAAAGCAGAACACATTCACAGATTAACGGGAGCAAAGTCAAACAACACAACCCGAGATCAGGACACTGATCCCACAGAACGTCTTTGGAACATGGACTATCTTCCCCTCATTCCTTCTCCCCACCTCAAAATGCAGAGCCCCCTCTCCTGTACAGAGCAGACCCCCCAGAGGCAATACCTGCTGCTCTTCCCGGGGAGCTGTGGATGTGCTGCCTCTCCCCAGGGAAGCCCTAAGGAGTCAGAGCCGAGCCCCCAGGGCAGCCGTGAGTGCCACAAGGCTGCTGGCAGAGCACATCCCACTGCAGACACCACACCCTGACGGCCACTGCTCTCAGGAGGAACCTTCACCTAGGTCTGTGTAGCAGGGGAAGTGCTGGCTCCCATGTCTGGCCTGACTAAGGCCTCTTGCAGAGCAGTGCTCGTGTCTGAAGTCTCCTGCCATTAGAGTTTAAGGCTGAAGTGATTTCAAACTGTTCGCATTTACCACTGAGAAGTTCCAAGCACTTGCAGAGACAGTGGCACATTAAGCAGTAACTTCAACATTTCTCTTTAGCCACTCATCTGGGATTTAAGGAGTTATTCCCTAAACCACTTCCATCCTCCCAAAACCTTGCAAGCAACTTGGTTACTCTTTCTTTTATTTAACTGTGTTAATTTAACTTTTTTTCTGTTATTTCGTTATACCATCTTGTTTTCTGCTACAACTTCCCTTGAGAAGAAAAAGTGGATTTGCACCATACTCAAGACAGGCATCACAAGGAGTCTGTTATCTGGCTTCTGATAAAACTGAACACTTCCCCACATATGTGTCCCAGATGTGAAAAGACAGAGCAGACCAAAGGAAAAGGTGGAACGGGCCACTTTTCCACGACAAGTGCTGTGTATCATGTGTTATCACCTCTTCGCAAGAATTATCGTTTCCGTTTAGGATTGTGAATGGACTGTGTTTATTGCTCAGTAATTAACATTTGTTGTGCAAACCAGAGGCACTGAACTATTGGGCTGCGGTTTGTTCCTTGTGCATCTATGCCAGGGCGTGGCATAAACGAAAAGGAGAAGACGACACTGAGATCTCTCTAAACGCTTCTTTTCCTTTTCGAGAGAAGGGGGAAAGAAGCCTTTGCACTCCAAGCAGATGAGCCATGTGTCACCAACACCCCCGAGGCTGGAGCACAGCTGCCAGCACGGTCCTTCCCAGGAACGCTGCCCCCTGCGCCGCTCGGGGATGCGGCATGCCCGCTCTCACATGCAGCAGGGACCGGCGGGAGGACACCCGAAGGTTTGCCATGCGTGCCAAACACACACACAGCGCGGATTATGGAGGCATGCAGGACGTACACAGTGCAATTAACGGGTCATGCAGGCTTTGGTGGGGTTACAGTTCCACATTCCAACATGCCACAGTCCACAGTCGTCGTATGCAGGACACAACCACCCGCGGATCAACCAGGGAGGGGCTTGTTCATTGGAGGGGAGTTTTCTCCGAGATCCAGAGGACATGGAGAACATCTCAATGGCATGTTAAGACTTGTACATACTCAGCAACACAACCTGCTGCTCACACACAGCCATACTCGTACCACAGGGTCTGGTTATCCTCCGACACCAGCAGCGGGGGCTCGGCCTCGGCGGTGCTAGCACCAGGGGGAGGGATGGGGTCCCTGGGCAGAGCTGCCCGTGGCTCACCCTGGGCAGGCTTCTGAGCAGCACCGGGCTGTTCCTGGATCCAGGGCACTGCCCTGAACGCCGAGGGGTTTGCCTGATCAGCTGCCCTGGATGTGGGTCTCTGGGGCAACGCACTGATGTTACTGACTAACTCCGTGTTCAGGGATAAGAAGGGCTGGGGCACAGTAAAGGATCCCGCACCACCGCGCCCACATCCACTGCCTCTATCCCAGAACACGCTCGTGCCCGGCAGAGTTCTCTCCCCACAATTTGGCCTCTCCAGCCTGGAAGGCTTGGGCACCTCGGAGGCACATCCCAAACCGGGCGGCGTGGGCGCTGCCTCGCTCTGCGGGACACCCCCTGCTCTGTGGGGCACCACCCAGTGGGCACAGGGAGAGGAGAACCCGTGTGCTGAGTACTCACTGGAGCTGGGCGGGGCGTCCCCCGGCACGGCCGGCCGGCTGTCCTTGGACAGAAAGTCATGGATGCTGGTCCTTCGGGTGGTGCCCTCCGCCGTGGAGATGACGCTGCTGGCCCGAGGTAAGGTGGCGTAAGGATTGCAGTCCCTGGGCTGCCGCTGCGCCGCGCCCGCCTGCGCCTTCTCCCTGCTGCCGGCCCTGGCCGCGCCCGCCGGCGCTTTGCCGGGGGGGCTGGAGAAGCACAGACCGTCCGTCTGGCGCAGGCAGGGCCTGCCCAGCCCCTCTGCCCGCAGGGCCCGTCCGTCCGACAGCTCGGCGGGGGTTCTGACGCTGAGCGACCTGACGATGCCCCCGCCGCCCGCCGCCGCCTTCCGCGGCCGGGGCCGCCCCGCCAGCTCCGCTGACTCGCACAGGCTCCGCAGCACCTCGTCCAGAAGGTTCTCCTCACTCGCTGATTTCACCTGCCAGAAACGGCAAACACGCCCTCAGAAACTGTTCTCCTCAAGCAGCCTTGTGCTTGTTGGTTTTCACCTGTTCTTAAGCAGTCTCTGGGGATATAAAGAACAATCCTACAAAGATTATTGTATTCTCTTGATTTCTTCGTTCTAAAAGCAATATTCAACATGATAAAATACATCTTTAGGAGTTTCCTGTACCTCTGACAAGCAAGAGCTTTGAAACTCAGCTGTCAGTCAGTTCATAACTGTCTGTAATTAGTTCTGCAATGCTGACTGACTCCACAAACACATGATCAAACCTTCCAGTTTACCTCCTTGCCCTCTGCCATCACTCCTCAACTGTTCCTAAGCCACCTCATACAGACTGTTACTTTTAACTTACACTGATCACCCAGGGATTAAATTCTCTATAAAGACAAAAATCCTTCAGGCATCCTTGGGGCCCAGATCTGGACTGACAGCTCCCCCTTTTCTCTTTGAAGAAAAGACAGAGCTAGAAAAAAAGAGTTCAGGTGAATGCCATTCACAGACTCAGCAGAGGAAGACTGAAGTCATTTCCAAAATGGTACAAAAGATAATTCGGAAAGAATTAAGCTAAAGGCATCAAGGAAATGCTCTAGAAGTCTGGAAAGAGACTTCTTAAATACCCTTCCCTTCACTCTGTGGTGCTGTGAAAGGGATTCTGTGATGTACGAACAGCAGTGGACTAGGTTTGGTGACTTGGCTGGGGACTTTTATTCATATTGACAGAAAACTATTGTCTAACCTGAAAGTCCTTGCCAGGAGACCACAGGTGAGAGGTCATTTTAAGTGCCTCCTCCAGACCCAAGTCTGTGCCTCAAACAACCCTCATCAATTCAGCTGGGAATGTGTAATGTCCCATTTTACTCGTGTCATTTAAAATGGAGCCTGGTCTTTCCTCCTGAGAGGTCCTGGTCACACTGACCACCTGGTTTTATCTACAGCCCTTCTACTGAAGAACTTCGGATGAAGAAGCTGGAATACTAGTAGAGAAGAGGTCATTTCAGGCTTCCAACACAGTACCACTGATCTACAGAAACATTCTCTTCGTCTGATTCCTCTCAGATCTCAGCAAGCTCCAAGGTCACTTTTTGTTTGCCATTAATGTTAGAAAGAAAACTGAAGCAGACAACAGTGTCCTCAGGGAATGAAGTCAAACATCTTCCTTGCTGTTGATGCAGGACAGACCTGACAACAGCTCTTGCTGCACAGAAGTGCTGGACTGGAAGGTGCCAACTGCACCCGCTGAGCCCTGGCCTTCCCCCTGCACACTCTGAGTGCCTCAGATAGGGGACCCCGGAGCTCTGTGCAGTACAGGCCTTCCCTTCCCGACCCAGGGACCTCTGACACCACCCAGGATTTGGTGTGAGGTGCAGCAGGACACACAGGACCTCGTACAGCAGGAGTGACCAACAGCTCCATGAAGCTCTGCAGCAATTCTGCTGCCTGTGTGCTGCCCTAACTCTGAGCCCATCCACAGTGCACCACGGAGCTCCACCACCTTCCCACTGACCTCGCCGGAGTTCCTCTTGTTGCTTTCCTCCAGGAACTGCTGCAGGGTCACCACTTCACTGCCAGGAGAGCCCATCTTGGTGTGTCTGCCACGGC
The DNA here is from genome assembly GCA_013399695.1 of Formicarius rufipectus. Taxonomy (NCBI): domain Eukaryota; kingdom Metazoa; phylum Chordata; class Aves; order Passeriformes; family Formicariidae; genus Formicarius; species Formicarius rufipectus. Next base: position 379,721 of record VXAU01003743.1, on the reverse strand, counting down.
CCTCCAGCGTCTCCGGCGTTCTCTGCGGCAGCACCGGGCTGGCCCTGGTGGGACCCTTCAGGTACTGCGTGGGGCTGCTGCTGCTGCTGGACCACGCCTCGTGCTCGTGGAGCAGGCTGAACTCCCCACTGCTGTGGCTCTGGGGCCTGCTCTGGCTGTTCACTGCACCTGCTGTGGGGCAAGGGGGATTGAGCACTGCCACTGCAAACACACAGCAAAGCTGGCAGCACCCACAGCCTGACTCGCATCTGCAACATTAACCCTGTTGGCAAGACTAGAAAAAAATCCAGTTGTCCTTTTTTTCTCCATAAACTGCACTCCCCTGACTTACCTTCTGCAGCTCTTTAAACATGGCATCATTTTTTGGGGAATAAAAACTACCTTTCACTTGTAATCTGGTCCTCCACCTGCATAATATTTTATTCCAAGGGGCTAAAGATACACCTCCACTCTTGATGTATGTGTACACGTATACATCATTCAGCATCACTGTGAGGCACGTAGCAATATCATGGTAAATGAAATACAAAGCACTGAATGGAAAGGAAATATTTTCTCCAAAAAGAGCTACTTAGAAATGCTGCTTCTCCAGCAGTCTCTGCTTACTCCTACTTGGCTACAACTGGGACCCGAAGGAAGCACATGGTGTTAAATGCCAAATAAATTCCACAACTCCAATTCTTTCTATTTGTCGATAATTGTGAATTGCTAAGAAATACTGAGGGATAATCGAGTATTTCCAACTCCATGTTACTCTTAAGAAATAAAATTAAGTTGGAACGAAGATAAATTGCTCACAGTGGAAATTTCTGAACTGGGGCAAGGAGGACCTCAAGGAACCTTTCAGAGGAGGGAGGAATCAGAGAGATTAATATAAATACAAACCATGAGAAATACTCAGCTAGCATTCACTCCTGAACTTCCAAACAAACAGACACCATTTAATAAATGAAGCCATGGATACTAAACACATTCTTGAGCTCGTCATGCTCTGGTCTGTACAAGTCTCCAGCTGGAATGACCATTAGATACAAAAATGCATCAAGGCTCATAATATATGAAATGTGGAGACTGTGATAAATCCAGGGATGTTCTTAATCTGTTAAATCCAAACCAGAGAAGTTTCTAGGATGGATCACACAGGCCATTTTGTCCATTTATACAGCACACAGCCCACAGCAGCAGTGCAGGAGGATGCTTGGAGGAAAAAAAAAAAAAGGAGCAACTTCCCTGCTTAAGAATAATTTTCCAAGTAATCTGGGGGGAATTTTTATTTTGTAACATCGTTACCTGGGTTAGGTTTGGTCTAAAATAGCCAGTAACTTAAAAATTAACACTACCCTTTCAATATTTATTAAAATCATCACTTCTGGTAATCCCTGTGTTCCCACCCTGGGGAATGGAGGCTCTGAAATGCCTCGAGAAGCACCTGCTGTGGTTTGCAGGGGGCTTTTTTTTGGCTCTGGGGTTTTTGGAATCTATCTGATGATGTTACAGAGGAAAGAATGGAAACGAAGCCCAGATGTGAATCCACCTCCAGCATACCTTTGACTTCATGGAGTGAAGCATTGTTATTGCTATTGCTAGTGGATGTCCTGCCACTATCAAGGCTGGCTGGTCTGGAAGCTGAATGGAAAATGAGGAGACAGGGAGAGGAAGAGGGTGTTAGCAGCAGTGCCCTCACACTCTGCTCCCAGGGCATGCACTGTCACCAGTGAGCACACCAGGGGATACGGGGCAGCCCCAGCACAGCAGCTCAGGAGGACACCTGGGCAAAGGGCAGTACAGGAGGGGCACAGCAGAGGGGAGAGAGAAACACAGCACACCTTCAGAGCTGAGGGGACTGCTAGTGGGAGGCAGGGGGGCATGCAGGGGCTGCTCGTGCTCGCGGCACTTACAGCAGAGCTGACTGTGCAAGAGCATCTGCACAGATGAAGTCCACCACTCCTGAGCCAAGACAAGGGAAATGTCTGTTAGTAGCCTCAAAAATGTTTGCTGCTCGTATTGATTGTAAATGTTTGTATTAGAGTAAAAACCTCACTTCTAAATAAGCCACGACAGCTTTCACTTCCAAGCTTTGCTTGAAGGAACGTGGAACGCTTTTATGAAGCACAGCACATGGCAAATTAAGGCTCCACTGAACAACAAACATCGAAAACTTGGGCCAGATTGGGATTTGGGCTTTTTAGGATCAAAATGATAACCTCTTTTATTTACTATTAACTCCCAACAGAAGTTAGAACATTTTCCCACTCGAGGAAAACATTGTGACCCTGTTCAGATGCACTTCACGGATACTTTGTACCAGAGACACAGAAGGTCTGTCTGATGCAGGAGATCAGGAGGAAAGGGAGAGTCTGAAGAAATGACACAGGACACTCAAGAGATACGAAAATCACAGGGATCATGCTCATCCCAACAATGTCATTCACTGCATTTTGCCCAACTTTGTTAACAATCACATCATACATCCTCAATTCACACAATTAAAGTTCACATCTTACCATGAACTCTTGATCCTGTACTAGAATCATCACTAATACCCTGGGGACTTACATCTTCAAAGGATGTAGTATCTACACACAGAGACATAAAAGAAGATGTAAAATAAAACGAATAGATCATTGAAACACTTATCATTGGTGTAACATATTAAAGTATTTTTCAAACCAAACCATTTCTACTTAGGAAACATTCTGTAGGAAAAACCCTGAAACATTTTATAACTGCAGTTATTATTAAACCCACTCATTATCTTAGCGCTGCAACTCAATTAATAAGATTGCTTGTTGCTGAAGAACTTAAAACATGAGAAAAATCAACATTACACAGTCACATCACGGTGCAAAAAGCTTCTACCTCTACCTTTGTTATTTAGCAACTGCTTGGATCTGAAGCCTGTGGAGGAGTTGACAGTGGCAAAGTTGATGGCTGTGGTGGAGAAGGCCATAGCTCCCAATTCCTTCCTCCTTTTACCCGTGGACATATCATCAGGACCCTCCAGATGCTCAGAACTACCTGTCCATTGTCCTCCTGCCAGGACCATGGACTGCACCAGGTCATTCATGGCTGGGATGCAAATGAGAGCAGACGATCAGCATGGGCAGCGGCCCCGCCCGGCCCCATCGCAAAGCAGGACAGCCACCCCGGGCCGGCAGGGACACACAACATCATCATGCAATCAGCTGGGGGCAGCAGGGGGGACACAGACCCCCCAGAGCCACTGCTCGGGGTCCCCACCACGCCGGGCCGTGCCCCGTGTGGGTGAGAGGCCACGAGCAAAGGGCAGGGAGGGTGCTCGGGGAGGAGTGCCAGCGGGGGACACGGGATCCTTGTACGGTGCAGGTTACTGCGGGCACACGGGGGTGACAGAGCCACGGCTGATGAGAGCCACCTCCACCGCCCCCAGCGCCACAAAAGCAGCCACCCCTCGGCAGAAAATCAAACGAGACAAAGGGATCGAGACAGCGTTTTGGCAACGGGAACTGAGGAGGACTTGCAGAGTGACAGACCACCAGAGAGCCTTGCACAGTTTCCTACACTGCCTTTAAACAAAAAAAATAAAATAATAATAATAATAATTAAAAAAAAAAATCACAGCCACTTCATGTCGTTTAGAACTGTTTCTGTGAACACAGTGCACTGTAAATTTATATACACATGGGGCCATGTGTATATAGACGACTATGTATACAAATATATGCAGTCACAAGGCACTGAATAGGTTATATGGATGCGCATGGGAATGTGTGTGTGCACATATATAAAGTATTCAGTGCCGAGGTTTAAAAAACAAAAAAAAGGGGGAAAAAAGTGAAAAAGAAAAAGCTCCAGCTCCTTGTACTGCAGCAGGACTTGCACATTGCAGAAGAGGAGGAAAAATACAGCGCAGTCCAGGGAGAGGTTAGTGAAAAATTAGTAAGGAAGCCAGTGTAGCCATTGAGAAGAAGCTGAACTGTCATAAAGTCTTACACATGGAGCGACGGTAGAAGGCCTTCATTTTGTCTTTTTCCTTCGGTCTGTTCCTCAAAAAGGGCAGTCTTTTCAGTGCACCCACTTTTATGTCATAGCATGAGGAAAAACGGAAAACAGGGAAATGAAAGAAAAAAAGGGGAGAAGAACAGATGGAAGTTAAATGTTGAAACTAAGGACAGAAATGAATGTCTCGAGCTTATGCTACGTAGGCTATGCTAACAGCTCTCCCTGTCATGCTGCTGGTGGTCAGGAGACATGGCAACTACCCTGGGACAGCTCCACACACTTCAAAGGCCCCGAGATCTACGGTGGGGAGGGCAGTGCAACACTCCCCTCTGCTCCTCAGCTTCAGCAGCTCTCCTGGAAAAGGAGAAATGGAACTACTTTCCTGGATGATTACAGAAATGGTCCATGATATAACCCTTACTGTGAAAGATAATGGTTTTTTTTTAACATAAAGAAAAGAGCAACTCTAAGTACAACTTCTGCTTTACAGTCCACATCATTATTTGTCTGAGGTCAGTTCATTTTTGCACACCTAGCAGGACACAATTTATTGCCAGCTTTCAGTTCTTACTTTTTGTACTCAGTAAGAATTTTGGTCATCTACTTGCAGAAAACCCACAAGGGCCTCCTGCTCAATGCACTCTGTGTGCAGTGATTTTAGTGTTTTACCAAAATAATCTGCTTCAAATGTGCAAAATTAGCTGAAAAAAATACCAAAGGAAACAAAACCACAGCAAATGCACATGTGAGTGTTGCTGCAACATTTTGGGAGGGCCCAGAGCAAACTGAGATACATTCTAGGAGGAAGATTACAGAGTTAAAATTACAAACAGTATTAAAGGATGGAGCAGTGCATATATACATATGCATTTACAAGTGCACATGGGGTACCCTGAAAGACAAATGAATACATTTCCCTCTCCATCAGCTCCTCTGGGTCTGCACCCAGAGGAAGAGGCTCCCAATGCAATGTAACCAAAGAGGTCATTCTGTTCTATTTCTACCTTTTGGCACCAAGATGACACATAAATCTTCTCTAACTTCTATAATCCTTTAGAGACAAGATAACTCATCCCTCTATAATCCTTTATGGACAAGATAACTGAGCCCTCTTAATTAAAAACTCCCTAATCTTATTAAAAAGTAACCAGAGGATGTCCAAGAATCATTTGAGTCATTTGCCCTACCTGCCCTTTATTACAGATCACCTTCAAAAGGGCTCATTTATGGCTCTCAGCAACCATACCCACCAGAAAACCCCCCTGCAGCTACTGATGTCCTGGAAATCCCGCAGCAAAACCTGGCCCTTGGTAAAATGCAAAACCTGCCTGAAGGGGGAATCGTGTAAGTAATATCTGCATAAAATACATCTCAAGAAATGTCCTGCAATAATAATAATTAATACTGAAATAGCAGAGCTACAGCAGAAATTAACTATTGTGTCTCTTTTCAGCATTCAATGAACAAAGTTTTGCTTTCTGAGCTGTGAATGAATGATGAGTATTGCAGAATTCCTTCCCTGATCAGGAAATCTCCTGTTTTATAATCCTCCTCCCTGTTTGCAGAACACCCTCTGGGCAACTCTGTATTCAAACCCTCAAATGGTTTTCTTCATGCACACAGAAAAGATAAGGCAGGCATCTTTTAGATGTCCTGGTAACAGAAAATGCAGCCCAACAAACTTCTTTTGCTGTCACTGTGGTATGATGTGTCTGCTGCTGGTGCTGCTCCTAGAGATGCCAGTTCACTGGCTAAGGCGGAAGACAGCAAAGGAAATCAGAAAACAAAATCCCCCTTGCCTGCCTCGGGTTCTCTCTGGAGAAGCTCAGAATGGTCCCACCCTGCCCAGAGCAGGGGTCAGATCCATGGCACTCACCTGGAGCACGGATCTGGGGTCAGGATCTGGGAAGAGGGGGGCTGTACTTGCAGCAGGAGAAGGGAAAGCCACGGTGAAACCTGGAGCACACACATGCTCACTGCCTGCAGGGACAGCCACAGCCATGCAAGCACTCCCTTGTTCCCAGACCAGACCCTCTGGGATCACACAGGAGCCCTCAGGTGCTGCTTTCTTTGCAGGACAAGGGAATGTGACTTTTGGGCCAAGAGCACCTGTGGGATTACAGGTCTTGAACACATCTGCATGAGAAAGTGGCCTGTGTTAGGAAAACAGCCTCCCTCACTGTCTCCCAAAGCTGTCACACCCCAAATCTCTTCATCAGCAGGGTGACTGATGGTGGAATCAGTGGCTCCGATGGGGAATGTGGGACGGGAACCCTGGACATCTTGGGATCCCCGTGTCACACACTGTCCTCCAGCTCAGGAGAACACAGTAGCGTGTGCCAGGGAAAGGGAGCTGCCTTCTCCTGCCTCCCCAGGGACCTGCAGGACATTTCACCTCAGCAGTTCCCACTGGAAGCAGCTCCTTTCCTGGACAGATCCCAGAGCCAGCACTGCCTGGGGCCAGTGTGGAGAGCTCCAGGACCCCAGCGGGGCAACTCAGGCATGTCCTCCCTCCTGGAGGTCCTGTAGGGGAAGCTGCCACAGAAAGGCCCCCCAGGATCCCGGGATTTAGGGCTTACAGCTCCTCTGGGAGGAAAGGAAGCAGACTGCCAAATGTGCACCAGCACTGGTCACGCTGAGATACTGGGTGCATTTTTTTAGCCACCAAGTGCCTCGGCAGGATTGTCAGGGCTGAGCTGGCACATAATGCACCCAGACCCTGACACAGACTGGGGTTTCCATGGGGACATGTGTAACGCAGGAAGCTCTGGATCCAGAATTAGATCAGCCCTTCCAGTTTGTGGAGAAACACACTGGGATTAAGGGGGACGTGAACAAGGTCCGTGGAGTAGAAAATTAATGAGGTCTGCACAGCTCCCGACCTCTTCTGAGGACCAGCCACTGTAACTCCAGCCGTGGCTGCCCAGCAGGGGTAACTGCACACCACAAGGTCCCGAGGATCATGCAGAGAGGACTGTCACAGCAAAGCCCTTCCACGAGATGACAGTGGGGACACAGATGCGGATGGGCTGACCCACAGCGTGCACACCGAGCCTGCAGCTCACTCACACACCCACCACGGCTGCACCCACTCCACACCACGGGTTGGATGTAAAAGCAACAGCTGCTGGTTATAAAATTCAAAAGGACCTGTTTTGAACCTTACACTGTGCTTCCCAATGGGACAAGTTAGCACAAAAGGGCTAAAATGTGGCCTCGAACTTGCTGTTTTCTTCAGTAATTAAGAAAATACTCACAGATCTGATTTTAAGTTTCCCTGAAATAGTTTTTTGACGTTTTCAACTTTGACTGAGCTTCTGCAAGAAGCACAGAATTAAAAACATACATAATAATGACTTTAATAATTTCTAACACAGCAGATTCACAGCTGGCACAAACCCCAGAAATCAACCTGCTGCTTTTTGAATCCCCAGATATGAAATTTAAAATTAGTACTGCAAAGACTGGAAGTGACTGTTAATGCTCATGTATTCTGATGCTTTTACATGCACAGCCAAAATGCTTTTGGTGCATAATTATTAAACAGAATCATTCCATCCTGATAACCTGGCTGCAACATTATCTCTCAAATTGTGAGAAACTGGGCAGTTTATGATTCATGCCAAGAGTGGACAAAAAAAAAATATAGATACTAAATATATAATAACCAGAATCTGGCCTTGTATACCACGGGCACCCTGATGTGATGGCTATGAGGCTCTTCCAAGGTCAGCAACTTGTGTCTGGAACATTCCACCAATCCATACCTCTGCAACCCTTCCCACTTAGCTCTGATTTTAGGATCAGCAACAATTTCCATCCTTTTAAACAGGCTGTGTCTCTGCATTAACTCTCCCTGCTGCATATTCCAATCTGATCAGAATTTTTCACTGTTTGTTTTGTGAGGTGCTGGGGGAACTCCTTCATCAGAAGGTGTTTTTGAGGATTTTAGCACAGCCACAGCTTGGAAAACACCTCCAGGACAAGGGGAAAGATTCATGCTGGGACAAGAGGGAGAAACAAAAAGGGTACTAGTGGTGACATGTGACATTCCATCCAAACTCCTGCTTCCCTGACCCAGTCACAGTGCCCGTTTCATCTTACCCAAGCACTGCAAATGTACTTCAACATTTACATTTAGAGCTTCAGAAAAGCTAAAAACTACCTCCTGCCCCAACACTGCAGGGAGTTCACAAGAGGTCACCACAAACCTGCCCCTCAGTGAATCCAGGCTTGGCTCCTAAAGCCTTTACCTTTAAAAGCCCTCCAAAGCAGAGTCTTTTCCAACACTTAGCCCAGGCTGACTAGCAGAACGAAACGTGCTGCAGTACTCACTGCTACTCTTCTTGGTGCCCAGGGTCTGGCCATCCTCGAGGGAGTTGGAGCCCACAGAGGAGCTGTCCTGGCTGTCCTGGTGGGGCAGCTGCAGGAAGCCCTCGCTGGACTCAGAGCGCGTGGGCGTGAGGGTCACCGACTTCAGCCGCTCCCGGTTCCCATCCTTCTTCGACTTGATCAGCTTCCTCATCTTCAGGGTGATCCAGTTGCCCCTCCTGTCAGCAACAACACACCACATTTATGAGGTTACTTACGCCTTCAGCCTTCTCCTGACTCGTAGGCAAAACACGGGCAAGATTCTGCTCCCCTGTATTTAAGGAAATCTCGACTTTCGGCTGGAACAGAACAAGCCTGTCACGTCTCAGAGCTGTGTTTACTTTCACATTACATTCATCAGTACCTTCGTGGAGGGGATGGTTCATAGAACTTATACTGATCCATTATCTTCTCCTCCAGCTTCTCCTTCTGCCTCCTCAGTTCATTGAGCTTGTCACTGCAAACAGAAACAAGAATGAATGCTTCAGGATGCACGGGCAGCACCTTCTGTGGGGCATCCACGTTGCCCCCTTTTTACACAACACTTGTTTTTCAGTGAAAAAGCAAGAGGCACAGCAAACAGACAGTCTCAGGTTTAACTTTGTGATGCACAATTTTAAAAGTTTCCAATCACCTTTATACAACAGAATTTCCCTTTTTAAATAATAAAAGTATTACTGAGGCAAGTGCATTTTCCCTTCTCTCGAATTCACTACAAAGTTTAGATTACAATTCTAAGCTCTGCCAGTAGCAGAATGAGGAATAAGTACCATTTTTATTCTCCACTTGCATTATCAGTAATGAACAAGTTGCACTGAGCCTTCAGAACCACAAAGTCTGTCGTTTCCACCTGCTTTGCATTTATAATTGAAATTTTTGCACTGAAAGGAAACATTTCAGAAGCAGCACACACGTGAAATTCTACACGTAAGAGAAGGGTTTTTTTAAAAAATTAGTGTACGGCAGTGATTTTCAAAACTCACATGTACTGCCTTTGCTCTACATGGAACAGATCCTTGCTTTCCATATTTTGCTCCAGCAGTGTCCTGTTTTGCAGCATTAAAGTCTGAATTTGATCCAGTAGATGCCTGTTCTCCTCCTCCAGGTTTCCTTTGAGCTGGCTGAGCAGCTGGAAAATACATGAAATGGCACATGTGCACATATATGAGTGCACTTCACACACAGAAAATAAGATTACTGAGAAAATTTGGGTCAAATCAAACAGAAAACTAAATCATGACTCAACTGAGAAAAGCCTCTTTGATTCTTTAAACCCGTTTACCCAACATCAGCCTGCACAACAGCAAAATTAATTAGTCTTTGGGCCCACTTGATTATTTCTAAACCAATGACTAATTTTGAAGCCCTTCATATGGTTCTGTGAATCCTCCAATACACTGATATAAATATTCCAAAGGTGACTCTCCCATACCTCACACTGGTTATTCAGCTTTGTGGAGGTTATGTCCAGCTGCTGATACTGTTCCTTGAGTTTGGAGAACTCGGCTTCCAGGCGTGTCTGCTCCAGCTTGGAATTGTTCAGTAACGTTTTCAAATTCTTGTGGTCAGTTTGGAGAACTTCATTCTCTCTCAGGAGCTGGCTGTATGTGTGACTGAGCCTGGGGATGACACACACCACAAACAATACAAGCAGAGGGAAATAAATGTCATTGTTACCCACGTTCTTCGCTCTGGAACATTGAATTTCCTACTACTGCATAAAATACAGCCTCCTCACTATCACACACTACAGGTAAGGCATCCCAGTCTAATTTCCCTAGGAATGTGTTCTGCCTTTAAGCCAAACATTCTGTGTTCTCTGCATGTTCAAATATAAAGTAGGATCTCTACATCACAACTAGTGTGAAGATGACACCTTTCAATAGAAAGGAACCCTACAAAGAGCCAGGATTCCTTGCCAACATAAACCAGGAAGGGAACAGGAATGGTCTGCAGTGTGGCCACCATGGAGGTCACATATTGATTCCTGGGCTCCCTCCGCCCCTCCAGGGCCCTGCCACGTCCCCTCAGGACACAGTGACTATGCCAGTGGGAGCACTAATGTCTGAACTGCAGTGCCAGGTGAGAGAGCAGGACACCCATCCAGGCTGCACTGGCAGGTGCTCAGAGCTCCACCAACACCCACCACACTTGCCTTTACCTTTCATTCTCATCACGCAGCTTTTTATACTCCGCTGCCACCGTTTCGTGCTTTTCACTTTGCTGCAGCATCTTCTCCTGCTCCGCCTTGAGAGCCTTCTCCAGCTCCTCCAGCTGCCCCTTCTGCTTCAGCAGCTGATTGTACCTGCACACAGACACGACACCCCGGTTCGCGCGCGGAGCGGCACCAACGCGGCGCTTCCGTGACACGGCGGCCGCTCAACGCTTCAAACCCCAATGATCTGAGCCCCACTCCTCCTACCCCACCTGTCCTCCAGCTCCTTGTGCTCCAGCTCCAGGTTCTTGTGGGCGCCCTTGAGGCTGCCGTGCCGGGCGATGAGGGCCTCGTACTCGGCGGCCTGGCGCTCGTGCAGCTGTTCCAGCCGCTCGTGGTCCTTGAGCAGCGCCTCGTAGAGCGCCCGCAGCTCCTCGCGCTCCCGCAGCACGCCCTCGTTCTCGTTCTCCAGGGCGGACTGCTGGATCAGCAGCTGGGCGTTCTGGTTCATCAGGGACGTGCTCTGCGAGTTCAGCGTGGAGTTCTCCACCTGCAGCCACAAACATTTGCTGCTGGTTCGTTTCATAGGAGGGGTTATCTTGGCTGTCGCCCATTTAAAGCTTTCATTTCTTGCGTTTAATCCTTAGAGACATTCTAGTTGTTCCACTACCTGCCCCCCTTTCTTGGGAATACTCTTCTCATATCCCAATAGGCAACTCCCAAATATTCCAAGAATAATTTTATAGCAGTATTGCAAGGAAAGCATTGAGGCATATGATTAAATTGACAGGGAGGGATCAAATTCTCATCTACCTTTCACCATCTGTTAAAGTGCTATCTAGACAAGAGGCACGCTTTCCTCTGCCATCAAAATATCTTGGAGAAATGGATCCCCAGTGATCCTATTATGAGCTAAACCTGTGACAGGACAAAAGGAACTTCCCTATTGGCATGGAGATCTATTTTTTTACAACATCTTTATTGTACAGAATCTGTACTGTCACTATAAAATCTTTATGGTACCCACACATCCTTTTACAAAAGTTCAATGGGAACATCCATTCAACAGGGAGAAAAGGAAATGAAATAACAACACCTGAAGGAACTACTCATACTGTGTTCTGTAGTCTTTAGTGGAATCACTTCTCCAACAACTATGCCAGAACAGTATTAATGTGTATTAATACACATTAAAGCCTTCAACATCAGACAAATTAAAAAAAAAAAACCTAAACAACCATCAACTTCACTTCCAGTGCCTCAGCAGATCTAATCCTTGAGTATCTTGTCACCTGACCTGTATTAGGCTCATTGTTTCCTCTTCCCTATTCAAGAGATGAGAACCACAAACTACTGAGGCTTCTAAAACCCTCAGGGTATCTATTAAGGGGAAAAAATTCAATCTAGCACTGCAGTGCCTGCTGTTACCAGGGAACAAATCCCTTCCTGTTGGAACTGCTGCTGCGCTCTTTGTTACACAGAGAGAGCTGAACCTTCCCCTGGAAATGAAGTCATGTCTCATGGCACGGCCCAGACTGAATCCTGAGTTCTGTTAGCTCAAATTCCCAGCTACCCCTTAAAACACCCTTTCTCTTGTCTGCTCCCTGTGGGTACCAGCAGCCAGAGAAGAGTCACATGCCAGGGACTGTGTGACAGAGTCCCTGCAGAGCAGCAGATTCCTCTGAACTCCTCTCACCTTCATCTGAGCTCATGGAGAGTTGTCTGGTCAGAGGAAAGGCCTGTGCTGTTGTGCATACACATATAAAAAAGGAACTCTACAGATATTCCTGGGTTCTTGGCAGATGGAATTTCAGAACAGTCCTCCTGTAGTTACAGTGGGCTATTTCCAATCCCTTGGCTGCTTAACACCCAATGTGTGCCCCCAGTCCTGTTCTGTGAGTGCTGTGCACTGATGAGATTTCAGTGTGGCAGCACAGAGTGCATCCATGGGACAACTGTGTTCTGCTTCCAAGAAAGTCAGGATGAGAACTGCAGACATTCACCAAATGTGTATTTCTCTTATATAAAAAGTCCCTGACACTCCATTTCTACCAACTCTCCATCCTTTCTGACACTGTTTATTTCTGCTGAATGGGGGACTTTTTATTCCCTCTTTAAGGAGTTTGGATTCTTAGAACTCCAAAAAGCATTCAATCCATGAACAAGAATGTTTCATTTTTAGAGACAAAAAAGAGACCTATATATAATAACCCTATTAAAGTATAAAGGATGACAACTGAATTCTGGCCATGAGAGCCACACCACTCTGGTGACAACCATTTTAATAATTTCCAGGGTCAAACATTACCTTTTTTTTGCCTCTGAATTACCTACATTCAATTTATTTCTTTGTATAAAAACTCTATACTCTAGTAAGTATCTTGATTTTCCTTTTAGGTATGGCTTTATTTTTATTAAGAGTTTTAGAAAGACAGTAACACAAAACTTACTACACTGTCTCTGGACGCTCCACATCCCTGACCTGATTTAGATGTATAAATAAAACAAAGAAACCCAAGCAATCTCAGATGATTGGTTAAGAGAGTCTACTCACAAATCAAGAGTTTAAACTGGACAAACACAAAGGATTAAGACCAACTTCATCAGCAAACACACCATTATTTGACTCCCTGCGTGCAGTTATTTCTGCATCACCCTGCTCCCCGAGCGTGCCTTCGGCCAGGAGGAAGGGCTGCACAGCCCGAAGCTCACCTGCAGCTTGGCATTCTGAGTCTGCAGGGTGGTGTTCTGCTCCTGCAGGGCCACGCTCTGCCTCTGCAGGGCCAGGATCTGCGCCTGCAGGTTGCTGTTCTGCGTCTCCAGCTGCCTCAGCTGCGTCCTCAGCGCCTGCTTCTCCGCCTGCAGCGTGGCGTTCTGGCACACGGGACACAGACAAACACAGCAGCTGAGCTGGGGGCCCGGGGACACGGGGACTCCAGGGGTGGGGGGATCCAAGGGGGGGCCCCTGCAGAGCGCAGGGACACCCCCAGCCTCGGGGGAACAGGGCTCACGGCGGAGGCATTGCAGGGAGGGCTGAGGATCCCCAAGGACAAAAGCAGGTTGGCGCGTTCCCTCTGAAATGCCCGTGGTGGGTTTTAGGGCCCCCCTCAGAGCAGAATGCAGCTGCTGCACCAACTGCATTTCGTTCAGACTCAGCCTGGGATGGGAACCAGGTAATCAATCAGACTTTAACCACACTCATTTGTGTTACTGCAACAGCTCACAACACATCATCACATCATTATTTCAACCACATCTTACATTTCTTTCCACTTCAATTAATCTATCTTTAACTTTCAGCAATTCTCTAGTAGTTTCCTGATTTTCCTTCTCCCACTTATTGACAGACTGGTTTTCTTCTCCACTTCTTGGAGGGGAATTCTGCACCATCCTCTCCTCTTCTTGTCTTTGCTTGAGAGCTTCATAATTCTTTTTCACCTGCAATTATTATGGACAACTCGTATTAGGTTTAGAATTTCCTATTATATACATCCTAATTTATTACTTGGCCATGCCACTTGTCAAGAGCAGGAAGTCCTGTGTTATTGTAGTAGTAAATTCACTTTTTGTAAATGTTTGGGGAGATGATGTAAAAATTGCTTATGGATATGGTAACTCCACCCTAAAAACACTGTCTAACAGAAAGAGACCTCTGTTTCCTATCTTATTTTGGTGCTTTCAACTTTATCCCCAAACTTTTATAATAAAATCCTACAACCAAGGTGACTGTATTTCTTTTTTTTGACCAATCCAGGCTGTTGAATTTAAGTCAGAACACGTAACTGGAAATGGCATCCCAAATCAACTCAACTCCACAGAATTTACCCACCTGACATTTGCAACAAAGTGACTAAACAACTTCTCAAGAGCTTTCAGCACAGTTTTAAAAGCAGTCACACCTCTGTCCTGCCTCCCATTACCCAAACAATGCCCATCTTTTGCTGCCTTGCCCAGAGACAGCAATAACAACAGCTCACACAGGACTCATGTAATCTCCCAGAAAGAAGCCCCTTTTCCTTACTGTTTTCAGTTCCTGCCGGAGCTGCTGGTTTAAATTGGTTGATTCCTCCAGACGAGCCTCCAAAGCAGCAATTTTTTCTTCCTTTATTTCCAGAGACTTCTTCAATGTGGATTCTAATTTGGACTCCAGAAGCTTGTACCTACTGGCCAACAACAGAAACGAGTCTGTGTTTCAAAAACTTCTTTGAGGCAACGTAAGCCCTGGAATGCCCTGGAACAGCAGCCTGGTGGCTGCACTCAGGACTGCCTGGATGCTGCAGCCAAGGGCATGAACACACCTCTGTTCACAGCCAGTCCTGTGTCTAAAGCAAACAGGAGGTGGAGTAAGGTACACTTCTGCCCCCTGCTTTCTTGCAGAGGTGTTTCAGGCACCCTAAAGGCACGCCGAGGCACCCCAGGGAGGGCTGTTCATCTGGCTCATCACCCTGGGTGTGAGGACTGCACTCCCGACCTGAGCTCAGTGAGGATGGGGAGGATTTGGAGAGCAGGATTTCCGTGGGTTCCCCTTTGCTGCCAGCTCACAAAGGGGAGCACAGGGAAGCACTCTGCAGGTGCACACTCATCTGATGCCTCAGTGTGCTAATTGCTCCCTCGGCCCAGCTGCTGGTATTTCAAGACTGTCACCACCCCTGCTGGGTAAAGCTTCCACTTTTTACCACATTGACAATATTCTAAAAACCCCAAAGTGCCTATTTGGGAGAGAAGTGGTCAGATTTAGACTGTATCAATTTATAGCTGGGTCTCCTTTATAGAAAATGCTGAAACCCACACTCATTAATCACTTCTAAGCAGTTCAGTCACTGCACACGTGGCTCAGAATCTGGAAAACATCCCACTGCTCCCCACAGCTGGATAAAATAAACCACACCACTAATACCCCCTTTTTAATCTTGGCTGCTGAAGGATCCATCAGTTTAGTGAAGGGAATAAACTGCAGGGCACTCCTGGATGGACAAGAGCATTAGACCCAGCCAGGAACTGGAGCAGAAGACCAATGGGAAGAGAATTAATAAGCAGAAAGCTGTCCAGTAGAATCATGCAGTAGGATGGCAATGCTACATTTGAAGATATGACAAGTAATTCCCAGAGATTTAAGGAACAGTAGGGAGCCAATGACTAGTGGAATATATAGTATTTCACCTTCTGGAGCTGAAGCTTTTATTTGGCTACAAATAAGAGTTTGTGTTTCTGAAAAGTTGCACAATTATGTAAAAAAGACAAATAGCAGAGATGCAATATCCAAGTTCCTTTGAACACCTAACAATGAAAGAGGGCACAAATTTTCTAATGTAATCGAGACTCAGGTATTTTGGATTCAGAGTCAAAGTCCAGGAATGTGTTTGTCCAAGGACAACAGACATTGGAAAGACAAGAGCAAATGGAAAACACCTCCAAGTGAACTCATAAAACGTGGCCACCCCAACAGAAAGACTGAAGTACTGCCAAGAACACTCATTAAAACACAAGCAACTCTCTCCAATCAGGAAGAGAAAACTGCACACTTTTCATTTCCATCATTGAAATGACAGGACTAGTCAAAGTTCTGGGGACTCTCCTGAGCTCCTGTGGGAGCTGAGGAAACAAGAGGTGGTCACAGATTCACTCATGGGGCTCTGGCACTCCCTCAGGAAAGGAGCAGTGGCAGCAGCCAGGGGACACTGGATTAAAAACCCAAATGTTATTTGGTTTTCCTGTGACAGAGAAAGCCCCAATTCAACTTCCATGCTCCTGAAAATTAGTTGTAATAACAGTCCCTGACAGGGAGCAACACTGTGAGGTAAAGCTTGGCAGGAAGCCCGTAACACTCTGCTCTTCTCCTGTCACAAATTTTCCTAAATCCCTGTGGGACAGGACAGAAGAGGGGAATACAACACATGTCAGGGCAGCAGCTGCTTCCTGATGGCAGGTGTGGTGGAGGGATGGAGCCGGCACCAAGTCTGGGAGACACCCAAGGCCTGGATACTTCCAGCCCCAGGGCGTGGGAATGCAGCTTCCTTTCGGTAGGAGGAATCGGTTGTAAGGAAAGAGTAAGGTGGTTTAAGGCAACATCGTTTGTGTCAGACAAGCAGGCAAAAAGGACAAAAAATACACTTTATGCTAATGATCTCTGCTGCTGACTAGAACTTGGAACATTTAATTATAATTAATTGTATCTGCTGACACACTTCAGTGAGTTCCTTAGCAACAAAAAGTGGCAAACCACTGTCACAGAATGTAAGAACACATCAACTCTCTTATCAATGTCAGAGAAGCTCCATTTTGGGTCTGTGAGTGTAAGACCATGCCCAAACCCAGTGGACCTTCAGGAACAAGAGAGCCTGCTCTGCACTCCCTCCCAGGCGGGCCCTGCCACCCTCACCTGTCATCACTGCTCTGCTCATCGTGCAAGAGGCGCTCCTTGTTCAAGCCGATTTTTTCAAGCTCGTGGGCAAGTTTTTCCAGATCATTGTTCATTTGTTGGGTCTTCAGCTTCTCATTCACCAGGTCCTTGCACAGGATAAAAACCACGGTCAGTATTTTCACAGAAATAAAATAATGCAGCCTTGGTTGAGCTCAGGCACGAGTCTTTTACCACTGCTTGAACCCAAATAATTCAACACTAACTGCTCTCCTTCCAGATGTCAGCTTCCAGCTGGAGCAGACACTGCAGCGAGGATTTCACTGCTCTCTCTTCCTTTCGGTGGGACTTCCCTTTGCATTAGGCCTTGAACACGACAGTGTTCAGGGAAATGTGTGGTATTACTCCCTTTCAGTACTACGATCAAACAAACTTTGATTATCTAACCCTTTCTCCTCCATAACCATTAAGAATGCCACGAGCACTCAGAGTAAAGCAGAAAAAACCCACAAAACAGAACCTTGTCCCAAAGCACAGGTATGGTTTCTCTACATGACAAGCACATGAGGCTGAGATGGTAACTCCTTTACCTCTCTCAGAGTGACCAGGGTCTTCTTGTCGATGGTTGCTCTTTTCACGAGCTCCTTGTTTTCCTTCTCGAGTTCTTTGAGGCGCACACACGACTCTTTGTACACGACAATCTCTTTGAACAGAGATTTATTTTCCCTCTCCAGGTTACTAATTTTGACATTGTTCTCCTCTAAAGTACTATCTTTAATTTCTGCTTGCTGGCGAAGCCTTTTGTTTTCCTTTTCTAGCTGCTTCTTATCCTTTTCCAGTTGGGAAGTCTCTTGTTCTAACAACTTGTTTTCCTTCTCCAACTGCTCCAGGCGCTTACTAGAGATTTTTAACTCTTCCAAGTTCTTCTGCAGGGTCTGATTTTCAGACTCTAAATCCTGGAGCTCGCTTTCTAATTGCTGAATCTTCTTATTGCTGTTTTCCAGGGCTTTCTGGAGCCTTTGGTTTTCTGTGTCCAGCCCCTGGTAACTGACTTCCAAGCGTTCAGTCTTCTTAAAAGAGGCTTTCATGAGTTCAAGGCTTTTCTTAAGTTGTTCCTTTTCACTCTCCAGCTCCTTGTTTTCCAATTGTAACTGTGCCACTTTCATGCTTGTACACTTCAAGGATTCAATTGTCCTCCTCAGCTCTAAGTTCTCCTCGTCGAGCTGCGAGTTCTCCTTCTCCAGGGACTCCAGCTGGAAAGTGAGGTTTTTCAGGCTATCCAGGGTTTTCTTCAGCTTCCTGTTCTCCGTCTCCAGGTCTGAATTCTCCTGTTCCAAGGCCTCAATCTTCTCACAAGTGATTTTTAGAGTGGTGATTTTTTTCTGCAACACCTCGTTTTCCTTCTCCAGCCGATGCAGCTCGTTCTCCAGCTCCTCTGCTCTCTCCCCTCTCTCTTTGTAGTGCTCCAGTTCCTTCCTGACCTGTTTCTTCTCAAACTCCATCTTATTTAACTTGCTGCTGGTCTCCTTGATGGACTCGTGCAGGATTTTGTTCTCCTTCTCAATGTCCTTCATCCTGGCCTCAGCACTGATCTGGGAGCGCTGCCTCAGCGAGGCCACCGTTTGGTTCAGGTGCTCGTTTTCCTGTTCCAACAGTTTAATCTGATTTGGGCAGAAAAAGGGACAACCGGTGCACAACATGCCAACAAGGAACTGCTTCATATATAAGCTGAAAGCTACTATGACACTGACATTACATCACATTTTGAGTTTAAAAAACAGTTCTTTTACTCTACTGATATTTACTTGAGCAATTATAAACATACATGTGCCCAGGTGGAAGCTTTAGAACAAAGTCAGTGAAAATGAGTCTTCAAATCTCTTCTCCTTGAATATTAATAAGTTAACATCAAACCAAAGCTTTATCTGTGTCTCTGCATAATTTAATTTTCATTTGTATTCACCCAAATTCAGATTGCTTTTTGAACTTCGGTCATAATTTGCAGTATTTATCAACTTGCTCAGTTGCTCCAAATAACATGAAATAATTTGGGCACGGAACAACAGACAGCAAAATCCAGAAACCTGTTTGGATCAATATTTAACTGTACACTAATAACACAGTGTAATAGATGCCTCAACAATAAACTGTGCTGGAGAAAAGCAAAAGTGCTACTTGCAGTGAAAAACAGGATGAGCAAATTATAGACTGTTCTCTCCTAGTCCAGCCTGAATGTAAGGATTAATTACAGACCCAGGGCCCTGTTCCCAGCAAGCACACACTGCTCTCAAATGATCCACCAGGAGCTAATTAACAGGTGTCCAACAGCACAGCTTTGGAGCACCTGGGTTGGCACTGAACTGGCATCGTCACTTCCCAGGAGTTCTGCTTTATAATCCCATTTTAACAACAAATCATGACAAATCTCTCCCTATTGTTGGTGAGGTCCAGTGAACCTGGGACAGCTGACCCCAGTAAGAGACATGGCAGATGCTCCTCACCCATCAGTCCTTAAGAGCATTGTTTTAAAATGCATTTATTTTTAAGCAGAAATAGTCCCACTGAAATGTCAGTCCCACTCCAACAAGTTCAAAGCAACATATGTACCTTTAAAAGCAAGTAAAGCTTCAATGCCAAGCTTTTCTTTTCCCTCCTCTCCTTTCTTCTTTCTTTTCTAAGTCTGGAATTTCATTTACTAATCAAATCACGCCTTGAAGAATCTTCACCGTTTTTGAAACACAATATTCTGTATTTCAGAATACTGCACATTTAAATGACACTAAAAATGGCAATGTCATCAGGAAGTGTAAGTGGAATTTGAAAAAGATGACTACACAAAAGGATAAGCATGAAAGACAGAAAATAACTGCAGGCCTAATTCCGAAGGTCTCAATTACTAAATATGGGATTTCCAGATGTTTCCAGGACTCTTTTTTCCTGGTGACTGCCCTCCACCTTGTCCCCTGTATTGCTCTGCACCTTTAGAAGGTGCCAGTGTCCATCAGGGACACTTTTCACAACGACCCAGATGCCAGTTAAACTAAAAATTAGGATGCAAGTTCTCCTTTATCCTTGAGGTATATCTGGGAATATGATCCACACCTGTCCCCACAACCTCTGCGTGCTGGGGGACCCACAGGAGGGGACCCCCACAGGAGGGGACCCCCAGGGCCCAAAGCACAGCTCAGCCTCTCAGCTCAGCACCCACCTGTCGCTCAGAGTTCTCTTTCAGTGCCTCCAGGCTCTTCTCAAGCTGAGCTTTTTCCTTCTGCAAGTCTTTGCTGACGTTTTGACTGTTCTGAAGACTTTGTTTCTCTTGGCTCATTTCGTTCTCCAGCTCTTCAAGCTGGGAAAAAGAGAAACAAATGTGTTCAAATGCACTTAAAAATGACACTTGCATTACTCTTAGCTGGTTTGAAGGCACCCTCATAGAAATTAATATATAAAGAACAGATCAATTAGAATTTGCTCATCTTTAATTGAGCAACTGATTTCTTCTGGGAATACATTTACTTCTGCTAGAACGTTCTCCCTGGCTCAGCAGCCTGTGTGCATAAAGTACTTCTGCATGAAAAAAGGGTCAGATTTTCTCAGGCTCTGGATATTTCCTGGAGCATCTTATTTTTCTCTTAAGATTCCATTTTAGTGAGATTTCTCCTGCTCCTCCAAGTCCCTTGTAACCTACAGAGGCTGAATGCTGTTTGATCTTACTCAACTATTTCAACAGACGACGGCAATGATTCCTGGGGAATAAAATACCAGGTTGGTTTTGTTAAATGGTTCCAACTCAGAGTCACCAGACAGCAAAGCTATTTAAAGTTTCAAATACCCAAGCATGATTCTTCTGTCACATTTTTAGTTAAAATACGTTAATTAGAAGCAACACACACATGGTATTTTTAATCAAGTCCATTGTCCATGTAATTCAGACCCCAGGCCGGAGGGAACATGTTTAGAGAAAAATTACCTGAATTAGGCACTAAAATTCTGCTAAACACTGAGACATAAAATTACAAAGAGGCAGTAGAATGGAATTTGTTCCTCCATGAAGCAATCTGTTGACCTGAATCACATTTTTGTGCTTTTTATACCTATTTCTTTTCTTTTGGACCTGGCAGCTGCCCCTGGGGCACTGCACAGAAACTCAGTGCAGAAAACCCAGGGAATTAAGGAATACAGCAGGGATTTCTTCCCATTTCCCTTTATTTTTTTAATTATCTACAACCCACTCTAAGAATAGTCTTTCACCTGGAACAGCTGCTGAAGTAAAAGCTATTTCAGGAACTTGAGACATTTCACTCCACTGTAATTAGTTCCTGGCACTTTTTTATTATTTTAAATTTTTATTTTCTATAAATACCACTGACTAAATTACTTGATAGATATAATCTGAGGAGTAAAACACTGTAGATCAGCACAGTTAAACCTGACCAACTCCTTCACCACTTGCTCATCCACTCCTTGGCCCCCCTTCTCACTGACTGAGCCAAGGACAAGGACATGGGACCACATTTTCACAAGCACTTTCTTTTGCTTACTCATCCCAGAAATTAATGCCCTCAGGTATCCTAAACTGCCCTCATTGCTCATTATATCCCAAATATAATCATATTTTCCCCTCACTGGTACAAGAATCAGCTGGGCACATCCTTACATCAATAAACAACACAACTAAAATAGAAAAAGCCCTTTGAGGTGACTTTATTTTTTACCATTAACACCATTTAGACCCTTGTAACACTTTACCAAAAAAACCCAGCAACTGGTAAAATTACCCTTTAGGAAGCAAACAGCAGCTCACACACAATTCCATTACCTTTTTGCTAAGTCTTTGGTTTTCCTTCTCCATCTTCATGATCCTTGAGCTACTGCCTTCCACAGACCCCACTGCACTTTGCAGTTCTTCCACTGTCTTCAGCAAGCTTTGGTTTTCCATCTCCAGCTTCAGCAACCTGCTTGATGTCAGTTCATTCACTTCATGGCCCAGTGATTTCTGAGGCACTGCAGGAGAAAAAAACACCATTATTAATACAGGAAGAAATGGGTTTTTAACCTGGAGTTCTTGTGACTTTGCCTCTTCAGACTGCAGGGACTCAGCAGCCTCTGAAGGCCCTCCAGTGCCTTCTTGGTGACTGGAGCTGGTGAGGATCAGTGACCCAGCAGGTAACACTGCAGGTGCATCAAAGAAAATGTTCAGCTCCCCCAATGTTCCTAACCCCAGCAGAGATTTGTTTCCCACAACTCAGGATGTATCTCTAGATTTCCACTAGTGATCCAGTGTATGACCAAGCCATGTTTCATTGGGATAATCTAAATTTTTGCCACGGCCCTCCCTGCAAACAATTTATTCTTACCTCTGAGAACAGCAAAGCAGAAACACGCATGTTCTGGTCTGCAGAGTGTAAAAATCTGACTGGCAAAATAAGGTAACTTCAAGGTATTTATGGGGATTACACCACCACTTAACTGAGCAAGAAGAGGCTTTTCATGCAGCCTGTATCTCCAAGGATCCCTGGGAATGAGCACCTCTCCAGAGGACAACACACTCTGTGCTTCAGAAATGAGGCCCCTCAACTTGCTGATACTGCCCAGCCTCTGGGAAGTCCATGTGCCCCTTACATCACTTTGCAAGGATTAAGCCTGCTCACCTTCAGAGAGTTCAGTAGTCCTATTGATTTGCTCGAGCTCCCAGCCAAGGTGCAGAGACTCATCCATGCTCTGCTTCTGAGCCATCTCCAGGGTCATGTTCTCCTCCATCAGCTCCTCGATTTTCTTCCTGTCCATATCCCGCTCCTTGGAAATTATTCCACATGTTAAAAAAGCCTCACCACCTGTGAAGTATTTTGTTCTCTGCTCTGCCACAGAGAGGTGTAAAGCGCATTTGCTGATGTCCTAACCAGATTTCCTCCCTCCTCAGGGACATGGGGAGGAAAAGGCACAAGTGAGGAGAACTTCAAAGGGAAGAATAACAACCAGCAAAGCAGAATATGTGAGGGGAACCTCTTCTCCTCACCTACAGCAATGACTCTTCACCTTTTCCAATGTTCACTTCTTTCCAAATATCAGGAAAGGGAATATCCAGGATAAACACAGGATTTATATGACAACAGACTGTTTCACATCTGAAAAACTGTCCCTCTTCCTAACGTGTCAATAAATGAAGATGTCCCTTCCTTCTCTTCCCCACTATTTTGGGGGTTCTTTCATTAAAAATGGAAGTGAAATTCAGTGTGTATCAGCCTCCTGTCCACCTCCCCTGACACTCACCATCTCCATATCATGCAATTTAGCTTTTAACTGCAGATTCTCCTTTTCTAACTCGTGCAGTTTGTCTGAACGGGCTCGGGTCCCCTCCAGTTGATCCTCCAACATTGTCTTTGTTTCCAGCAACACCTGATTGTCCTCCTTTAACTCCTGCAAGAATTCAGCAACAAAAAAAATCTCAGATCAACAGTATTTCCTTGCTCATACAAGCTCTGATAAATGTCACAACCATTTTTAGAAACCTGAAGATAAAAGCATTCATCTGGAAGCTGTAACAGACTTTTTATTAAAAAAACCACATTCACAGCAATTTCACATAAACTGTGAATTTTTGGAAAGAAAATTTCACACAAATTAAATCAAATACTCCCCAAACCACTAAAAATAATTAAGGTGTTGATAATTATTACCCAACACCACTATCTCTGTGATGTGGAAAATTGTACAGCCCATAATTGGGTTTTTAGGCCAGTGGACTCAAAGTCAGGCCATGATGCTGAAAAGGTTCCCACACCCTTCAAACACAGCCAGCCATTCCCAAAAGTCCTGAACAGCTTCAGGTTCTGTACACAGAGGATTTCCTTTAATGGCATCTGATGAAAGTAATGTGCCCAATTACGTAATTGGCAGTTTTACTCATGATACAAAGACAAAACTTTTCAGACTTCAGCACAGTCAGTTGCAAAGTCTCAAAAAAGATGAGTGAATAAAACACAAATATTTATCCATAATACTGCTCCCTACACAAACATTAACTCGTAATTATTATTATGATGCAAACCCAACTAATTGGTTATCTGTCTCTATTGAAACAAGTTTACAAGTTATGAAACACATAAACAGATTTTAAGGTTTTCACTAGTTTAAACATTCCATGAAAATGAAACTCCTCCTCGTTACCAAATCCTGCACACCCATCTCTTTTCCTCCTGCTGTTTTTTTATCATATGGCACTTGCCCAACAGATTTGGCATTTCCAGTCAGAATGATGGGCTAACAAAATCCTGCATGTCCATCTGTGTCCTAAATCACTCATTCAGGACAGAGCTATAAGCCTCCCTCGCCTGGAGCCAGTACACCTTTTTTAGGGTATTCCATGCAAGGAATGCCACTGTCCTGGACTCCTTTCTGGGAACACCCACCATTCCCCCAACACTTTACTCAGAAAATTGTCTTCCCTTAGGGAGATCCTCAAGAGGAGAAAGAAACGATGATATTTATAGCATTTTTGAAATTAATCTCTCCTTGGCTTTCTTACTGTATCCTACCAGAGGCTTCCAGGAGCTGTGCTGAACGCTGCTGCCTTCAGACACCGGGATGGCCCCCTAAACGCTGTTACCTGCCCCAAAGATTGCCCCCAGCTGCACCACCATTCCCCCTCCCCACCACTGCAGCCACCCAGGCAGTGCCTGTACCTCCACCCTGGCCTTGTAGAACTCGATGTCGTGCAGCCTCTCCTTGTAGCGGCCCAGCTCGCTCTCCAGCTTGTCCACACGGATGGCCTTCTCGCGCAGCGCGTCCAGCTCGTCCCGGTACACCCTGGCCGAGCGCGCATCCGACAGCAGGGCCATGTTCTGGGGACACAGCACACCTGCTGCAGCACCCCACACACTCACAGCTCCAATACACTCAACACTCCTGACACACCCACACCAACTCCCCCAACACACTCAATGCCCCCGACACACTGAACACCCCCGACACACTCAACGCTCCCCTGACACACTCAACACCCCAATAACCACCCAAAGAGGGGCCTTCCCTGGCTGCCAACACGCGCTCAGAGAAGCCAGGCAGGAGGGGAGTGTGTTGGCTCTGAGGATACACTCACAGAGGGAACGTGGTTGGCAGAGTGCCTGAACACAATGTTTGGGGAAACCAAAAACTCAGAGAAGAAATACTAACCTAGCCCAGGGCTCCTTTTCCAGCATAATATACCAGCATTATGTAATATTGGTATATTATGGTATACTATATTGGTATATTAATTATGGCATATATAATAACATTAATATATTAATTATAATATGGGATTATATAGGTATATTATAATTACATACTATTATATAATACTATATACAAAATATATTACACAAGATCACAGTCAGTGTACAAAATAAATTAAAAAAATTAATGAAAGTATCCTTTTAAAATTAGAAAAAAGAGGGATTTGTTCTGGTGGTGGCTACTTTTGGTTTTGCCTCTCTTTTTTTTTTTAAATATACCTCTTGCTGCAGTCTCTTCAGTTCAGCCTCCATCTGTTCAAGTTCTTGTTTACAGTCAAGCAGCTGCTCTGTCTTTTCCTCCCTTAAAAGAGGAAACAAAGCAGTTAAACATGACCACAGAACCTGCCAATGATCATCTCCTTGAGCACAAAATGCTGACACTGCAGATTAAACAGTGGAAGTCTCCCAATTTCAGGGACATCAGAGGGTAAGATTTAGGTCTGCCACCACGTCTTGCATATCCTTCAGGATTCAGTCTTTAGCTGATCTTCTAAATTTGGTCAGACTTCTCACAGTCCCTTAAGCTGTTCACTAAGATTTCCTACTTGAGCAGGGCAGAAAACAGGGTGTAATAATGGACTGTTTCTAAAAACCCCACAAAATACCCAGAATGTGTACCAGGAGATTCACATTCAAAAGGAAACTCAAAATAATTTCAAAATACACATTCAAAAGCTCCATGTACTTTCCAGATGCAGACAATTACCATCTCATGACAAATTAAAACCAATATTAAAAGCATTTTTATACTTCTGCAATTTTTCTTACAGAGAAGAAATAAGGTTTTCAGGTGCCTTGGCTCAGTTGAGTAAGATATTGCTTAATAACTGTAAAAATTTCATTAAACACACCCTAAACTTTAGTTTTCTGGAAGCAGCACAGTGCCCTGGTCCATCCCGAAACTTGTGATAAATCCAGTTTGACACAGGGTTCATTCTTAACTTCCAGCCGACACTTATTTCCCAATCCTTAAAAAATTGTGTTTGTTAAACAGTAAATGCAAGGGAAATATTCAACAGTCTCAAAGGCACAGAATACCTGATGTTCAGCTGCACCTCAGAACAAACAATCTGCTGCTGAAAAAACTTGCCCCTACTCAATACTGTATAATTTTCAAAGATATATTGACTATTTAAATGTGCTACTGTATTATTTCCTATTTTGGAATGAATGAATGAATGGAAGAAATAGAAGTGGATGAGGGAGAAGTAAGAGAATTTGATGGACTGAAATGCACAGCACAATTTGAGAGCAAACATACCAATAAAAAATAGATCTGTTTGAAACAAAACTGGAGCAGCTGATTTTTAAAAGGAGCCAATCCCACCCTGAATGATGGCTCTGCAAGCAGACACTGTTTGGAAAAGGTCCCTGAGAGCCTCCCAGCACAGGAGGCACAGCTCAGTGCAGCACCTCTGGCCACAGCCTTCCCTCCCCACACACCCCACGGGTCCTGCAGCCCCAAAACTCTCCTGCTGACACTCACATTCCTGTTACTGCTCTGCATGGAAACACACAGGCCTCAACACAAAGCCAGGTGTGCTGTTTCCAGCTCCAGGGCTTCTATATTCCAAGGCTCAAGTCCCTGGTTTGCATCCAAGTGAAAAATAATCCTTACAGACCTTTTATTGAAATTACAGCAGCTCCAGTGCATGTGAAACCAGGTATGAAGGGTCACTGCCAAAACCAGATTATAAATACATTTAAACTGAATATTTTCAACCCTGGAATTAATGTAATTTCAAATTAAACCAAATAGATGCAGCACTTAATACTGAATGTTGCAGACAGAAGTTAATGTATCCAAGTCTGGTATTTTAAAGATACTGCTGCACGCAAAGGAAATTTATTTCCGAACTGAATTCAAATCAGAGTGTAAAATGTGAGCTGCTCTGAGCCATCAGTGCTGCCCTAATTGCATCCTTCAGCTACAGACTGGAGAGGATTGGACTAAATTATACAGAACATCCCCGTGCTCACTGTTTAGGCTATCTATTAACTGTCAATCAAACTAATAACAGCAATTTTTTCACTAATTTTCCTGGTGCAGCTGTTTATAGAATATCCTGGGCGGGCTCATTTCAGCAGACACACAATAATACAGACATCAGGAAAAAAGAGCCCTGTCTTTTGTCCTCCATTCCTCACCACGACCTCGACGTGGTGGGGGAAGGGGACCCTGGGAGTGA
The DNA here is from genome assembly GCA_013399695.1 of Formicarius rufipectus. Lineage (NCBI taxonomy): Eukaryota > Metazoa > Chordata > Aves > Passeriformes > Formicariidae > Formicarius > Formicarius rufipectus. The sequence goes on along the minus strand of VXAU01003743.1, from coordinate 352,397 downwards.
ATCAACAAGATACTTAATCCAGCCAGCTAGAAACGATCAGATCAACAAACTCTGACAGGAGCAGAGCAGCAAACTGGGACTTGTGCACCTCCAACTTGTAGTTTAACTTACCTGCCTCCTCTCTTTATTTATGCTGGTTTTACACTAAAGGCATATTACTGTACATGCTGAATCTCTTCAGGTTTAACATCTGTATTTTTCATTCAGAACACACACGCTTCTCTCTGCTACAACAACAGAGTCTCCATAGGACCACTACTGTTCTTCTCTTTAAACAACTCTTCACTCCGCCCAGATTTGTTCCTAGACTTAAAGACAAAGTACCCACTGATACCTACTGGATCAGGAGTAGTTTGCAGGAGCAAACGAGTTCTGTGCAGGCAAGAACCTCTTTCGCAGAAAGAAACAATGAGACAGGAAATTACTCTAATGGAGACTTCTGTCCTCTCTGCAACAAATTTAGATGCTTCATAAACCATGAATGAACCATAGGTGTGTTTCCAACAAGAAGCAGGTCACAGTCATGCTGCTGGGAAGTAATCACTCCTGCACCAGCTCCTTTTTAAAAGGACATTTTTGCCACTGATCCTTGAATGGTCGGGACACAGCTCTTGTTTCCAGTCCCTACCTGGCTGTCCCGTGTAACTGTTCTTGAGTGTGTCATCCCACAATTGCCTCAACTGCAAAGACATTCTCTTAGGAACACAGAAATACTAAAACTGTAGTCAGACCTTCATCAATGGTAACAAACAACAGAGGAAACACACAGAACTTGTCTCTGAAACAACAATATTTACAAAACATGTGAAGGGAAAAAGGCTGCATTACGAGAGCTGTGTTTCTAAGAGACAAGCTACATGAGCAAAGAGCCCATTACTGTGCTGCAACACACTGCAGAGACTGCTCAAACACAGCCAGTCCTTCAGGGTGCTCAGAGTACCAAACATACCAAACTGGCACCCGTTTCAGTGTGTTTATGGCTAAAACATCAACACGACCCATAATGCAGAGACAAGCACGGACGAAAAGCTGCATTTGCCACGTGGGTCCACCAATGTGTTCCAATCCCCAAAACAACCCCCCGTTTCCAGCTGTCACTTAACACCTGAAAGGAGAGATTTGTGCCAAGGCCTCTGCCTGAGCACAGGTACTCACAGCTCCTGCCTGAGCCTCCTGATCTTGGCTTTGGCGTCCGCCAGCTCCACGGAGAGGTGCTGGCGGCTCTCGGTGCGCTTCATGCCGGGCGAGCCGCACGGGGACTGTGCTGCGGACGCGTGGGGCAGGAGGCGCAGACAGTCCCGCTCCTCCGACAGCTCGATGATGGTCTGGCACAGCACACGGGAGGGAAAGGGCAGGCTTCAACAGGCAGTCGAGAACGAGGGGCGTTCACGGCCCCAACCCAGCCCAGGGGAGGAACAATGGCCCGAAAAGGAGATAAAAGCCCTGCAGGCACCTCCGCACCTAAAGAGCCACAGCGATTTAACAAAGGAACGCTTGGCTGGGTTATTTTTAACTTCAGACTTTTAAGTGCACCACACTGTCAGTGGTCAGAATGGACTGGGTAGCGAAAGGCAAGAATTCCTGGGACATGAGGATCAACAGGAGCATCTAAAGATGCTCTCCAGTGAGCAGCAGCATCCCTGACAACTGAGTCAAGCATCGGGCCCACAGGACCATTCCTATGTCCTCACAGAGAAGGGTGTCATCCAAACAGGAAGGTATCTTGTATTTTAAAATTATTTTCCCATTGCTTTGCAAAAAAGCATCACCACGCATTCCTGTACCTTCTGTTCTACTCCTGTCAAGGCTGTGAACTGGAACAGCAGTTGCTGTGTGTCCAAGGAGTATTTGGAATACTTGCAACACTGACACAGCCACTCTGAGGGGCAAATGTGGGGCCACCAAGACCATACATAACTTGTTATTAAATACATTTCTGTTTCTCTCACACAATACAACAAATGTGCCTCATGACAATCCTGTTCTGTGCTTCTCTTTCCAAACCCATTCCATACCTCTGAGTGCTCATCTCTTTCATCTATAAGTCTTTTCAAATGCAATGCCATGTTTTTCAGGAGAGGTTCAACATATTCCTGTGTCAGCACAATGACATCCATCCACTGCAGATCAAACACATTCTCCTGGTTATGAGTTACCTACATGGGATGAAATGAAAGAGAGAAAACATCCTCTTTGAAATTGTAAGAGTAGGAAGGAAACATAAAACAAACAAAGCTGCAACTTCATGGGTTAAATCCTCTAGACAAGGTATTAAAATATTCATATATTCATTTCATGTATTAAATTCTATATAAAAGTTTCTTGTCTACCTGAAAGTAGCACCTTGCACCTCTGGCACAACAAAAAGCAAAAGGTGACTGTAACATATTACATATCACAAACATGGGGTTGGAATTTTATTTCATAAATAAACTTGCATATGAAAATGTCACTCAACTCAATTTGCTGCAACACTTGAGAAAGTCTTGAAGCAACAAAATTGCCTCCTGGTACTGTTTTGACAATGTAACCCAAAAATTCTCCATCATGAAATCTTTTTGTGAATCAAGTGAAAAAATAAATTCTTTTTATTCTTGCTAAAACCACTCGATATGCAAATCACATATTTGATTTACTTGCTTTTGAACAAATGCAATTCATCTTCCTACAACACAGAATTCCACCTCAAAAGAAATAAATTAAAAGCACAATCCCCCCCATTATACCTCCTGAATATGGGCTGCAACAGCTGCTCTAGTGTCAAAATCCAGACCTTGGATTCTTTCAATAAATTCTTCTTTTTTCTGACACTAAAAATAAAGACACCTATTTTATATACATTTATACATGTCACCACAAGTATTTCCATTCCTCATTCATATTTCTAAGATCTAAAACTTATAGAGCTGCCACTACAATGAGCACATGACTATAAACTACTACCCAGTACTTTCTGCTGACCAAGAAATCCTTGGTTTATGCCTTATTACAGTAATTACAACTTTTCAATGCTAATGAAATGATAAAGAAAAAACAGGTTGAAATGGGGCAAGGAAGGGGTTTCTTAAAACAGTTACTTATTCAAATGTTATAATAGGGAGTTTATTAAATACTTGAAATAGTGGCAGTAAGATGTATCAGCAGATAAATATTCATGAACTATTTTCTTCCTTTCTTTACAGTATCAGGCAAACAACATTATTGAAATTAATGAGCTACTAGAAATTCTATGTTTTGTGCACTAAAAGGTGTAGGGTTGTAGCAATTTTAAATGTCAGAATATTCAAATTTTAATCCCACTAGAGGAAGGAAGGTCCAAGTTTTGTACCACTTCAGGTATTAAAAAAAGTAAGAATCAGTTACACACAATTTCATAAAGACATGAACATAATCTAACTCACCTGAACTGCACAACCAAGTAAAAGCAGCAGGAGCTTTTTTACTTCTTCAGTACCTGGTTCTAAGGAGAAAACAAGAAAAAACGGTAGGTGTAAAATGGCAACTCGAGCTATTTCCCCTACCCCTCAGAAAACATCAGGCTTTCTCATTACTCCCACATAATTTATGTTAACCTTGTTTAGAAAACACAGGAGGAAAAGCCCATCTTTCCACCTTCCAACTTAGTCCTTTTTGCCATTTCACTGCCAACTTTTAGAGTTAAAAAAACAACATCCATAATAATTTCAAATCAGGAAAAAAAACCCCAAACATAATTTTAGCCCTTCAGAAAGCAAAACTTCACAGTGACATTACTAAAAGGGTTTTGGAGACCCGCAATCAAGTTTTCAGTGGTGACCTCAGGTATCCCCAGACAGACCCAACATTAAATTCCCTGCCACCTCCAAGCTGGGAGAGTTAGGTGACAAGTTCCTGTAAATTCTTTCCCAAGGCTGCATTAGATATTCATCTGCACATCTAAAAATCAAAATCTATTTCCAAATCTGGCCTTAAGCATCTTAATCTCCTAAAGGAGCTTAAGTCAAAGAACTCTGTTTACAGATTAGTAAAAATATTTTTTACTTTTTACATCTTGCTACTAAAGATAGAAATTCAGCCTCTCTCTAGAATATAAATGCCACAAAGCAAACCCTTCAAGAATGGTAAAACAGCCCAGGCATTGACTCAACCTGCTTCTTTCAGAGGAATTATGTGTATAATCCCAGTGAACACAGAATGTTTGATTTTGTCAAAAGAGCTTTGCCAAGTTACAAAGAACATCAACTCCAAAGGCAAATTTTTTCATAATTTATACACCTCCTGTGACCCTGAGACTCAAGTTGGGAAGTCTTTTAGGTAGAAATGGAAATCATCAGTGAATGTTTCACCAGAATTCACTCCACCTAAAGAAGGGGAATTCCACCTGGCTGCCTGTCTTAATGAAGGTTAACTGGAATACTGCAACAGGAGGAATCCATCCCAATAGCTCACATCCTACATATCCCAATAAATTAATCACACTTTTTAATTTTTTAAGCAATTCCTGAACTGCTCTTCACTCACCATCTCCTGACTGGCTTTTAAACACCTACCTGAATATTGTTTCCTTGTCTTTGTCCCACATTTCCTGAATGAACACAGCAAAGAACTGACCAACCTCAGCTTCCCTCTCGTATGTTTTTATTCCATTTCCTCCAGCCCAAAGACAGAAAGAGCTGATTCCCTTCCACACCCTCCAGCTTGCTGCCTGAACTGTGTCCCCGCACTCTGATCTCACAGCTCTGCTCCTTCCATCCCTGCCTGCCCTGCTCCCTCAGGAACAGGACCTTGCTTTCATCTCTCCCCTTCCCCTGGCCAGACCGTTTGCCTCGTCATTATCCCCTCTCCCCTGTAATTTAATTTCCAGGCACAGGCTGCAGCTCCTCTCCTCCAGTTTTCTCCTTCAACTGGCTTCCTGCCAATTAGCTCAGCTGAGATGTTTCCTGATAAAGTCCCTGATGACCTGTTTTATCAGGCCTCAAATCCAGCCTTCCACCTGCATTTTCCTCGCTGAGCCCGCTGCCTCAGAGGAGTAAGACACGCTTCTCTTCCTCAAACCCACTCCTGCAATTCCTCACCTTCTGCTGTTTCTCTGCTGATCATTCCCTAAACTGGGAGACATTCCTGTGAGAAATCCCAGCTCCAGCCTAAGCCTTGGTGGAGCACACCTGAATGATCAGCAGAGAGGTGAGTTTTACCTCGAAGGCTTGCCTTGGAGCCATCAGATCTACACTGCAGGTCCCTCCAAAGGCCACTGAGGTCTCATGTCCCTGCACCTGCCCACCAAAAAGCAAAGCTGCAATGTCCATGCTGGGATGAGACCCTTCTCAAGCTGACACAGCAAGCCCTAACTTCCCAAGGGGAAAGGTTCTGGATGGAACCCAAAGGAACAGGTCTATCTTCTGGTTCAGACCCAACTCCACGATGAACTCGGGCAGGAATCTGAGGCACCTTCAAGATGTTGCCCAAACAGGACAATTTTTGGGTTTGATACGAAGGCTGTGCTACAGAAAAGCCCTGATCTCCTCCCAAATGCACTCAGTCCCCACAGGAGAGCAATGCACACACCAGCACAGGTTCCAGCTGCCAAACCACGAAAGCTGCACAGATTGAGCGAAGATCCCAAACCACAAAGACATCCCCTTATTAATGACTAAAGCACAGATTTTTTATGTATACAGCTAAATACAATACTGTATCTCTGGGGTTTTGAAGTGCATTTTTAATAAAATCTTGTCTTATACTACACAACATTTATCTTGGTGTCCTGAAGAGAATAAAAAAGCCACTAAAAAGTTCTATGACCTGCTTTTTTTAAAATCTGTTTTCCCATTAATCTGGTTCCTAGGCAAATCCACGGAGTCTTTGGAAAACCTTAAGGAAGTGTGGGATCCAAATACAAAAGCACGGTGCATTCCATTCTCTTGGCAAAGGAGAGCCCACATTCACACTTGTGGTGCATGACACAGCAGCTACACACAGAGAAACTCAAACACAGGCTGTGGCCTCAGAGGCAAAAGCAGCAATAGCCAACAGCAGAAAGTAAAACAAGAATCCAAGCAAGATACCTTCATACATGGGGTAGGTGCAGATGGGATATGGAAACTACCAAGGTTATGACCCCCAGGACTGAGAAGTGAGGTAACACAGATGGTTCTTCTGGCTCATGAGAAAACCCTGGTCTCACAGACACGGAAGCATGGATAGAAGACATCCCAAATAAATAAAACAAGCCAGGGGAAGCTACACAGCCTGTTAGAGGAGTTCCTAACCTCTCTGCTGAGGTGTCAGAACTTCAGGAGAACCTGGGACACATTAGACCCAAGCAAATAAACTCTGCCCAGTCCAGAGTGGCTCCATGCAGGCCAGGTGTGTCTGCTCCGTGCTTCTGGAATTGAGAGCATGGTGCAGAGATTCCCAGGTGGCTGTGGACAGTCAGCTGGCTCCACACAGGCTAATTGTCCTGGGCTGAAAATTGCAACTCTCAGAGCTGGAAGCAGAGAAGGTGGGAGCATGGAGAAGACAGTGTCAGTTCAGGGGAGAAAGCAAGAAGGTCAGTGCAATACTTTTCAGGTAAGGATGCAGGAGAAGCAGGAGTTGGGGGGAGGAAGAGCAGGGATTAGGAGGTGGATCGAGTGAGATGCTCTGAAGTGCCCATTCCCTCAGTGGTGACACAGGGAGAGAAAGCTGAAAGTGCAGTAGTTGGGAGTACACGAGACTTAAACTTGGCTGCTGAGAAAGGCACTCTGGTTCAACAGGAATCCTACTGACAGCCAGGGCTGAGGATGGGACACACATTCCTGGGGAGTGTGGACCCTTGGTGGGAACAAAGAAAGCCATCATTACATCATTCCTTATCATTATTAAACCACTTATTTGCTAAAGCATTTGCACAATTTTCTGTGGAAAGGCTCAATCCTATATGAAGTTCATTTCCAGTGAAATAACAGAAATTACCACACCCGTACACATTTTTATCTTAAGTAAAAAATCAACTTACCAGAAAAGGGATTTTTGCCAATTATTAACACATTTGGCAAAGACATCATGATGAGCTGCTGCAAATTCTCCTATAAAAGTTAATTAAAACATTATTTACACCATAGGTATTGAAGGAAAGCAAACATCAACTACCAACAACCACTACTGTGACACAAACAGTCGACATTTTTTCAGGTCTTAATGCACACACATTAAATACTTAATTATTTGGACTCTAATTAGAAAACCAAACTTACAAGTGCGAGTTAGTGCCACAAAAGCCTTGTTTTACTGGTTGGCATGGCCATCTCCTCACAGTTAAATCCTCTCATGGCAATGAGCTGGCTTAGGGATCTTAAGCCAACTAGATGCTCAGTGAGAATGCAGCAAACCCCCTTTGAATTACCATGTGCCTGTTCCTCTGAGTAACTTCCTGATAAATGTTCATTTTCCTGGCTCCAAGGTGCACGCAGAGTGCCAAATCTCAATTCCCTCTATTCCACAAGCACCACCTCTTTGGCCTCAGCCAAAGGAGGCTGTGGAAATCCCAGGGGCTTGGCTGCAGTGACACTGGAGCAGCTGTGCATATAAAGGTGCAAACCCCTGCCTGCACAGTCCCAGGGAAGGGCAGTGGGGGGGTGCCAGCAGCTCAGCCCGTCTGCCCCTCAGATGCCATCAGAGCAGAGTTTCTGTGGCCACCAAGGGCTGTAATCGGGTCAAATCCCCAGTCTAGACAGAGCCTAATTCTCCTGCAGCACAGTAGTCTTCCCCCTATTCCCAGATGGTTATTCCCAGCAGATGCCATGCTATCAGCAGCTCAGGAGTCAGGCTTTTTGTTTTTCCACAGTGACAGATCCATTAATACAGAAAATGGTCCTACTCAAAAGCAATGTATTCCAGAGCAGCCAAAGGCACAAAGGTGTCACACTGTAAGCTAAAAACCCAACCTAAGAAGAACCCAGTATTTCTTAAGAACACCTGTAGAAATTATTAGCTACAGCTCTACCTGAAAGTTCCCACCAGTTACTACAGGACAGTAAAAATTATATCTGGATTAATACCAGACTGAAAAATATGTAGTCTCTGAGCACATGCCTGAGACAAATCATCAGGAAGGACAAAGCAGCTCTGACCTACTCAGTCATGACTTCCAATCAACCCAGACACCTGCACTTCTACTTGATAAAGACAATTTACAAATCAATGAAGATGTTTTAAATTAATCCAGAACAGATAAAATATAAGGAATTCAGGGACCACTTATAGCTGCCATGAAAAAAATCCATGAATTTTGAGAAGCAGTGGCTGTTTTGTTGGGATTTTTGGTGATGCTCACACTGTCATGTCAGGACAACATCCCGCATGCTGTCATAAAGCTGATCACACATCTCATGAAACAGAGCAATTCATTTTCCAGGCTGTGTTCTACCAGTGCAGGTTTTGTGACAAATACACACACAGCACTGATGGACTCATTTGCTAAACTGAGAGGACATTTTCCACAGGTATTATAAACACCCATGGAATAAACCAGCAGGGACAAGGTCACAAGAAGAAGCTTTAAGTTAGGTTAACATAATGCTAGCAATGAAGCCCCATGGCCATTACTGTCTGATTCCTCCTGCAGCATTCCAGACAGAGGGATTGCTTTCCATGCTCACTCCCGCTGCACCTCAGGCACCCACAGGGCACGTTCCCCAAGCACGGCGAGCACTCAGGCGTGAGGGCTCCTGCCCCAGGCCCCTCAGTTTGATTCCAGGGCATCCATCAAGGCCCAGGTCTCCTGCCTGGGGTAATTTCACAGGTGACAGGAACTCATCTGACCCTTCCCTGGAGCTGAATTTGCTGAGCTCCCCCTCCCACACAAACACAAGCTCTGCTGGGCTGCTCTGAGCTGGAGGGGGAACAAAGGCTACAGCCTGCCCTTTATCACTAAAATAAGCCTTGAACCCTGTTGAAACACCAGCCCTGCAATGTTTCCATGCTCCCTCACATCTGGCACCTCACAGGACCAGAAGCCTGAGAAGCTGGGAGGGGAAGGGGGGAAAAGGGTATAAAACAGGCAAAGGTGCAGTTCAGTATATCCTCAATCTTCAAAGGCATGGTTTAAACATCTTCTTAATAAGAATGCTTATTTTAAAAAAAATAAACTCTTTCTCTCACAAAAGTTTGGAGCAACATTCCCAATCCTGAATTCCTCAAAGGTCCCTAAACACCAGGAACTGGGAGCACTAGGACTGTGTGATACCACGAGGCCAATGCTCTGTATTGCAATGAAGACATCCCTGCCAGTGTCTATGCCTTGTGCTGCTCCAGTCGTGGCACATGAATGCCTGCTGCAAAACCACTGCCACAGGGAGAAGCAGAAGCCTATGGGGCATAGCAGGGAAGGCCACGTGCAGGGCTGCAGAGGACAAGGGGAAGTGCTGCAGGGCTGGGGCAGCGACAGCTGGGGATGCACCTGGGAGCTGGGGCAAGCCCAACTTGTGTGTGTACACCCCAGGAGAGGCAGACAGCAGCACAGCCCGGGCACAGGCACAGACATGGGCCTTTCCTCCTCAACAGCAAAGACACCCTAAACCCCACAGATACCACCAGCTTTTCCTTCCAAAACTGGGGAGACCCAAGGCACGTGTGAGAACCTCTCTCACAGGCACAAAACTTGCCTCAGGGCAGGACACACCACCCCACAGTGTTTAATGTACTGCAGCAGTTAATTTAACACACACCGTGTCTGCTACACAAACAGATCATCATTCACAGCCAAGGGGTTCCACACAACCTCCAGAGCTGTAAATTCAACATGATAGAACACTCGGCCAGAGACATAAACAACCATGCCTGTAAGCATCTCAGTAGAAGAACACTTGAAAAGAATTTCAGGCAAAATATAATACAAGAAACAATTACTGACCTGATAGTAAGTTTTTATTTGTTTCACCAAAACAGACAAATTTTGAATCCTTAATGAGGCATCATTATTTACTTTTTTGTTTATCCTCTGATTGGCAGACTTTGGATTGCTGCAAAAGAAAAAAGGGAAAAAGAGATACTAAACACACTGAATATTAATCTTCAAACTCTCTCTATAGAACAAAAGGTATAGTTAATGTGCCACACTGACAAACTGTACAATGCCATTTTATTACATGAGGCACACAAAACAATGCAAATTTTGGTTTTTAGAAAAATGCTGATTGTGAAACACATAATGCTAACACACACTGAATTATTATAAGTATATTCACAGGTGATTGAGATCTGCCCACAAAGGGACTAACCACTGGAGTTTCTGTCAGGTACTACCACATACTACCAGTTCTCCCTGGTTTGTCCTGGATTCAGAGAGGAAATCCAACTCCTTTTCCTTTCCAAAGCAGAAAGGATCTGAGGAAATGCAGATGAGTCACCCCTTTTCAATACCTCACAACACACCGAATTATTAACACAGCACAGTGTGACAACCACTCCTGGGGATTTTCCACAGAAAGCAAAGCGGAATCAAAGCCCTCTCCCAGAACACCCTCTCCTGAAGATTTAAACAATTCCTAAGGGATGGCCAATGTGAAGTTTCTTTCACAAAGATACTTGCTGCAGTTGCACACCCCAACTTTTGCTGTTTAATGGCATTATTGTGCTGCTTAATGACATTACTATCAGCTAAATGAGCAGCTGGCTGGGATGCTGCACTCCAGCAAGACACCACCAACTCCTCCCTGGCAAACCAGAGGCTCCTGCAAGGGAATGTGTCTGCTGGCTCTGGCTTTAGTCAACACTGTCATTCATGATTTACACAATGGAACACACAGAATACGCTCCCCAGAACTGCCACTGGCAAAGTTGGGGGAGAAAAAAACACCAACAAAATAACACCCTCCAAAAAATACCATGGCAAAGGAGAATGATCCTGGTAATGTGCAGAAGTGGGGGGGCAGCAGGGTGAGGGAATTCAATACCTCACACACAGGCAGAGGATTGCACTCAGAACCAAAGGCATTTGTTGTAACACAAAAGTGACCTGAATATTGTAACAGCATGACTTATTTTGATGCAATCTGTCACTCCCACTGGTAGTTTCACATATCTTTGTCTCAGTGTCACAACAGACAAAATTTATTTATTTTCACTTTCATTTAAATCACCTAAACAAGCTTTATTTGCCTTTTACAGCTTGTTGAACTTCCAGCGTATCAGAATTTTTAACAGGTATCTTTATGTCTTCTCTTCTGTTCATTGCTATCAGCATTTCCTGGCTTTTAAGGACAAATAGACACACTAGAAAAAGCAGTCTGGGAAAGGAAGCCAGGCCATATATACAATTCACTGCCAAAACACGGCCATTCATAACAGAAGAAAAGCAGTATGCACAGCATCTTTCTTTTGTATATATGAACATAAATCTGGGGAAATTAGGACATGGGTAATTGCCTCATTCCCAAATGCTCATCACCACGTTCCTAAAAATACTATAAACAATTAAGAGTACATTTGAGAATACACAAGCCAAAGCTGTGTGACTGAGATGTCACCTTGGATTTATTAGTTCAGCCAACCTGTAGCTGCAGAAGGAACTAAATGGGCTAAAAATAACTGTTCTTTGCAGATGTACAGAACAGAACTCCCACACTGAATTCATTCAAATTTACTAAAATCAAAGAGAAAATCCACAGCAAATCCTGCTGACCTACAGAGATCAGCTGAAGTCTCCTATTTCTGCATTCATATCTCCAAAAGGCCGATTTGGGCCCTTAATCTTCATGTTTAATCTTAATGCCCATGGGATTATCTCTGGGCTTTTTCATCATCTTCAGCAGCATTTCTGCAGCCAAACATTTGAGAGGACTCTCCCTCCAGAGCTCTCAAAGCAGAGGGCACTGCAGTTTCCTGGGTACTGTAAGAGCTCTTCTTTGGGCATCAGCACCAAAATTAGTGTGCAACCACACAAATTCAAAACACAGATGTCATCAAAGCTCAGGCTTTACATTTTCCCATTTCAGAAGCTGTACTAGAATATTCAGACTGACACAGGCAGAAAGCATTCAACTTTTTTTCATTTCTTCTTTCTTGGCATGAATTGCACGGAACAGTTTACTGAGGTTGTGAATTTTTGCTGGGAAAGCTTGGGCCAGAGATGTGCTCTTGAACTGTATTCCTACCACCTGAAAAAACTCATAGTCCAATTATATGATGCTCTCCTAGTGCAGATCATCATCAATTAAACACAGAATGCCAATCCTGGGACAACCTGGAGCACAGAATAAGTTTATTTTTCTACATTTTCCAACAGATTATGGTAATGAGTCCAAAAGAAACCCTAAACTCCAAATCCCCATAGCATTTTTCAGCACAACTTTAAAACAGGTAAGGGTAACAAGAAGTTTAACCCATTGCTTTTGAGGACCATTAAACCAGAGGTGCTTAGATATCAGTAACACTACTAATCTCTACCAATCATTGCTGATTTAATTAAACATGTACCTTCAATAACCCACCAAAGGTAGCAGGTTTCTTGGTCATTTCTTTTAAAGAAAGCTGTATTGTCTCATTATTCTTCAAACAAGGAAGACAAGTTGTCTTTAACACTCTCAGTTAACAAGTTAGCCACGACCAGGATGACTGACTTGGCAGGAAAATTGTTTCTAACACTTCCCAGAGTGAAATCCTGCCCTCAGTACCTTGCAGGGCAAACAGGACTTTACCTCTGTGCTACAGCAACTCAGATCTTTCTAACCACATTATGTCATGAAATGGTTATAAACACAGACTGTTCAGAGGCTCCCTCCTGAAATGCTGAACCTACACACATGCTGAAAAGCAAACATGTCAAAGAGAGGCCACTTGGTAGGAGATCCTGCAGAGTTTGTATTGACCCCTGAGCTGCAGCCACTGATTGTACAGTGACCAAAAAGGCCCACCCACAATCAGGTCCTGGGACAGGAGATCCCTTATTTTGAAAATAAATAAATAAACCCCCCTGCACTCCCAGAACTGACAACCAGGCCTCACTTTCTCCAAGTCTCCAACTTTAAAGCTCAATAGTTTCCTTACTCCAAAAACCACCCTTTTAAATATTCTTCATTGAGTCAATATAGTCCTTCATCTTCAGTACTGATGGCTTAACTCATCCCTCATGAGGAGGTAATACAGCATCATGTTGGCTCCACATATTCCATTGCATATTGTTTGTAGAACTGTATTTTGTCAGGCTGATCCAAACCAGGACATACCAATTTTCTTAAATAACTAATGAAATAAGATGTGCAACTATTTTTCATGCAGAAAGATATACTTCTAAACATAAATTGCCAGAACCTGTACTGCTTACAGGAGCACCTTTAAACTAGCCTACATTTCTCAAAAGACCATTTATTAGAGATTTGAATTTGATTTTGTATCCACACATTGAGTTGCTTAATTTTTATGACCAATAAAATGCTTGTAATAATCACATGTTTATTAATGCAAAACAATTCTGTTTCTTAGAATACATTTGGTCCGGTACCACTGAAATAAACTGGTACATGCTGTTGGGACTAGAGGGTGCACATGAAAGAACTGTGACTATGAACTAGTTCCAAAGCAGAACTTGGTAAAAGATACAGTTTTAAAAAGCTGGTTTTTCCAAGCTAAGATTCTGGTGGCTACTATAAAGGTTTCTAAGGCCACGCACGCTCTGAACTGCTCCTTTTCTGAGGGGGGAGACTGGAGTGCTTCAGTGGCAAAGAGCCCAGCAAAATAGGGCAAATGTGTGCAGGGTCGATAGGAAGCAGAGCAGGAAAAGATCCCCTTCAGCAATTCCACAGTTAAGAGCAACCTACTTATGACAAGATACATTAATTTCAACTGCAATAAAACCAGACAGGAGCAGCTCTCCCAATAATGCATTAGTTGAAAACTCTTGATTACAGGGGGAACTTGGGTGCTTTTGAAATACTACCAGTGTCAGGAATCACAGATAGAGACCTCATATAATCAGGGATTATGTGTCTTTAATTTTTCATTGACCAAAATCTATCAGCAATGGGAATGTGATAGCTTAATGGCTTCATGCTTAACTCTCTGCAGGCTGCAAACCAGTTGTGTCCTCTCCTGCCATCTGTTCCTTGATGGTACTTAATGATTAAGTCTGGTATCGTAATGCACCCTAATTTTAAATATTCCATTGTTTGAATGTATTTGTTAAGTACAGTGAAATGCTGAAATAGCACTCTGGAAAAAATTCTATACAAGTGAACATCTCAGAGAGTAATAAATATTGACTGCTACCCTGTGGTTTAACTTACAGCAGAACAGCATTCAGTTGTACACATAAATGCTGTTTGCTTACTAAAATTATAATTTTTGCAAAGTCCTTTTAACTGGAACACTGGGGTTCACTTGCCCTCTGACAATTATTTCAGTAATGACTGATAACAGATTTTTTTGATAGATTTCAAGTAAAAAAGAAGCATTTCCAAATTTACTACTGGCAAGAAAATAAGACAAAATGTGTCTTACAAAGGGATTTAATACAGCAGTGTCCTTTTACTGAAAAAACAGTAAAAAAAAAATCAAAACTGGGGCCTTCAAGGGAGAATAACTGACAATATTCAACTGCTCAAATATCTGAAGCAACACCAGACCAAGAAGTGCATTGAGGCAGTGGAGCTGTTAGAAGCAGGTGGGACAAGAGGAGCACCACCCTTCACCAGTGTATTGTTTGACCCATTCAGAAATCATCCCTTCAGGTGAGTCTGTACAGTCCTAAGGAATGGGGCAGGCTCTGAATTTACCATGTTTCCAGTATCTGAACCTGTGATCACACGAGTTCCGGAAAGGTGCCATCCTTCAAACTCCTCCTGCATCCACCTGTGCAGACAACTAACTCAGCACATATTCATCTGAAAAACAGAGGCAATAAAATCCTTCCCTCTTTGAAGAGCATCCTGCAAGACACGCCAGCCCTGAGGCTGCAACGTGTGGATGACACTGCACATGATGCCCACTGCTACTGCCCCTTCACACCTGCCACCACAGCTGCAGAGCCACAGCCTGACATGCTGAACACACCAGGGATGTGATGCCACCGGACCTCTGTGCATTCACATGGGGTCCAGGAAAAGGATGCTCTAACCCAACTCTGGAATCTGCAAACACACTGAGACAATCCCGTTCGAGCAGCAACCAATGCACAGCTGAAATGGTCCTGCATTTCTGCAGACATCTGCTCAGAAAGAATCGTGCCAAACACTGAGATACCCTTTGCCACAGAATAGGGTATTGAAAACCCTGTTTCAGGACACTTTGTCAACTCTGCACTTAGCAAAGATTGACTACACGAGCCACAAGTTCAGCAGCTGCATCCAACGTTTTTTGCCTCATGATAACGGGAGCTTCAGGAAGTAGGTCTAACATCCCGAGTCTTTTGGCCCTGGCACAAATCCCCACTTCCTAGGATTATGTCGAACATCATGAGCTATTAAGGAGACTGAAGCCCTGTGCCTACTTAAATACAAAACAAAAAACCCCCCACCACAACCAACTGGCCTCAAACAAACTGCCTGGCAGGTGGGGATCCCGGGGAGCTGTGCCAAGCACCTGTGAGTGGATCTCAGGGTTTAAAACAAACCAGAGTCCAGAACGGCCCAGATTCACTTTTTTGTCGTTCTCTCTTCTTTAAGAGCAATTAGATGCCTGCAGGTAAGCAAAGTGTGGGAGAAGAGAGGAACCAGTTCACCCCTCATTGACTAAGCACACACTTGTATCACTGAATTAACACTCCCCAAAACCCCCGAAGTTCTGAGTTTACAGAGCAGCCACTGCTTTTAGCATCACACAGTATGGAATAACTTTATTACTATTGTTTTGCCTTGACTGCTTCTTTCTTGTCACACTGAAAGGAATTATTAAAAAAAATAAAAGCTTTCTGACCAATATTAACCTAGTCACTACTGACTACACCGACTAACCCAGGTGAGCTGCCCACAATAATCAAAGAGAATGTGGAGCAACCTCTGCAATGAAAAGAATGAAAAAGTGTCCCTGATAAAAGGACACAACACTGGCACAAAAAAATTAACACATCTAAGTATTAAAAATGAGAACTCCACGAGAAACGTTAAAAAATGGTTTTGAGGAAAGGTATGAGAACAAAGAAGTCTGACAAACACTTCAACAAGTCTAAATGTCTTCCAAGGTTCATCTTGCTGGTTTGCTTGGTTGGTTTTGGAGGGCTTTTTCTCCTACTATCAACTATTGCTTGAAAAGGGAGAATGAAAATGCTGTAGCACTTGCACTAGAATCCTTTCCAAATTCAACTAAACCCAAAAGGTGCTCGGGATGCAGGAGTGTACAGTCTGCATAGATCAGGCAGGCAAGAGGATGGACAAGCCACAGAAACAAAGTACTGAGGATCAGAACACTCAGGTTTGCACTCCTACTTCAAGCACTGCCTGTGAATTTTATTCTCCCCCTCAGCGTCAACTCTTTACCTCTGAAATGAGTTCAGATTTAGTCCTAATTAATGAAGTGAAAACTACCTGACTTTGTGTTAACACCTCGAAGCAACTGCCTGCTGAAACACTGCAAACACGGAGGATGCTGTGGCAACACGAAGATTCACTTCACAGCAGTCAGCACTCTCACATCAGCATCACAAGATCTGCATGACCTGGCACCCAACATCACAAGGCGCCCAGGTGAGAAAAGTCTTTCACAACCTCCCTCGGGAACAACATTCTGCAAGCACACAGGTATTCATTCCTTCGGAAGGAACTTCAGGAACGGCTATAAAAGATGCAGAACGGGGCCAGCAAGTTGTCATCGCTGACAGGAAGCAACAACCAGTACACAGGAGAAGACAATAAACACTTATTGCCCTGAGGAAATGACATTTGTGGAGCTAAAATGACATTTGTGGAGCTAACATACTTTCTAAGATGCTCAAAATGCTCAAGATTACTATGTAAGGTTAAAAAAAAAAATACATATTTATGCAGTCCTCTTTATTTAAGATCAAAAAAACCCCATATCTGGAGTAGTTTGTATGTGTAAGCTTTTTCTTCTCCCCTACCAAACTTCCAGCACCACAGCAGCATGTACTTTGCTTTATTTGATAATCATAGCACTACCAAAAATAACTTCTCCTTTGGAAGGCTTGGAATAATGGTCACTCATTTTACTCTTGACTTATGAGAATTTATAGCTCCAGCAAAGCTCAAACAAATTAGTTAGTGCTTCAGAGTCAAAACAGTCTCACCCCAGGTAAAACATCTCAGCACTGTGAGTGTTCAAACCACAGGAAATAATGTGTGATCAGCCAAGCGAGAGGACACCAAAGCCATCCAAATACTGCAGTTTTAGTGACTAAAAAGTTCTTCAGTAGTAAAAATACCACCACAATGATTTCCACTCAATACTTCTGGGTGTAACACTATGACTTCTTATTTCCCTTTATAAGAAAGGGAAATTCTACCTTCTAGGAGCAAGTTAATAACAATAAAATTCACATCTTCATCTTTCTCCACACCAGTTTTTACACTAGTGACAGTGTAACATTTCTCCACATTCTCTTATACATCAAGTAGTATCTGTGTCCTGGCTTTGTCCAGCACACACAACACTGACCATGCAGCAAGTGTATTCCCAAGCCACCAGGAAATTACACCAGACACTTTTTGCTCAAGGGCTTATTGAAGAAAAACAAAGATACCACACAAAGAAAAACTGGAGCAAATATTTCCCTGAAGCTTAAACCAAGATAAAATTCTGTAATAAACCTAAGTGGTTATATCTCATATCACTGCAGGAAAGGAAGCAAGTTTAGAAGTATATCTAAAGGTGCAACACAGATTCCAAGACTCACTCAGTGGCCAGGAGTATGATACACACCATTTATGGGGCCATCCCTTACTATTTCCCAATGCAAAGATACAACATAAGGTAATTTTAACTTGGGTGAAGCAGCAGCTTTTGTTCCATTCAATGCCTTGCCATCAATTAATCCCATGAAACATTTTGCAAACACCGTTGAACAACAACAGCCTCTGGAGCATCTTCAGGATAAATACTGGACCCTCAAACAAAGCAAACTCACAAACAAACTCACACAGTTACTCCCAAATAATCTTTGACCACTGAGGCCATGTGCTCCAACAAAGCAGCATTTCAAAAAAATCTCTTGATGTCTAAATAATTACTACATAGGGAAAAGTGGTGTAGTTTGAAAGACAAGGAAACAAACTGGTGTTTAGTTCAGAGGAACCAAAAATAAGATGAACATATGAAAGAACACAAACCTTAAAATTCCTTTCTTAGCAGAAGAAACAAATGAGGAAAATGTAGAAGTAAGCTTGTCAAATTTGGCATGGGAGAAGATGTGCTTGATTTAGGAACCTATGTGTTAGTTTGGTTAGTTTTTAAAAGAAGATCAGAGCCCAGCATTGCTTTGCAGAAGTTTCTGGTGTAGAGACCCCCAGACCAGCCATGAGACCTGAGGGAGCACCCCAAGAAAGGGGGCTGTAGCTCACCTAAAACTCTGGATTTTACTGCTGCCATTATTTTCAGGGAGTGTTTCAAAACAGCAGGTGGAATGTGAGTGAAATGCAAAATACTCTGGAAGTGAAATTATAAAAGCCATAGTGAATATATGTTGTTACCTTGCCAGAGTATTTTCAATGCTGAAACAAGTTATCTCAATGTCAGATCTAAGATGGTTATTCATGGAACAGGCAGACGGACCCAAAGAAACACCCGTGTATTAAAAATGGTTTTGAATCCAGCTTCTATTCTCTGGCCCCAGCTACCAGAATGAAGATGGGATAAGCAGTACACTACCAAAGTAATGAGACACGGTCAGAGAAAGACCATCAAGGCAGCACATGAAGAAGAGAGGAAAGAAGTGGATGTATGCATGAAGAGGAAGATTAGATGATTAAATTCCTAATCTTCAAAATTCTGCAAGGAATAAGAGTGAACCACAGAAGAGTTTACTGCTCAGCAATAAATCAGAGTGGTCAGGATGAAGGAAAGGGGGCATCAACTGGGGAAAAGGGTACAAGAGCATAAAAAACCTCTAATAAAACATAAGTGAAGATGAAACACTTTCTTCCCTTTTCCTACCAAGCATCTCAGAAGTGCAAGGTATCAGTCCCCTCACCTGCCCAGTTCAGAGCTCACTGCAGGCAGATGTTCCAGTCTAAAACTATTCACCACTACACTAAGAACTATGTTTTCCTCTTCTGTAACCAAAACATTCAATCCCAACAGTCCTGACCACGGTGCACATTGTGCTGGACCATTTTTTGTAAAAAATTTACTATTAGGAATTCAGCTTTCCTAAAGAAAGACCTAGGCCCTGCTGCTACAGAAGAGAGCAACAACTCCAAGGTGAGAGTGACACACACCTTGCAGCCCATGGAAACCTGACAGAGCACATGTGAGAAAGTGTGATTCAAATCCCCTTGCTGTAACAAAGCAAGCAAGGTGTAGACTTAGCAACGTTTGACCTTTTTCCTAAAGCAGATGCTCCTAACAGCCAAAGTCACCAACTTAACTGTCCTCCAAACTCTTTCTCATTTCCCTGCCCAGCCAGAACCTGCCTCTTGCTACTTGGCCTTGACAAGAAGGAGTTAATTGGATTGGAGTGGCTGTTCCTGCTCCCTTTCCCAGGGCCAGGCAGCTGGCTCCAGCACTGCAGACAGAGTCCAGTTTTCAGGGAAAGATATAGGCAAGCCAGAAGTATGGGCTGGCAGGCACCAGTGCTTGGAAAATAGCTCACAAGTGAAGACTGAGAGCTCAGAAGAGCAGCCAGGGAAGCAGTCCACATTCTGGGCACACACCGCCAGAGCGGTGGAAGGAAACGCTCCGCCGATCCACCTGGAAAATCTGATGGGTGGGAAAGGCCTGCAAGTGGATGCAGGCAGGGAAAACCAGTGGCTGAACAGCAAAAAAAGAGCAAAAAGAGGAGAATGATAAAATACTTTGCCCTCTGAAGCAGTTTTCAGCATGTCTGGACGCAACAACTGATATGGAAAGTATTGGTTAATATCTTAAATTGAGAGCAAAGTTATAAATGGCACACTGGGATGGAAGCAGCCAGGTTTTCCAGACAGTGGATTAAATTAATTCAGAGTCTGGATCTGTACATTACCAACCCTGCACACAGTCTGTGTCCAACAGTTCCTTTAAACCAGATTTCTTTCCACAAATGCAAAGCACAGTAAAATAAAACAAAAAACTAAAATACGCTTTTGAGCCTTTGTTGCTTGACCAAATATTAATGGTGGTGGTAAATGTAATGAAAGCCCCAATCTTGGAACTGCTTGCAGCTGTCTGTTTTTATTCAAAGGAACTAGTAAGGCTCTTGTCAGCTTGGGAACCACAGTTCATACTCAAAGACTTTCAGTGTTTCTTACACAATCCTATTGGAATTCAGTTAAATATCAGAGAACAAGACCTATCAGAAATGGAAATAAATACTGCTCAGAAAACGAGCATTTCTGGAAAAATAACTTGGGTTTTTTTGGATCAGAGGAATACAAACAGCACAATGCTCAGCCTGTAAAAAACCCCTGAGGTGATGTCAGTCAGGTGCTGCAAAAGTATCTCTGGCACAGCTAGGTATTATTTTACTGCAGTTGTCCAGAGGTGTGCAACAGGTGAGTAATGCCTGGAATGGCACTGCTTCACTCGTCTCAGTACCACACACAACACATTACTCAAGCCTGGGAGCTCTTTATAATGTCAGAAGTATTATGATACAGTAAAGGTATGAGGCATTCCTGGTATGTTCCTCCACCTCCCTGGCAGAACACCACTGCAGAGACCTCTGTGTTCTGATTGATTTGCAAGAAGCATGACCCCCTTTTGTATCAAAGAACACAAAGATAAAGGCTCAGATTTAGGCAGACAGATGGGTTTCTATCCACAAGTATCAGATACTGACTGATCCCAGCAGAAGGTAAGTAACTCAATACTTTTCAAGAACTGGACCTAAATTTAAACAGGAAATTAGAGACATTTGTTCGAGTCAGGAGCTAATATTGTAACACTGGAACTCTATTTAATTAAAAACAAAATTTAGAAGGTAGTAATTGAATTGGCCTGTAGCATCTCCAGCAAAGGAAGAGCTCTTCAGATGTAACTGGACACTGAGTGGAATCTGTGTGATTTTCATGTGTTCAGAAATGTCCAAGAAGTCAAAGGCAGAAGACGGGCAAGGGATATAATGAATTCTTCTCTTTATGTATGAGGTACTAATAAACTCAGTGCTGATAAACCCATACAATCTCAGAACCATCATCATCCTGCAGCTATTCCAATGTTGACACCTATTTCCTGTCTCAATCATGACAATTATTGACAATAAAGTTAATCCAGACAAGCCCCAGGAGAAACAAATCCTGTGCTGACCAGCTCTTACTTATATCTGATGGAGGGCAGGATTAACTCTTTCCTAACTAACAAAGCCACTTTTTTTGACTGTGTAACTGTTTACAAACCATGCCTCATCCAATATTAACACTCACTTTTATGGTCACAGAATTTATTTTTCCAACATTTGGCAAGAATGAAGTAAGTTTTAAAGTATATGTGGAGCAGGACCACAGCAGCTCTAACAGCCTCCACTGCCAGAGCTCCTCACCACAGACCTGCACTTCTCATGTGAAGCCATTGAGAGCTTTAACAAAAACACCCAAACCAACCCAACCAACCAAAAACCCAACAGTGACACTCTAAAGAAAAATACTTTTATCTTGAAGTCATCTGACACAAATTTCTGCCACACTTCCTCAACATATGGTAGTTAACATGGAAGGAAAAAAAATTAATAAAAATGGAAAACACTGAAAATAAGTTCTACTGATGATTAGTTGGAATTGCACCTTTGAAATGTTTTTTGCAAGTGAAGACACGTGGTTAATGGATGGATATTCAGAGTGAACATGACTAGAAATTAACATGGGCTTCCACAGTGACTTCACTGACAGAATCCGTCTGCAAAACATGAAACTATTTTGCCCCTCTTTCAATCCTGGCACAAACCCCAAAACAAACTGAACCTTCCCAAAATATGACCACAGTTCTGAAAGGCAATTCTAAGCAGTAACCAATCCTTACACATCTCACCTCCCCAAAAATGTCTTCTGAGTAAAACACACCTTCCAGTGTAGCTACATATTCCTAAAATTAATTTTATTTGTACACCACTCCTTTTACATGCACCTCTAGTTTAAGGAGGTTTTTAACTGTTCTGACTACCCCACTATTTTCAGTTTACGTCTCCAGTGTTTGTTTTTGTGTACCTACACACCCAACATCTCCTAAGTAGACTTCAGAAATCATGGCAAAGGGACAGAGATGCAGAAAATCACAGCCCAATTCAACATACAGTGCCTTAAGCATGGGAATGTTCCCTCTCCACAGCTTCCCATTTTACACACCTCTATCAGATCTCAACTTATACTCATTGTTAAAAAATTACCGGTCAAGTTTAACTTCAGGACTATATTCTTCAAAATCACCTTGTTCCAGTGCTAAACTTGCCTTCCGGGTGTTAAACTTTTTTGCCAAATAGAAGTTCTACATTTTAAATGCATGGATGAAAAAAATAAATTACAAATACATTACAAAAACAGTGTGCTCCAGTGAATGGATAATTTAAAATCCTTATTAAAATGTGTGGGAATGTGCTCAGGATTTTTTTTCCCAAAAGTTCAATTCCACCAAGTTTTCAGTATTTCTCAACATTAGAGTGACTACTAGAAGCAAATACTTGGAATTTTGGTTGTACAGAGGTAGGTGACAGAGCAAACTGCAGTTTCAAAAGGATGTGAATTGACACTTAAATGTGGTAGGGTGCTGCTCTTTTGACCCAGATTAGTTATACAAGCTGAGTACCAACAGCACAAAGTCCTAAAGAAGAGTAAAAGCTACAGAGTAAGAGGATGCTCATCCCTGAGCAGTGTTCCTGAGGAACAGCTGCTAACACAAGCTGCTCACACACTGATGTACCCAGCCAGCCACAAGCCCAGCTTTCCATACCTACACAAACAAAAGGCTTATTTCTCTGCAAAGACTTAAAATATAAAAACAAAATGGTATGTATAAATTCTTACACTAGTAACACCTTTATGACTGCATCACTAGACACCTGACAGAAGTGCTACTCTCCAGCATTACAGCAGTGGGCAACATTCCAGTCAAAATGATGATTAACACTGTGAAGAGATCTTTCTAACAATCAGAGCTTTTCAATAAACGGTTTATAAACCCATATAAAAATGGTTTTTCTGTGGTTTGTACCCAGAATATACTCTCTACTCCCAAAATATGAACTTTACTGCTCCACTTGTATCTACTCTAATTTGGGACCGTGGAAAATAATGAGGAAGGAGTTAAAGCCCAGTCCATTTGCTCAGTGAACACTGTGTGACTTGCATACCATCTTTAAGCTGTATGTCACATGAACCAAGACATGGATTAGAATCTTATCAGCCAAGCAAATTTATTCAAAATTCTGCTTAGGAGCGTGACTTACAGCAGAATGGCCCTCGATGCCTCTCGGTGGAAATCTGGGAAACTATTTAGAGTCATCCCATTTTCCAGTAAGTTCTACAGTCATGATTCAGCCTGTATCACACTATACATCCTGCAAATGCCTCCCTCGGACATCAGCCAGGGCACAGCATCTGCCACGACCCCAAGCCTCCTCTTAACTCACCACACGACCGTGCCATGTACAAAAGAAAAATTTACCAAGGTCAACACGGGGAGAGAGGGAAAGGATTTTGCGTCAGGAAGAGAAAGAAACCCGTAAAAAAAACCACCCCAACGCCAAGGTAGCACTTGGCCACACTTACATTTGCAGCATGACTTCGTTCAGATACACTCCATCCACCAGCGCCACATATTCCTCCAGGTTGGTCCCATTTCCTCCAGCTAAGGGTCCAAACGTCTTAACCTACAAGATAATAACGCTGAGCATCACCACCCCGGCATTAACCCCACCTCGCTCCCTGCCGCAAGGCACCTCTCGCCGAACAATGAGCCAATGAACCCAGCAATGTGCGAGCGAAAATGAACGCTTACCCAGGTGACAAGAGGGCTCGACATGAACTGCTCCAGGAGGGGTGTGAAGATCTCGTTCTCCATTTTACAAAGAAATGGTCAACATCAATGCAGCTCCCCCGACGCAAAAAGAAATGAGGGAAGTCCTTCACTGCAGCAACTCTGGAACGCTCCGGGGATTCAGCTGGAGCGAGGGAACCCCATTTTCACCAGGCGATGCAACAGCAATAAAAAAGTCAGTGCAGCGGCAAGCGGGATTATCTTCCTCTTTCACGAAAAAAATGCATCTGGAAGTCCATCTAGGCGTATTTGAGCCTCTCCATCGATGCCTCTCCCTGCCGACACAGCGGAGGGCTGGAAGGCAGGAAGGAAAGAAAAGAGGGAGGCTGCCCAGCTACTGGGATTCTGCATCAGACAAAAAAAAAAAAAAAAGAGAGGAAGGAAAAATCCGCTTCAGCCGCGGCAGCGCTTCAGAAAGGAGGGAGGAATTCCAGCAAAACTCGGCAAGCTCATCCTGCCCCTTCCCCACACAAAAAAAAAGCCCCCGAGGCGGGCGAGGGCAGAGCCCCTCACACAGCCCAGCCCTTCAGGCTGCGGCCTCAGCGGAGCTCCCGCAATGGCACGGACACGGACACGCACCCGCCCGCGGCCGCGCCGGGGGATGCTATTTTAAACCGCTTCCCTTTTCCACCCCCTTCCCTCTTCCACCCCGCACACACGCCGCCCGGCCCCGCAGCCTCGCCCTTCCCCCGCCGCTCCCACACACACACACCCCCCCNCCCCGCCTCCGCAGGCTGTGCCCGCTCCGCACCGCCGCTGTGCCCGCAGCGGGGCCGCCTCTGCTCAGCCCTCCCGGCCGCGCCGCATCGCTCTGCCCGCTGCTCTTCCCTCCCTCTCCACCGAGGCGAGCACCGATCCCTCCGCCGCGGATCCCTCCGCCGCGCTGAGGGGCGCGGAGGGCGGGGCGGCGCCGCAGGGCGCGCGCGCGGTGCGGCTGAGGGGGGCA
>VXAU01003743.1:225871-327063 GCA_013399695.1 Formicarius rufipectus | reverse complement strand
TGAGGGTAAATGTGCCCTGAGGGGACAGCGGTGAATGGTCACCTCCCAGAGGGTGGACAGGGGGTGTATGGTCACCTCCCTGAGGGTAAATGTGCCCTAAGGTGGGAGAGGGGGTGGATGGTCACCTCCCTAAGGGTAAATGTGCCCTAAGGTGGGACAGGGGGTGGATGGTCACCTCCCTGAGGGTAAATGTGCCCTGAGGGGACAGCGGTGGATGGTCTCCTCCCTGAGGGTAAATGTGCCCTGAGGGGGGACAAGGGGTGGATGGTCACCTCCCTGACGGTAAATGTGCCTCCCTCAGGGAAAGGCTCCTCCACTCCGCTCCCCGGCAATAAACGCGCCCCCTCAGGGAGAGGTGGTTCTATTCACCTCCCGAGGAATAAACGTGCCCCCTCAGGGAAAGGCTCTTCCTTGCCTCTCCCGAGGGATAAATGTGCTCCTCATGGAAAGGCTCCTCTATTCACTTCCCGGGCAATAAATGTGCCCCCTCAGTGAAAGGCTCCTCCGCTCCCCTCCTCGGCAATAAATGTGCCCCCCTCGGGGAAAAGTTCTTCTCGTGTCCCGAGGGATAAATGTGCTCCTCAGGGAAAGGCTCCTCTATTCACCTCCTGAGGCATAAAATGTGCCTCTCGGGGAAAAGCTCTTCTCACCTCTCGATGATAAATGTGTTTCTCAGGGAAAGGCTCCTCCTCTTACCTCCCGAGCGATGAAGGTGCCAGCGAGGGAGAGGCGCTTCCATTCCGTGAGGAGGGATGAACGCGCCCCTGAGGGGAAAGCTCATCGCGGGAGGGACATTCTGCGCTTCCCTCGGGAGAATAAAGGTGCCCGTGAGGGGAAAAAGGTGGGAAGGGGATGCTTTTCCATTGCCCTTTGGGGTATAAATGTGTCTGTGAGGGGAAAGCTCAGCATGGGAAAAGGAGATGCTTTTCCATTCCCCACTGAGAAATAAAGGTGCCTGTGAAAGGAAAGCTCAGCATGGGAGGGAAATGCTCTTCCATTCCCCTCTTCGGGGAATAAAGGTGCCCCTGAGGGGAAAAGAGTGTGAGGGAGGGAAGAAAATGCTCTTCCATTGCTCTATTTGTGGAATAAAGGTGCCCGTGAGGGGAAAAAGGTGGGAAGGAGATGCTTTTCCATTGCCCTCTTTGGGGAATAAAGGTGCCCGTGAGGGGAAAAGGGTGAGAGGGAGTTGCTCTTCCATTCCCCTCTTGAAGAATAAAGGTGCTCATGAGGAGAAAAACTAGTCACGGGATGGAGGAAGATGATCTTCCATTCCCCATTTTAGAGAAGAAAGGTGCCCATGAGGGCAAAACCTGGCACAGGAGAGTCTCCATTCCTCTGAGGAGAACAGAGATGCCTGTGAGGGAAATACTTGTGGGAGGGAGGGACCTGCTTTTCCATTCCCCTTTGGGCAATAAGGGTGACCTTGAGGGGAAAAGGGCAGGAAAAACATGTTCTTCCATTCTCCTTTTAAGAAATAAAGGTGTCTGTGAGGGAAAAGGCATGGGAAGAAGAGGTGCTCTTCTACTCCCCTTTGGGGAATAAAAGTGCCTGTGAGGGAGATGCTCTCCCATTCCCCTTTGGGGAATAAAGGAGGTTTTCCCCTCAGGAGGTGGAATCCAGACACCCACATCAAGGCAAAGTCCAGCTTCCTGGAGAGGTTTCATGGGGAAGCAGAGCATGACAGGCAGTGTGCTGGCCTGAGCCACTGTCCCTTCCCTGAGCCACCTCCTGCCCCTTGTGCTTCCAATCTCCAATCCTGCAATGGCACACAGGGCTGCATCTGCTTCATACATTGTGCAGTTTATTGACAAAGCACCTTACAAAATCTCCAACTGCACCCAGCTTTGATTCTGTATATTATGAATTAACCAGCAGCTGCATTTTCCCCAATACCTTTAGTTTTGCTCTAACAGTAATAAAAAAACCACAACAAGCCACAAAACATTGCAGTAAAAATGACTGAAATTCAGTCCTTTTGCAAAACATAAAGTAACAGCTAAACAGATTATTTTTTTCTTAACCCAAATACTGGATATACTATTTGTCCTAATGGTCCGAGATTGAAAAAGAAAAAGAATTCCAATCATGACCTTCTTCCCATGAGGAATGTCTAAGTAACGGATTAGAAAAATAAATTGCAGACCTTAAAATATTGGGATTTTTTTTAAACAGTGTTGCATAGTTAAGTGACTGTTTTGATTTTCACAGTTGTACTTTTTCAGCAAAAATCAGGTCCTTCCCTCCTGAACTATATCTTCGGAGTGAACTCAAAGCACAAATAAGGATGGGCAAAGGAGAACCCTGCAGTCTTGGTTCTGAATAAGAACCTGGTGATCCATGGGTGAAAAAACTGCCAATAAACCCCCAGCCCTTAAAGGCAGCTACAAAAGCATTTTTGTACCAGCCTGACCAACCAACCACTGCACTCCCTGTGTCTGGCAACAGTCTCTAAACACGCCACTGTGCCCACAATGCCACGGAACTCCCCATGCCTGTCAGTTTGTTCCTGGCAGGCTCTAATTAGCCAGTAATGACTTTGGCATTAAGCAATTTCTAGGAATTAGAGACTGGCTACTAGGAGTTGATAACCCTTGTAGTAGTCACGTGTTAGTAACACCAGCTGGCTCGTGAAAAACATTTATACTGAGATTCCATGACATTAAAAATGGGATTAAAGAGTTTTAGATGTTTTTTGCTTCCATTCACATCACCCAGTTGGCCTGTGTGCTCAGCACGGCTGTTGATTGCTGTTCCTGCAGAATAGATTTTAGATATATTTTAGAGTATATATTTAGGCAATATTGCAGAATGAAATGCCTCATCATCTGTGTTATCTCAGATGATTTACAGTTCCCTATTTGAACCGGAAACATCAAAAGAGAAAATGTCAGAAAAGCTCTTCAGAAACAGTCAAAGGAGTTTTAATTTCAGTTTTGGTTTGGTTGGGTTTAAGTCTGAGAGCCCTGAAAACCTGTGGAGAAGCCCCAAAGTTTCTGTAGCTTACACTTTGTTCCACCCAGTGTAAGAACATTTCCCTCATTTTCAGGTACACACAGTCATGGACCAGGATGAGTCTCTGCCAGGGCTGATGCTTGCAGTGGAGTCAGAGCCAGAAGAAACTGGACTGCAGCCACCTCAGAGAGGTGAGTCAACTCACCCCAGGACAGGCAGCTGCCAGCCTTTGATGGCTGAGCCCTTCTTTGCGGACAACCCTTGGAAGGAGTTAAAATGTTTGTCTTTTGAGTTGTTCTTCTGATCCCAAACTGAATATGGAAGGTTTCCATTTTTAGTGTAGCTGTCAGGAGTATTGATCTAGGAAACAGAAATCACAACTCTCCCTCAAGTGGTGGGGCAACATCACTATAACCTGTAGGTTGTGATGTATTTGGCTGCATAGTTTGAGCACTTTTTACCTGGGAAGGCTCCTAAAAGCAAGTCTAATGACTCTACTTAACAGTGATAAACCCCAGAAGGTTGTTATTACAATTCAGCACCAGCTGAGGAAGTTGACAACTGAAGTTAACTGACCGAGAAACATTATTATTATTAAACTGGAGTTTTAATAGTTTTAACTATTCTAAGAATGTTTATTCAGGAATATCCTGGAACTAGAAAGTTATCCTTTTTATAATTTGAAAAAATGCACAGAGAAGAGCCTTGTTTCATATCTCATTCTCTAGAACAGAACTGTCAGTACTTAACACAGTGTGTGGCCCACTACTTCTGGAAAAGCAGATTTAGAGCTTAACCTTGTTGTTTGAAGAGCAGTGTTTGCTCTTGTCCAGGTAAACCATCCCCATCTACTTTGGTACCTCCTCACAGAAGGTATGGAAATTATAAATGGCCTGTGCCCAGATCTGCAAATTACAGTTCCTTCATCTTCTCAGGGTACTTGTTTGGCTCATAGCATCATTTCCTGTGCCCGCTGCAAAATGAAAATTGAAAAACAAAGTCTAGAACACCAAGCGATGCCTTAAATCTGCAGAGAGCAGGAAAGTAAAACTGTACAGCCCCACCTTGTCAGAGTTTGTCAAAAGATTTCTGGTGAGCCCTGCCCACAGTAAGCCAGGGACAGTTTGGGGAGTAGTTTGCAAACAACCTGCCCTTTTCAGCTGATGCAAGAGACAGTGGTTTTCTCTTCCTCTCCTGCACAAGCAAAGGGGTGACGCTGCTGTTGCTGCTGGTTTTGCTTCCTGCTGTGTTGAGAGGCCTTGGCCTGATGAGACACCAGAAAAGGGGAAAAACAGAGACCAAATGTGGATGCTTGGGATGCACAGCAGGGTTATGAAACCACAGCCAAAACTAGAATTTTCTGATTATGGGCCGACTTCACAGGACAGTGTCTAATGAAAACTGCACGCTAATGACAAGGAGGGTCACCTTCCTTGTCCTGTGTTTGCTCCCAAAGCTGTTTCCCTACCAAACCAAGACTATAGAAATAGATGGGGAAATACAGGGAAGGGTAAGGGCACTGAGGGGTTGCGGTTTTTAAATATTGCTAGGAATTCCTAAAGGAACCAAAAAAGTTACTTCTTGTTGCATAGGAGTGGAAAGAAGGGGAAGTCCATCCATAACATGAATAAAGAACTGAAAATTCCACAACAATTCTGGAAAGTTTCTCCCCTGCTACAGCATCTGCTCTGCATGACGAAAATCCCCCATCAACTTTCAGGGAACTTTGTGAGAAAACTGTAAGTAACCTCAAAATCAGAGTATTTTGAGTGAAAGAATTAAGAACAAAACAGTGGGGGTTTGGGGAAAGTTGACATTGTCTATTTAAGGTTTTTTACAGATCCCAGTCATTTTATAATTTGTGTCCAGTTATACCAAGTAGCAAGAAATAAGTATAGAGACAGCAGACAAAGGTTACCCTGTGTGGGTATCTGCCACCCAGGACAGTTCTCTGCACCACAATCTCCTGTCAGGCAGAATGCTCATTGCAAGAACAGGCAGTGACCATTTCCAGCCATGCCTACCTAACATAGCCACACTTTCCTTGAAAGACTACACAGACAGTGCTCAAGCTGTGAAACAGCTGGTGAAAGTATTACATTTAATACTGGGATTCATCAAGGAGGGAGGTGTCTACAGCTTTTTGTTTCTTTCCAAGCAGCTGAGGTGGCAGGAAGGATGCTTCTCTGTCAGGTCAGCAGATGTGATCAAAAATAAACCAAGTATTTATCTTGATTTTTAAATTGAATAGCTGTTCCTAAGTATCTCCATAGGATGAGACCTTAAAAGAGTGCCAGGGAAATAGTTAACCATACAGTTCTTTCTTCCTGTTAGGCCAATAAAACATTCATCTGTGTTTCTGACTGTCATCTGCGATCTCCAAGACTGTCTAATAATGTTGGTGAATTCCCCTTTGTTATTTGCTGCATACAAAGAAAATAGATTCCCCACCCCCCCCCAACATGAAGCATTAAGCATTACAGCAAGAAGAGCAGTGAGCAGTACAATAGCTTTGGTACTAACTCCTGTCGTGGCCAGTGAAGTGAGACTGAGCAAAGGCTCTTGCAGACACGCCTTCTGTCAAACCAGCCCGTGCCAGTGCGAGCAGCGTTTCCTGTGCGGTGGCTCAGAACAAGGAATCCCAGGGCACGCTGTGCCTCTGCCCTGCCGAGGAGGAGCACTGTGAGCACCCACAGCTGGCTGTGTGGCTGCAGGAAGCCAGCACAGGCCTGGAGCAGCAGCCCTGTGCCATCTCGGGGCCCTGGGGTACAGGGATGTGAGGCTGATCTTCTGCTCTGGCGCTTTCCTTGAGCACAGAGCGCTCTCACCACTCAGCTTGGCAAAACACAGGAGGTTTGGTAACCCTTGGGAAAGGCTTTTGCAGCCCTTCAGACTCCAGTTGTCTCAGGTTTGCTTTATTATCACATGAAGTTTGGTCTCCTTCACTCAGCACCGTGTCACTGGTAACTGCCTCCCTGTTCTCTGCCACAGACTCTGGCTGGTGCCTCCCGACTTTCACCCACGTTTTCAGTCCTGATGTCACTTGACCCCAGTAACTTGGGTGATGCTGCCATGAGACCCAGATTCCTGAGCTCAGGAAGAGTTATTAACTTCCAGAGCCCTGCATTAACCTTTGATGTTAGCATGTCTCATTAGGGAGGCATTCCTCTGCAACTGGAGACAGCATTTGGGATCTTCCCAAGGTCAGGACATAAACACAGAAATGGGCTCCATCCAGCTCATTGAGGTTTCCATTTGTGTGCGTGGACTTGGTTATGCCCACAAGAAGAAGGAAAAAAACATAAAGCACGAAGAATATACTTGTAATAGGGTCATTTCTGTTCAAACCTCTGTTCATCTGAGCTCTCTCCCTCAGGATTATCCTATTCATTTTTAGGTCTGATTTTACCCCTGGTTATTTGGCAAATTATTTACGTCTGAAAACAGCTTTTCTCTCTATGAAATACTAGAGAAACAATTAAAAGCTTTTAAGATATCCCTATTTTGCCTTTGGGAAAATCTTTTGATAAGCTGGTAGAACAAGAAAACACAAGTTATTCTTTCACAGCATTACATGAAAAAGACGAATATTAAAATATTTGAACTAATTAATATGGAAAATAACTAATGCCAGATAAAAAATGGTGATTACATTTATTAGGTAGAATTCCTAATGAAGCTTCCTGTAACAGTGTGGGTCATGAGTCACCTAAAACTGGGAACAGCCTCTTCATTCACACCTTTTTCAGGGACCACTGTTCACTGTAAGACCCCTTTGCACTTATTCCAGAGATTTCAATCCACTGTGGCATCAAGTTTAATTGTCAATTTAATTGGAGGTTAACACAAAATTGAAATTCTTACCTCATGCTGTTCATCTCTGTAAAATATGGCACTTTTTCACTCAAATCTACCACACTTTAAAATTTGCCATTCAAGTATTTTTCTATGGCAGTTAATTTTTTTCCTGCTGGAACCTCCAGTGACACATTTGGTCATTTAGTTTAGGCTCTTCTGAACCACTGTCATCAATAGCTATTTCCTGCCTGCTCCTTTCCAGTGTCTAAATATCTCCCTTGGGTGGATTCTTCTTGCCAGCTTTATATACCTACAAAATGCTGTATTTTTTTCCTAAGGTGGTCATACAACATTGCAGTACCTCATGATTTTTATGTGCTGCCCTGCAACACAAGTCCTGAGTTAAGGGTTAGTGGCAAAAGACTCATTTTTCCTTGTCATTTCAGGCTTATACTGACATGTCAATTGTTTGGGTTTGTGGGGTTTTTTGTTTGCTTTTATCTATTACAAAGCAATTTCATACCCTAATGATTTTTTAATGCTAATATTAATAAACAAGCTGCTAAAATTAGTGCTGAAACAGGCTGCCCAGGGAAGTGATGTCGTCACCATCCCTGGAGGGATTTAAGACATGGAGATGTGCCACTTGGGGACAGGGTTTAGTGCTGGCCTTGGCAGTGCTGGGTTAATGGTTGGGCTCCATCTTAAAGATCTTTTCCAAACGAAAGAAGCCTGTGAATTGTTGGATTTGGGTTTTTTTTTAATAACCAAGATTAGAATTCTGATTTCTGTGTGTATCAGTTTTGATTGCAGCTTGATAATTTTTGTGTGGGTTGGAAAAGGTTTAATTTTGCTTATGGCTGTTTAAAATATTAGTAACAGGTCAAAAATATATAAAATATTAACTGTAATTAGGAGAACATCATAGCCTTTTTCAAATGTTTTTTTCAGAAAATGCTACACTAAAATAATACATAGCTTAAAATTTATCCCTTTCTGCTACTATGACCTATGGGATATTTTTGATCATAGAATTAGTCCACCTTAACAGTCTGCCTTAAAAGGATGAGATTATTCAGCTTGTTCAGGCTGTATCTCTGCAAAAGGCAAACACCTTAACAAAGAATGGTTTGTTGCTGACCTGCAGCTGGTTATGGTATTTCATGTGAAAGCCTATTTAAGTCCTTAATGGTAACATTTATTCCCTCTCCCTCGGAGAAGTATTTTACAAACAAAATTAATTAGCAAACGAGGACAGCCAATTTTGTGCTATAGTTTAGGCTGACAGTCACCCGAGAGGGGTGATGGCAGTAATAATGATCATTATCCCGAAGCACGGAGAGGTCTCCTGCCCCTGCCGAGATCCCTGCTGGAGCTGAGGCTCCCACCCTGGCTGCGTGTGGAGCACAGAGAACTGGGAGCAGCTGGCAGGAGAGCAGAGGCTGCTGCAGAGGGCTTGGAGACTAATAGTGGAAACAGCCCAGGAGTAACCTCTGACTCGAGTTATGCACTTCTGATCCATGGAGACTTCACCCAGCCCAGCCCTGCTTCCATTAAGGAGGTGACTGACGTCCCTCCAAGCTTTTGAGCCTTTTTTTAGTGTTTCAGAGCTGCTCCTTCTCCTCTGAGTGGAAATAGAGCCTTGCAAATGATTCAGACTGACTTGACTTCATAACTGCTCTGAGCTCACATCTTCTGCCCTGTCTGGTTCTTTCTTCTACTGCTTCTGTCTCGATGCAGTTAAGTGGAAGCTGTGACACTGAAGTATCTAGAGTTCTGGAGTTTCCTTTGTAACAGCCACAAGGACTG
The DNA here is from genome assembly GCA_013399695.1 of Formicarius rufipectus. Taxonomy (NCBI): domain Eukaryota; kingdom Metazoa; phylum Chordata; class Aves; order Passeriformes; family Formicariidae; genus Formicarius; species Formicarius rufipectus. The sequence goes on along the minus strand of VXAU01003743.1, from coordinate 318,504 downwards.
TGTTTAAGAAATTAGTCAGGCATTTAGCAACTGCTAATCCTTCTTGTTGAAGAATACAAGGCTTGTTTCTTCGAAGGAATTTCTCACTCAAGAGCCCATGACATAGTTCAGTTTTACCTACTAAAAGCTCTTGAAGCAAGACAAAAAAAAAAAGGCAAAAAGAGGGGTTTTGTGTAATTTTCTTTACTTACGGCCAGTTTTTCTTTGTGATGGCATTGTTCTGATAGATAGTATGTTTAAATGTCTGCTCTTTGAAAAGCTAATCATTGTCCCAGTGCTTATTAATAATGAGAACAAAGAAATCCAACTGCTCAAGGAGCTTACCAGCATCCAGGGTGGTTAGAAATCATTTCAGTTCCATTGTCATGGGTTTGGGAAATGAACAACAAGCAGGAAGCTTCCTGCAAATTACCAAATCAATTCCTCCCATAAGTATCCCAGTTTTCCCTGTCACTGTGGGTTGTGTGTTGTAGCCTGGAACAGCAGGAAATCCACAACGCCACATACATTGCCACAGCAACAGCTTATTCCCCCTGCTTTTACACACACGCACACAAATAGTAGTTGCAGAAGAAATAGGAAAAACAATGCTACATGTAAGCTAACTAAATACCAAATTTCTCAATAATGAGCCTTCATTCCTACTGTGACCCTATTTTAAGTGAAAGTGGAAATTCTGGCAGCAGACATTATATAATTAGATTTACTTCATACCAGAACTATAGAATTGAAGCTCCTTTACCTTATGTAACACTTATTTTAGCTTATTTTTAACTGTGACTTGAAAGTCATTCTAGGAGCTCCTTAGGCTTTTTTTGTCAGTGTACTACAAAGGAAAAAAATCAAGATGAAACTGCACCTCCTCAACATTGTGCTTAAACCAAGAGTGCCCCCATGAGGATTTTTCTTTATATATATATATGCATAGGAGTAGAAAGCTTGAGGGTGACTGTTCAAGTAGAAGATGAATTAAACTTAGCACTCTCATCTACAAATAAAGCACCAGAAAGTTGCACACAATATTTCTACAGATTTTCTATTAGGCTGAGGTGGATAGAAACGAGCCTTACTGCTTCCAAATCCCACTGTAATTTTGCCTTTACATAAAACTAGGTAACTAAAATGCCCACCTCACAGAAGCAATAAAAAAAAAATCTACCAAATCTTGAACAAAAACAACACTGCTGATTTGTGGTAAAGAATAATATAAAAATGCTTTGGTTCAGAGGATGAGAATGGAGAAAAAAAAATCAAAAATTTTGGCAGGTAAGAAGGATTTAAGGTATAAACAAGATGTATTATGACACACCAGATTATGAGGAGAAAAGGAGAAGGCATGTTAAAATAAAAGTTTCCTGACAGGAAAAATAAAAGAGGAACAGCAGATGAGAAGTCCTGAAAGCCTTGGGTATAAAACCTCATCAGAGAACTGCTGATTTGGCCATCCCGAGCTGCTGCTGTGACAGGGTGTGCCCACACAGGGGACTGGAACAAATTAAGGGCACTGAGCTCACTTTCTGCTCCTCGGAACGATCTGAAGCCAGAGGATGCAGCAACTGGCACGGCTTCACACGGTTCACACGTCTGCTTCTGGCACAAAGCAGTGATTGGAGGGCTTGGTACTAATAACTTGGTACTGATACTGATGCCTCAGAGCTATCCTTTGTTTTGCAGTGCCCCAGGAGCTTCTCCACCCAACCTGCCTCCTCAGCAGCCCGGGCAGTTTGCTCTGGGATCTGCTGTCACCATCAGAGCCCCGGGGAGCAGCAAGGGCTGAAGTGAGCCCTGATAACAAATCCCTCAGCCTGTTATCTGCCAGCTCTCAACTCCTGTGCATACCCAGAGATCCAGAGCTGCAGGTGAGACCTGGGCTTGTTTTCCTTTCTCGTGTGACTGTGTGCCACCAGCATTGCCCTTCATGACACAGACTCAATATGTAGCTTAAAACCAGGAATCCTTCCCTGTGTATCTGCAGTCACCTGCTCCTAATCAGCCACAAAACATCACTCAGCCTGTCACAGACTGTCACCTTTCTGAGCTCTGTGTCCTGACTGCTTAGAATACATGAGCCAGGAGCTCCAACACCATCATGGACAGTGAAGGCCTGGCACAAAACTCCACCACTACAGCCTTCAGAATTCACTGTTACCTTCTCCTCAGTGACTTTTCTCATTCCTTCACATTGGCTCAGCTTCAGAGTTTGCCACTCTGGAAGTACTGCTCTTTCCCATCCATTAACCCCCTCTGGCATCCTGGACTTACAAAGGAAAGTCCTGTCATAGAAAGTGTCCACCAGGCATGCAGCAAGGGGCTAAACACATTGTGTGAATCACTCCATCCTATTACAGATTAGTGCACGGCACACAACACCACACAAAGCATTTTCCAAGTAAAAAGTATGGCATTTCATCTGTACTAAAGCTTTCAGGCCATATTTTTCTCATATAGAAGTATTCTGGCACAAAAATGCATACAACCAGCAAGGAGCCAGTAATATTAATACCAAACATGCTAAACTCTATTTATTTCACTGAAAACCATGTGTATTTCTGCAGGGAATGTAAAATTGAATTTCAAGTACAGGAAGTGCTCTGTTACTACTCTGGCACCACAATGTAGAGCTGCTTTGTTGTTTGCTCTAAAATAGTAAGCTAAGCCTGTCCAGCCAAGTGAAGTGTGAGGAAGGAGCCTTCTGATCCCCAGCACCAAAATGGATCTTGCTGGTGTCTTGTCAGCTTTCCCAGGCAAGCACTTTTCCTACTTTATCACTGAACACATTACTGGTATTAAGACTCCCAACAGAATCTCAAATGCAATTTTTAACCTCCTCCCAGCCCTTGTCCTTCATCCAACTCTCCTCATGGCCTAGAGTCCTGCCAGGATTTCTGCCAAGAGTGCAAAACCATGGATTAGCTTCACCCTGTGAGCCCTGCTTGCCAGCCCACGATGGGCATATGCAAACCAGTGGAACTCCATAAAACCTCACAGAGAAACATCATGGCAATCCCCCTTCCAGCAGAGCCCCAGCTCTGAGGAACTGATGTTAAGACATGGCTAAGGAAACATCATAAATGCAGCACCCAGCCCCAAGATAACAAACCCCCAAAAGCCCAAACCAACAACCATAAAGAGGCAAGGAGTGATAGGCCTGGGCTGACAAGATCCTCAATGCTCCCTCGTTTTGTGGACAGCAGTTTTGTCTCAAAGCCTCTCCATTCAGCCTTTGTCCCTGCAGGCTGTTGGAAACAAAAGCTCCTGACCCCTTGAGATGAAAGCAGGGTGGCTTTCAGTGCTGTGCCTCTCGAGGAAACAGAGCTAGGACTAGAGAGAACAGGGCACAGCAAAAAGCTCTGTGCAGCAGCACCTTCCCACTGGCTGCCTTCCATTGTTACACTGATGTGAAATCACTACTTTTTCTACTGCTCCTTTCACCTCATTCCCTGTGTGTTTCCTACAAACACTAACTAACCTGCTTGTTCACACTTTTCTAAGGAGTGTTTACAAGTTTTATACACTTGCCACTCTTGGGAACCTTTACGAGGTTAAAAAAGGATGAGCAAGTCATACAAGGGTGAGTAAATCCTAAGCAATGAGAGCACAGTCCCCAGCTTTGAGTTCTACTGTGAGGTAATCCATATTAGAGTCACAAAATAACCACACTTGCACACAGCATCATTTGATAGTGAATATTCTATAAAAGCATTGCTGCCAAACGGCTTTTTGGGTTTCATTTGTTTGGGGTCTTTTAAATCATAACATTAAAGCACAAGTAAAAAATCCCCTAGTCCACAAATACAAACTACATAATAAATAACTCATGGTGCCTTCATAAAAATCAACTATGAAAAGTTACACAGAGCTTAATGCAAACCATGCACACACTGGATTCCTGCTCTCAGTGTGTCCTCCAAGGAGGAACAGGAGCAGCCCCACTTGTGCTGCTATCACTTAACCTGTTTATAAAGCTGGGAAAAGCTCCAGCTTCATCTCCCAGCTCTGCTTTTTGTGCCTTCCTGTGGTCAGATACTTACCAGATACTCAGGGAAATATCGCTCCTGGCCACGTCCAACACGTCTCAGCTCTCCCACTATTCCAAAAGGAGACTCTTGTATGAGCCTGACTAGAGGAGAAAATAAATAGCAGAACAAGAGGGAAGCAGCAGCACCACACAGCACCTTTATTCTTCCCAGTGCTGGCAAAACCCCTTGTTGACCAGTGCCTCTCACCTGAAAGCTGTTGGGAGGCCAACTGCAGCAGTGAGGAGCTGATGGGGGCGTGAGGAGTTTGGAATTCAGGGCTGTGCTCAGATCCCCAAACAAGCCACCCTGACACTACTGTGTCATCTGAATGGTGATCATGGAACCTCGGGGGCAGCTGGGAGGCAGATGACACACCCTGGAAAAGGGGATAAAGTTCTGCTCTCTACTCTATGTAACCTGCTAATCTAATTTGCATAGTTCTTCCATTATCTGATGTGCCGCCAGTGCTATCATCTGAAACCCATGCAACAGGACAGATGCTGCTCTGTACAACCCCCTTCCAGCTGTATCTCCACACAAGTATCTCTTTCCTGCACATCCAATCGATTTTTCTGTTTCAGCAGGAGGAAGCAGTTTCTGTGAAGCTCTCCCAATGCATTGTCCTTTTTGTGGGGGGAGTTCTGGCTTTTATAATCAACAATACAGTGCAATTAGCCAAAGTTCTTGGGGGCAACTGAAACATGTGGATAATAAAAGTCAGAAATGCAAACTCTGCTCCAGTTCTTCCACAGAGCCCCCAGAACCAGCACTTTTGTCTGTAAATGCCTTGCTGAAAGCCAAGCCCTGCAGTACCACTAAATGACTCAAACCAATCTCATGTCCCAAACTAATTAATTCTCCCTTGCACTGTGCAGACAAGGAAACCCCAGGGCTGGGCAGACTTCAGATCTGTTCTAGTCCCACTCCCCAGATATCCTCAGGGAACACTTCAGTGCTCCTAATATTGAGGAATCTTTTGTAAGGGAAGGTCTAAAAAGAAATTAAGTGCATAATTCTTCCAGTGGTAAAAACTGAAGGGAAGGTGAAAGGAGCTTGTATGGAGAAATCTTTGTGCTTAGGTTTCATGGCACTTGGCTGCAGATGGTCCAGATTCACAAAAGGAAGCTGGGACTTGTATAGGAGCTTTCACAAGCTCAGAAATAGGAGAGATCTTTCCCCCAAATCCATATACAACTCATAAGGCTATGATTTTTAATTTTTAACAGCTCATGGCAGCCGTGTTCCCTCACCTTTCCCTCCTCTTATTCTGCAATGAGAAGAATGGCCATGCATCTGGGAATTTATTTTATTCTTTCTAACCATTTCATACCCTTACTGACACCATTTCATACTCCTCAGATGCTGCTTTTCATGGTTCAGTGAAATTACCTACTTCCAAATAAAGGTCACAGAGCTTTTCCTTTTTCTCTTTTCTTTCTCCTTTTTAACCTGCTCATGGCTGCAGAACTTGGTGCCAGAAGAGATTAGAAGAGCAGAGCTCACAGGCTTCAAATCAAACCATAGACTTCACCTTGCTCTAGCTCACCTTCCATCAATATCAACTGAAAGTGCACAGAAAAATCTAACTCATTTCAAGGCTTTTTTGAATTCAAGATGTGCAGACACCACAGGGAAAATAATGGTAAAAGCACTGCAATGATTACTAAAATACTTGGTCAATGTGTGGAGAAAATCCCTATGGAAAATATACATGCCTATATGGGAATAAATCCTGTTGCTGGTAAATGAAGAACAAAATTTGCTTCAGGAAGATAGAGGAAATAAAATTTATGGACAGACTTTGGGATAAATGTGTGGGTAAAATGTGCATAGTTAAAATGGGTGTGCAAAATGGCAAATGTATAAATGAAAAAAGAGGGAATAAGTATTCTTGCAGTTTTATATCTCTTATTTCTACAAGTTATAAAGTGAAAGCATTGGATGTTGGACACTTGAGATGCTTTTAAGATTAGATAATTTAGCTAAGAATCATTTTGATACAAAAAGCAATGGCATATGCTTATTATTAGATAATTACATTAGGAATGGCCTCTTGGGCAGAATGGATTCCAGGGAAACAGCCTTACCTTTGTATGAAACCTTCTAGTCCCATGAGAAAAGGTAAGCCTTACAAAATGAAAGAAAAGGACCTAAATAGGAAGATCCTCAGAAGTTCCTGCAGGAGCTCCACGTCCCTGGGGAGAGCAAAATGAAGGTAACTCATGACTCCTTACTTGACTTGAAGCACTTCTTCACTGTGTTTGCATTGCTCAGAACCAAGTCCACTTCTACTTTAGCTTTGACTAAAGTACAGTGAAGTCCCTGAAGTAGAACACATTTAACCAAAACACCCCATCAATATGTCATTGCCCACACACCCAAACTGATCAATATTTTAACTTTTGACCTTTATGCAAAAGCCACATTTAACTCTGTCTGTTGGACTGAAGAAAAAGGCCCTTGCACCACAGGTTTCCAGACCTTGAGCTCGTGTGCTCTTTGGCATCAGATTTACAAAACAATTCTCAAATATCCTTTCAGAAATAGGATTATTCCCTAAAAAATCCCCTCCTGAACAGAAATTTTATAATAACAAATTGGAAAAGTTGTGTTAGGTTTACTATGGTGAAAATAGTTATAGACGTTGCAGTTTTATTATTAAAAAATAGGTGGATTGAAATCCACCTATTACAAAATAGGTGGATTGAAAGACTCAAAGCCTAATCAAAGGAGTAATTAATAATAAGACTGTTTAACTGTCTGCCAATATCCTTTAAATTACTCAAATATCTACAAAATTATCCACATGGAAGAAATTAAAAGTAATGTAAAAACTATTGCTTTGCCAGTAGCTGGAAGCTCATCTGCTTCACTTTTTGCCTCTTTTTTTTGGTTTATAAATAAACAAATAAATTTAGAATTGCAGTAAGAGATCAACAGTGGCAGTCACCAAAAAGAAGTCAGATATTCCCAAGATTTTGGAATTTCAGACTTTCTTATTATTGTGCATATGGGTGGAACCACTGGAGTGAAAAGAGCTGGGCAGTGACATAAAGAAGTCAGTGGAATGCAGAGACTGGAGAGGCTTGACAAAATTTGCCTGTCAGTATATATATATAAAATATATAAAGCAATGACCCAAGAATACATCAAAATGTCTGCAATAGCAGCTTGTTCAGAGAAGAGAGAAAATGAAGCAATAATTTCTCTCTGTGACTCAGGAGCATTTCCTGCTCCAACTTTTACGTTACTAACAACCAGTGTTTCCCCTGACACCCAAGGACAGAACTTGATAATATCGGGAAGTTTCCTGGGAGGGCATAAAATGGCCATTAAAATCTTCCAAAAAGGATGAGGAGATTTCAAAGCGTTTTGGTTAGTTTGGTGTTTTTCTTACTTACCAGTGAAGCAACATTCATTAAGCATTAGGAGAGAAATAAATTTAAACACTGGGGAAAACTTCCCAGTCTGTCAGCAGTATAGTAAGTGAGAGAAATTGCCTTCATTTTAGTGGAGAAAAGAATGTGCTACAACAACCAGCCCTAAGACACATCCAAATAATTATGAATATAAACCTCCTTACCTGTTGCCTTGAAAATTCTTTCCCAATTCTTACACCATAGGGTATTTACAGTATTACTAAGTTACAAATTATCTGTGTTCCTATGAAGGCCTGATGAGTGATTAACATTTTAAATAGAATGAGAACACCAGGTACAAACCCAACAAGGCTCACGCGAGGTATTGTTTGCTCCACAATGGCACTGCACGTGGCCACGATAAACCAGGGTTTAACGGGAATTTCCCGTCACCCAGGATCATCCTGCACGCCTTTATTTTTATAGATTGAATCTCTAAGCCCAGTCTCGACTGCACTGTGACCCTGTGAGTGGCGGAGGCGTGATAACAGGGGGCCGTGGCCCATCGTATCCCATCACCCCCAAACACAGGGAAGCCGCAGCGTGGCAGCGCAACCTGTGCCCGTGCTCCATGACTGTCCCCTCGCCAGGCAGGGGCATCGCTAACCCTCGGGCACGGGGAAACGACGAGCCCTGCGGTTACTCGTGTCTTCTCTTGCAGTGCCGACGGGCCCCGCGCGTCAGCCGGCCGGGCTGCTGCTGCCGGAGATGCTACGGGGGATGCTGCGGGATGATGCTGTGGGGTGAGGCTGCGGGAGATGCTGCGGGGTGAGGCTGCGGCAGCTGCTCCTGGATGCCGGCCGGTGCTCCGCCCCAGGTGATGCCGCCGTGCCGCGCTCTCCCGGCGCCCTTCCCGGCGTGCCGGTGCCGGGGAATGCCGTGAGGGCGGCCCCGATCCGCCGCGGTCCCGCCCCGTGACGCCGCCTGCCATCGCGGCCGGCCATGGCTGCGGAGGAGGAGGACGACGTGGAGTGGGTGGTGGACACCATCGCCGGGTTCCTGCGGGGGCCCGCCTGGTCCATCCCCATCCTGGAGTTCATGGAGCACAACTGCGAGGGTGAGGCGCGGCGCCGCACGGCACGGCACGGCAGGGCGGGGCTCCGGGAGCACCGGCGGCGGCTGTCCCGGGTCTGCGAGGTCTGTCCCGGGTCCGCGAGATCTGTCCCGGATCTGTGAGGTCTGTCCCGGGTCCGCAGGGTCTGTCCCCGGTCCGCGGGGTCCCCCCGGCGCTGTGCGGGGACGGGCGCTCGGCCCCTCGCATCCATTTGCTCGCCCTGGGATTACGGCCAGAGCTTACGGTTGACACCGGGCGAGCGCCTCGGACCCGCACAGATTCTCAAGGCGTGCCCAGGGAGAGGGCTTTGCCATGGCAAACCGGGCTGGGCGGCCGAAAGCGCCGCCTGGCCACGGGGACAGAGGAGGAGGAGGCCCGAAGTTAAATTCCTGCCATTGTGTGGAGGTTGTAAGTGGAGAGGAGAGAAGCTTTAAGTTGGTACTCCTCCAAAAATGATAGTCAGCACTTAAAATCACTGGTTACCAGAGATGTGTTGTAGGTGGTCCTGTGTGTGAGTTTAGTTAGGAAGCAAGTCCAGTTAAACTTCCTTTACTTCCTTAGAAAGGAACTGAGGAAATCAAGGAAAAATTTGGGTAACAGCTTGGGTAAAGGGAGAGAACAGGCAGTGAGGAGAGGCTGGGATTGTCCTGTACCCTGGGGAGACCTGTACAGGGGTGTGTGTAGTGAGGGAAGGAGGAAGCAGACTGCCCGATGCAGAGATTTGGCTGAATTACTTCTGCTGCTTGCTGGACAATTGCTGCTGCCAAAGAACACCTGGATCCTTATGGGACCAAATAAAAGCAATTTGGGCACGTCTGAAAGCAGTGCCTGAGCCCTTTGAAAGCAAAGCAACCTTCTGTTTGTGATTATTGACAAACCATTGCTTCTCAGTTACACTGAATTATTTCTACTCCTCCCAAGTCCTTGCACGATCCATGATCATCCTGGGGCCATACACCTTTCCCTACCGTGCCAGGAAATGAGGAAGGGAAAGCTGCTGGAGCCTTCACAGCTAGGACAGGATAGAGAAATCTAGACTCGGGCTGTTCTCATGGGAAGTCTGCCTGAGCTCGGGGTGGGCCAAGCATTCTGGTTATCGTGCCAAGGGTGTAGGTTTAGGTGTCCAGGGAATTGATTTATCCCTCTCGGGAGCAATGATCTCTCTTAGAAGGTTGAGGGACTTTGCTGGCAGTAAGAAGATTTGTGGGACGCTGTAAATTTCCACGTAGTGTGAGGCGGGATTGTATCGGTGCCTCCCGCTGTGCTGGTTCCACTGCTGCTCTTGTACCCTCGTGCTTCTGTCAGCACAGATTCCTTCACATTCCCAAAACACTCAACCCTCGGGCTGGACAAGCAAATCAGCAAGATTTTCAGTAACTGACAGTAATTTGTGATTCCTTGAAAAGACAGTGAGAATTTTGGTAATTGGTATGTAAGGAATTAATTTTGGAACTCTAGTTACTCCGGCCAGGTCCTTGAAGTTCAACTTATAAATGATCATAATGGTTTTCTGTAGTTCATGACTGCTTTCTCTCTCCCTTTCTCTGGGAATATGATTAATTTCTTATGGCTTGATTAATTGCCTTTTATGTGGAACTGAAGTTAAATTGATGGGTGTGTATTTAGGGCAAGAAGGCCTTTTAGTTTTACTTAGATGTTCTGAGGTACTAATTGAAACATCATTTGGACATAAGTAGGCTTGGTAATAGCTGTGAGCACCAGCAGATAAAGGTACAGAAGGAATAAACAGGTCTTGTGGCCTGTGACTCCCTCCCAGCACAGAACCATCTCACCAGTCTGTGACTCACATTAAACTTGACTTGAGCTCGTCCCTTTTGAGGGGTCCTAGCCAAGATTTTCTGTTTTAACAGGAAAACTGTGATCTTGTCTACCAGGATATCTACCCAAACCTAAAGGAATAATGACTATGTGATTTAGGAGCCCTGACTCAAGGAAATCCAAGGTCCCTGTTCCAAGTCCTCCTAATGCCACTTAGCCAGGAGGAGATGCTGACTACAGCTCGCTGTGCTTGGCACTAAACTTCATCCCCAGCGTGTCCCCAGCCTGAGGACAGAGCACATCCCTGTGTCACCCTTCCCTGGGGTCCCCAGGGCAGGGAGGGACAGCAGCACAAAGGGAACAGAGAAGCCAAGTGCAAGGCTGGGGTCTGCCAAGGGCTAGGAGGGCTCCCTGGAGGGAAGGAGATGCAGGAGACAGTTGTCCACTGTCTTCACCCTCTGGGGTTTGGAAGGATGTTGGTTGCCATGGGGATGAGATTGACAGTACTTTTCCTACCATTTGAATTTATTCCTAGATATTTTTAAACCTTCATTTATTTTAATTTCTTCATTAAAAATGCTGCCTTGTGCAAAAACCCCAAAGCAATGTTGGTTTTGCAGGTTCTGATTAAAAAGCAAGCTTCCTTTGCTTTCAGGGGGCTGAGCTATGGGATTGGATTCCTGTCACTGCATAGCTGTGAGGGGTTAGCAAGTGGTGTGAGCACCTCCTGCTTCAGGAACTGCCACCTTGGCTCACCCCTTGTCCAGGCTGGGAGCACTCCCAGCAGGGACAGGGGACAGGTGCTTTCAGAAGGTCACTGTGCATCTGTGTGCAGGCCACACCAACCCTACAGGCATCACCCCCATCAGAGATGCCATTTGCACAGGAAGAATAAACACACTCAGTCACCAGTTTCAGCAGAATTCCCCTCTTCTTCCAGCAATTTCAAAGGCTGCTCCTGGGAGTGGCTTGTCCAGCAGGGAGTGGCTAATCTGGAAGGGGATTGAGGCAGCCTTGTTTCTAAGCCCCTGCTTTAATTGCCAGCTTTTGCATTACCTCTCTTAGTTGTCAGCGTGACAAAAATGTAAATTAACCCCCCCAAACCTTGGTTTTCAGCTTCCCTGACATTCTGCTGCTCCACCTCTTCTGCAGTGTGGAGATCATGAGCTTGATAGTTCCAGTCATGAGGTTTTAATATAAATTTACATGGATATGATTCATATGGCCTATATTCTAGAAATGCCCGTTTTTCCTAAGTCAGGATAGATACCACTGAAAAATAACTTCCCTGCCCCACATTTCCTCTTGGGGTTTATCTGTTTTCATGCAGGCAGGGATTCATTTTCCTGCATCACCTTGGCTAAATATGACTGACATTAAAAGGAATTTGGTTTAAGTTATTAATAAATACAGCCTCTACATACATGGAGAAAAATTTCCTGCTTTATGTATCATCTGCCACCTTGGAACAACCCTACACATGTTCCTATGGTATTTCTATTAAATCTTACTTTTTATTGAATGCAGCTGCTGAATCCTCAACTTGCACATCTATTATGAAGAGTCATAAATTAATATTGGGGAACTTAATTACATTAAATTACCAAGAGCACACACTTAGCCTGAGCTGTGTGGAAAAAATACGTGACTATAATAAGTCATGGCCTGTGTTTTCATGTGATTAAATATATTAAATTCAATATATTACCTCGTAAGGTTAATCCTGCTATTTAAGGCCTAAGTTCATTTGTGGTGCTGTGTACACTGACTACAAAATGTCTCTTCCTCCCTCCCCCCAGTTTTTGACGATGAAGAAGAAAGCAAGTTGTCTTACACAGAAATCTATCAGGAGTACCAAGCTCTGGTGAGCATCACTCACTCTTTGGGGAAAATTTCTAAGAAAAAACTATTTAAAATGCTAAATGAGCATTTAGCCAAACTTCTGATTGGGTTCTCTCTGTTATTTAGAACTTCCCAACATTGCCTGTCATAAGTGCTGTTTAGAAATCCTTTGAACTCTAGTTGTCATTTGCACTTCAGTGCTTAAACACCAGATAGGTAGAACAGAAACTATAACACAGTCATATCTTATGCTGTGTTACATTTTTAATTAGAATTAATACATCCACCACCTTCCAAAGCTGTATTTATAAGCCTGGTAATGTTATTTTCTGTCAGGTTAAAGTGACAAAGAGCAGGAAGTCTGAGAACATGCACAACTTGTATTTTGTTCACTAAGGAGTCTGGAAATCTTTTCAATTAGATTTCAATTATCAGAAGAAACTACAGGAGGTTTTGGGAGCTTAAATACCTATAAATCAATGCATGCAGATTTCCAAAGTGCTCTTTTTCTAATGAGGCTTGGGAACACTTGATATTGAAAAGCATCAAAAGTTGAATAAATACAAACCAACATCCATCCCTCCTCTGACTCTAAAGGTTTCCAGGCACACACTGAGAAAAAGCCTTTTACTTACATCAAAAAAGGATGAGCCATACTAGCCAGGAGTCTGGGGAAAGTGTAGACAAGTGAGAGTCCTGGAAACTGGAGAAGATAAAAGAAGTTGTAATCAAATTAGAGCAATAAAAGTGCTTATTTTGAACAGTTAATGAAAGCAAATAAAGCTTGACATACCAGAAAAATAAGTTATAATATTCTGATGATTTGTCTTTGAGTTTAAAAAACACATTATCAGAAAAGAATATACAATGATGAAAAAAATTCCTGTGATTTTAGAGAAACCCCTTAGAAATCAAGGGTTGCACTTTCTTACAGGTGGAGAGATTACTGGAGGACTATCTTAAAGAAGTTGGAATTAATGAAGAGAAGTTTCAGGAAGCTTTTTCATCTCCGCTTGCAAAGACTCATACGTCCCAGGTATTTGCCTTCCTTAAGCAAACAGATGAATTCTTAGCCTCGTGATTTAGATTTAATTCTTAGCTTTATGTTCCCACTAATAGAATGGGGTGGGGAGGATGAAACTTGGAAAAGTTTTCTTGTTAAAACTGTGATTTTCAGAGGAACTGCAGTTGCAAACTTAGACTTGGGAATTCCAGTTTTGTCATAGTATTATAATAATATTGTCATAATGTTACTGTAGATGTGTTGATCTAGAGAATAACCCACCAAGTTTGTCTCCTCTCTATTATGGTATGTCTGGAAAAACAGGTAGAAGGAATGTGATCAGTAAAACCATGCTCTCAGAGCTGAGGTCTCAGTGTAATTCAGGCAGACTGAGCAGGGTGTGAGCCCTGCAGGGCCCTGATTTTGTGTGTGTTTGCCCCCCATTTCCAGGCCATCCTGCAAACGGTGCTGGCTGCAGAAGACTTTAGACTATTTAAAAAAATGATGGTGCAGAAAAACATTGAGATGCAATTGCAAGCCATTCGAATCATTAAAGAAAGAAATGGTAAGGAGGGGTCAATGTGGGGGGGTCACTTCAGGGTTGAGTGTTCTTTTGCTGAATGTTTGATCCATTCAGGAATGAGTGTGGAGTGCTGGTCCTGTTCCAGTTCAGGAATGCTCCTGGGATGTCAGTGCTCAGTCCTGGGCTGCATTCCCACTGACAGCTGTCTGCTTTTGCCCAGGTGTGCTGCCCGAGTGTCTGACAGAGGGTTCTGATGTATTCAGTGAAGTTGAACAAGAAGAAATGCAAATACTCAGGGAGGTTCTAAGGTAAGAAACCAGTCAGTCCTACTTTGGATGTTGTATTAAAATGAAAAATAAAAGTCTGTAGGACCTAACTCTTCCAGCCTTTTCCAGGAAACTGCCTTCCTCTTACATGTGACTGGGGAATGTTCTAGTCCAAACCCTTTTGCTGTGACCTGAGAGGTGTGAGGGCTGAAGATTGTCCCCCAGACTCAGTGCACATGGATATACAAAAACCCAGCTTTTATTAGATGGTTCTATTTCTCCTCTGCATTCTGGAAATAATCCCCTTCCTGTCTTCAAACCAGCAAATGAAATAAGGGATACATAGGCCCTGGAAATGTCTACACAGTTATTTTTGCTCAGGGAAAGAGCATGGTGAGGTTTGTGTGTTTATCCCAATTATTAATTTCTATTAAACTGTGTTTTCACTTAAGTCATGGAAATACTTTAGGTACTAACAAATCCATGTTACCTTCTTTGTCTTTGATAGTCCTCATATATTTAAGCAGGCTTAAATTTACCTAAAGCCCACTAACACTAAAGCAGTTTGGGGTATTTATTTGTGTTTTGTGTCACAGGAAATCTAAGGAAGAATATGAAATAGAGCAGGAAAGAAAGAGGACTGAAGAAGTGAGTATCTTACCTTTGCTCCTGAGTTGTGGTTAAGAAATGCAGTTATTCCAGTCCTGGCAGTGACTTTGTCACTCCAAGTGTGCCATCAATACATGTATCCCATGACAACCATATTCCCTCCTCAGTACCTGAATCCTAAAATCCTGGTAGCAGATGTCAACCTTTCACACCCAGAGAACATCTGAATTACTGACATTGTCAAGATCAAAGTGTCTTCAAAGTATAAGCTGCTTGGGGATGACAGCATTCATAATCCCTCAGGAATTACCTTCAGCATCACTGATAGACAGGGTAGTTTTCACTAAGTGTTCCCAGCACTGCCAGAACTAATCACCAGGACCCAGAAATCCTCTCCAGGAGCCCATCCCTTGCTGTCCATCAGAGCAAACCACGTGCAAAGGAAACTGGATGTAAATGGGGACTGGCCAAAGGGTGCAGTCGTGGCAATACACCTCCCCTGCTCTGGGAAAACAGGCAGGTTTATCCCAGAATCTCAGTATTCCTGATACAAGAGCTGCATTGCAGAGACCCCAGGGCAGTTCATCTGGGCAGAGAGGCTGGTAGTGTTCAGTGGTACACTTGTTCTTAACAGAATGTTTTATTGCAAAATAATATTTCAATGAGTGTGGTGGGTTCTGGCATGAACTGGTAAGCAGATGTTTTCTGGTCAGCTCCCAGCTGGCACTGCCATTCCAAGAGGTGCATTGCACTGTGTGTAATGTGAACAGCACGATTTGAACTGGAAGTTGTTTGGGGAGCTGTCTTGGTGTGGACAGTTCAATGCCTGAGGTGCAGTGGCACGTAACACTTGGATGTGTTTGTTGTCTAATTTAAGGCACGAGCTAAACTTAAAGCAGCAGATGTCACCCACAGTTCTCCAGGAGACTCGAGAGAAGCTGCAAAAGTTCAGGAATCCACTGAGGGAGCTGAGGGTGCTGAAGAAACCCCAAAATGTCTGCTAGGTAATTTTGGGGGATGGGGTGTGTGCAATGTCAGGCTGTTTTTAAATTGTAGAGGAGTCCACTCAATCGCATCAAGACTTTAAGGACTGGCTGGATAAGGCTGTGAGTAAAACACCCCAGCTCTGAGGAGGCTGTTTGCATGAGGCGCCCTGCAGGAATCCCTTCCAGCCTGGGTTGTTCCAGTATTCCAAAATGTTCCAAGTCTTCTCCAGTTGGAGGAGAAATAGAGATGTCCAGCAGCACTTTCCATCTTTGAGCTTACTGTGCTTGTGCCACCATAAGAACAGCCAATTCCCTGGAAGCGACTCTGAATCAAGGACTCAAAAAGCCCTGCCCTCTATCCCTTTGTAGTTTAAATTTATACGTTTCATTTACAATTGTACAACAGTTCTTGACAGCAAATATTTCTGAAGGAACCAACCTCCAACTGTTAAGAGTCATTCACATACCACCAAACAATTTTTTTGCCTTCAGTTTTTAATGACTCATTTTAATCTTTCCTATGTTACATTTTTGGCTTTGGGTGGGATTGTGATGCTTCCCAACTTACAGCCCCAAGGAAAGTTATTTAAGGAGTTGTGAACTGCTCTGGTAAGAGCTCAGCTCTTACGGACAGGCTCAAACTAAATGAACAGAGTAAAACTGGTATTTCCCCACCTGTTTTCTTGCATCTGCATGAACAGTTTGTGGCAGACAGGACAGAACAGTCACAGCCTCTTCAAAAGTGTAGTAGGAGCAGCACCTTACCTTACCTGAGGGGTAATTCTAGTGGAGTCTTGGTGAAGTTCTGGAAACACACCCTGCTCCCCCATCTGGTGACTGGAGAGACTGGCTTCCACCTTTGGAAAAAAAGAGGAAAAATGTGATTTTTTTTCTTAAAGTTTGCTTTTCATGAGAAGACACATCTGGATACTGGAAGAAGCACTGATTTATTATTTTTCACTCATGTATTTCTCTTCTTTCTGATTGTTTCCTCTGTAAAATTACTTAGAGGGATCTCGTAAATCTACGAAGGAAGACCTAAAACCAGTCTGCCCACAACAAAAAGGAACTGAAAACTTACCTCAGTCCTCTTGTGCCAAGGGGAAAGAAGACACTAAGAAGAGGCCTGCTGGGAAATGTTCAGAGAACACAGCACAAAAAGCTGGGGTGAAAGGACCTGTAAGTCTAAACCAAACAAGTAAGAATAAGCCCCAAATGTAGAACTAGAAGGCAAAAAGCAGGATTACAGGATTACATAGTTAAGACAGTATTGTTTCTGTTCTTGTAAGCAGGCTGGTTTGGGTTAGTTTTATGTTTTTTAGACCAGCATGCAAAGCCTGTTTCATGATACTCACAGTTTAATTAGCTCAGAGTTCAGATCATGATCCTGGTTTCAGAATAGGATTCAGCCTTTGTCCCATGGTAATTTCTTAGGGGACAGCTCTGGCTTGAATACTCAACTTGGACTCGTTTTCAGCTGCTAATTTTGGAGGCAAAGAGGATGTAAATGCTTTTCTTGCACAGGACTTTGATACCAAAAATTAATTTCAAGACATGTTTTCAATTCCCCCCCCCCCAGAATTTATCAGAAACTGAAAAGCAGCAGCTGAAGCAACGCGAGGAATATCTCAAGAAGAAACGAGACATGCTGCTGGCCACGAAGAGGGAGTCAAAAACCAGTGCACCACCAGCAACCACCACTGACCAGAAGGAGGAGGAAACACCCAAGGAGGTGAAGGACTCAACCCCTTCAGTCACTCCAGAAACACACAGTGCAGGTGTCCTGCTGCTGCTGACCAGTGGAGAGGGTAAAATACAACCAGTGGGGGAAGCAGAGAGGAAGCATTTCCAGTGTTGTGACTGGTTCTGCAGAGACTTACAGTGGGAAGTGTCAGTGAGGAGCTGGCATTGGGTTTGCTTCAGTGTCATCAAACCCTCGTGACTAATTTCAGAGTGGACTGAATGCCTGTGTGGTCCTAGGCTGTGTCCTACTCTCTTAAATCTCAGGGATTTTTGTGGTGTGAGGAGCTCCAGCCCAGCTCTGGGCCATGTTGGGAGCTGTCCCCTCCAGGGAAGCTGCTCATGACCTGTTGGTTTCCCTTTGTTTCAGGAAATGTCAGAAGAGAAGCAGAGGTTGCTACAGAAGAGGAAGATGCTGGCAGAGAAACTAAAAGAAGAAGTTATTAATAAGCGATAGTCTGAAGCAGCTCACTGCAGACCCCAGGACCACGAGGAGGTTTTTGGGGCAAATTGTCTCATCAAGAAGTGAAGGGATTTGGTTTGCAATCTTACACTTAGTTTTGTAGAACTTCCAGACAAGCAGCTCAGTCCTTGGTAAGTCAGTACTTCAAACTGCACTGAAACACACCCTGAACACTCCTTTTCCAGAAGGCTGGAAACTCCCTGACTGTTCAGCAGTGCCCAGAGCTGCTCCAGCCCCGGCCTCTGGAGAGCCTGTAGACCAGAAGCACAGATGGAGAGCAGGTAAAATCATTCCTATGGCACCAGGTCAGAGCTAGGCATGGCAACTCTTGTATTTCTAAGTGTGGAACTTGGTTCCTTTATTAGCCCATTACACAATCACTTTTTCAGCTGTGCAGTGTAATAAATTCTAATTTCACAAGGAAGTACAACTTTGACCATCTCATTTTTGAGAAAGGTAATGCAGCTTGGAGTCAAGACATGTAAGAATTAACTCCACATTACAGCATTTTACAGACTTTGGGGGCAGTTTACCAGCCCCAAGGCCCAAGTTTGCTATAAAGGCAACTTTAATTACTTAAAAGTAATTGCTTTAGTTGCAAAGCCAGGGCTGTCCCCAACAATTCCTCTCCAGAGCAGCAGAAATCTTTTAAAATCCTGAGTAACTTGAAGTGGGGAAAGAGGTCCCCTTTTGCCCAGGGCATCACGCCCCCAACTGCCCCAGCAACTCACAGGAAAAGAAGCAAACCCACCCAGTGAAGTTTCATGTAACTTTTTATTAAAATAGCATAAGTGGTACACACTGGCAGGGGCTCTGTTCTTTCCAAAAGGGTGGCAGTGGGACAAGCAAGGCTGGGGGGAAGGAGGCTGGAGGGGCAGTGGCCCCAGGGATGTCACCTCCTCTGGGCCTGCAGCGTGGGGGTGGTGGGCCAGCTCGTGCCTCTTGACTCCTGTAAAAACTCCTGACATCCTTGGCGTTGCTGTCAAACACTCTGACGTTGCTGTGTTTGTGAAGCTCCTGCCAGTGCCTCAGCGTGAGGAGCAGGATGAGGACAGCTCTGCTGGGAGGCTGCAGAGACCTGGTTGGGGTGGCTGCTGGAGAGGCTCAGGACAGCACAGGGCCACCATCCAGGGGATGTCCTTCCTCAGCTCAGGTGGGTGAAGGCACGGCCTGTGCAGCTGCTGCTCCGTGCCCTGGGAGTTGCCAAGTCTGCCTTAACAGAGAGAAAAGCCCCCCGGGGAAGCAAAGCCCAAGAGGGAGGTGGCCGTGGTGATGCTGCAGCTCCACCTGCCAGCAAACACGTGCTCAGACCCAGAGCTGTTCATCTCACAGGTGGCAAATCCCCGTTGGTGGATTCCATCACTCCATCGAGTGCTTGTGTGTGGCTCATGCAGCAGGGAGAGCTCACACCTTCCCTCAGGGAGTCCATCTAGTGGTACAGTTACTGTTCAGGCTGCATGGGGAACTCATCCTAAACAAGGTCCTAAATCGGCCACAGAAGTTCACTTACCATGTGTAACAAACGAAACAAAAGCAGTGATTATGGAATTACAGGGTCACATTTTAATTCCTGAATTTTACAGTTCAGCATTAATATCACCACATGTATACAAATGGTGTAAAACAAGTACAGTGGTATCTTTAATACAAAATAAACTTCTGTTTTATGGAAAAAAACTATACTTCATATCTACACAAACAGCCCATCTTTTTTCCAAACAAGAGCTAAAATTAAAACTAACTACAAAAAAATTTTCCAAAACAGAGAAACTGCTTCAGTTTAAACTATTCCAGGAGAAATGGACCCATAACACATATTACAAGTGATCTATGGTGGTGGATTGCAGCTGGTTCCATCCTTTAACAGTTGGGCAAATTCCTCTCACTTAGCCATGATCTCAGATCACAATGGGCAAACTAACATTAAAATATTTACAGTTCACGTGCTGCTCTGGAAAATAAAACCTGGACTGTTTGCCTCTTCCCACTTCCCTATTCCTGTCACAGTTCACTCACCTACGTGGAATGTGCTTTTGTGTCTTTAAAAGAGCAGCCTTTGTCACGCCCAGGTTGCGGTGCCGCCCGTCGATCCCGCCCCATCCCGCTGTTCCCTCGGCAGTAATTCCACCTTGGTCCAGGCTGCCTTGAGTTAAAACACCGCTGTAATTCACCGCTAAGAAGAGCCGGGTCGTGTTTCTCATTCCCACCTCAGTGCACCCGGAACTCACACGCAGGGAAGGGCAGCTCTGGGAGAACACGGAGCGTGGGCTCGGGGCTCCTGCCCACCCTGAAGGTGGCAGTTCCGGGCCGGGCACAGCACCAGGCAGGTCCCGCACAGCCTGGGGGGGCTGCTGCTCCTCGGCAGGGATGGGTGTCTGGTGGAACAGAACCGAGCAAACCCTCCCACTGAATGCAGCTTCCCTTCTCTGGGGAAACACCACTGAGGCCTCATCTGAACTGTCTGAAGGACTCCACGTGCACTGTAACTGCAGCGCCCCTCCCTCCAACCATGAGAAATGCGACTGAGTTGGTAAGAAATGGTCCCAAAACATAGATTGTTCTTATGCAAACAGAGTTAGTTTTCCCTTAAAATCGTTTTTAAAAGAGGCATTACTAAAAGAACACAACTGACAGCACCATTACAAAATTAAGATTACTGGGTTCAAAATTTAAGCTTGAGTTTTATTTTTTTTCCTAGTTCTGTTAAACACTGGGGAAACCCTGCAATATATTTTAAAAAAGTATTACCATACCTTTCCCTCCCCCTGCCCTCCCAACACCTGAGACTTTCCTTGCTGAGAAGCCATCATCCAGGTTCTGAGAATACTAACCCACCTTTTTTTTTTTTAAAAATTTTTCATTTTTTTTGACAGCCTGAATGGCAGACTCCTTACTTTCTAGAAAGACATTAAGTTCCTTGGAAGCTTTGTGTTTACAGAACTAACCCTTTCTAGCTGATACACCGAGTTTCTTTTGCTACTCCTTGTATTATCTTATGTACTCATGGGAGAAAGCTTTCTGAATCAGACTCTTTTTAGCTCTTAAAACAGTTGCAGCATTTGAAACCCCGCAGGAAAAGTTCTTATTCCAAAGTTTTGGTTTCTTTTATGAACCCAGACGAGGTCTTTTCCTTGGAGATGTCTCCTCCTCTTCATCATCATCTTCATCATCAGGATAATCCACTAGGCCAACGAGACTTCCCTGCCAAGTAGAGAAAGGGAAAAATGCAATTCTCACCTTGAAAAAAGAGCAGTTTCTGTACACAATGCCCATCCCACCTGTGAGGACACACCAGCCTGCAGCAGCAGACTTCTCGGTGATGCCTCTGGCATTCCAGGATCTATTTGTCTAGAGAGTGGTTTTGAAGCTGCAAAGAGTACTGCAGCTCCCTTGCTCTGGCCTCACAATTGCTTCCAAGTCCCCTCTGGAGCTCCCAGCTGAAGGGGCACAAGCCCCACCGTGCCCCTGAGATCCTCTGGGCTGCTCAGCCTTGGGAGGGGAAACCACACACCTGCTGCACTTTTCTGGAGCTGCTCAGGCACCAGAGAGTCCCTCAGTGCATGGCTGTGTCAGGCACCACAGCGGGGTGCTTGTCTGCCTAAAGACACTCAGGAACTGCCCGGTGAGGGGGCACTGACAGAGTTCCCCAAATCCCAGTCTCCTCTGTCCCGCACACACACGGGGCAGGGAACAAGCACAGGGGTGGCAGCAGTGAAACCACGAGGAAAATGCGGGATGAGACAGCGCCACCAGACACCAACGGGCTCCGGTGCCACCCAGTCCTTCCCTAAACCTTGCCCCACCCCTGCGGAGGGCTGGGTGACTGCCCCGACCCAGCCCCCTGCCCGCAACTGTTGCTGTGCCCACCTTGGGGGCGGTCACCGCCGGGGCCAGGGCAGAGTTCTTGGAGGAGGAGCTGTTGGAGCTCGCCGGGGACGTCTGAGCTGCCACGGATTTACTGTTTGCACCGTTCGCACCGTTGGCTGCGCTGGCTGAGTGGGAAAAAGTGAATTTGAATCCCCCAGCTGAAGTCCTTTTTGGAAGATTCTCTTTGTCTTCGCTCTCCTTAGCTGAGGGACAAACATTGCCACACTTAGGTATCAGCTGCACAGCACAGAGCACAATCTGCATCACGGCACGATCACAGGGCAAAAGCCAAGGGCTTTTCTTGGGTGTAAATCAGCTCAAATGGACAGTTCCCCACCAACCTCCTCAGCAGCAAACTGAGAAGGGCCCACATGCTGAGGGGACAGGCACATAGAGGCACTCAGAGCACACAGGCACCGAGTCTTGCTTCTGAATGCCATTTAAACTACATGCATGCCCAAAGCAGTTTAACTTGTTATTTTAATCCTAAACTGGTTTGCAGAGACACGCTCCGATCCCATGACTGAATTACACAGACCACCCTTAGTGCTGCTCCTGGTTCAGAGCACAAACCACTTTAGATGAACCAATTTAGATGATGACCACTACTTTAGATGATGCTCCACAAATCTGCCACAGAGCCCTTCCAGTGCCAACAAGCTCAAATGCAGTAAATACCTTTCTTAGTTTCCATAAATTTTTCATAGCTATCGGGAAAATCGTCCTCCTGTTTTGACTTTTCCACCGGAGGGACAACAGCTTCTCCCTCCTCCTCTTCATCTTCATTGAACCACATCTCCTCATCCTCCTCCAAGGCCCGGGCGTCCCTGCGGAACCTGTTGCTGCGCAGGATGGAGGGGACGCTGCAAGAGACACAGAGCAGGGATTGCAGCTCAGTTGCTGCCGCTGCACACTCGGGAGCAGAGTCGGCTCCCAGAGCTTTAGAGGGAGTTTGGTG
This sequence comes from Formicarius rufipectus, assembly GCA_013399695.1. Lineage (NCBI taxonomy): Eukaryota > Metazoa > Chordata > Aves > Passeriformes > Formicariidae > Formicarius > Formicarius rufipectus. Next base: position 295,976 of record VXAU01003743.1, on the reverse strand, counting down.
CCTTTGAGAAGGCTCTGCAGCTCCATTCCCAGTCCCACCCTCACCCCAGGACTCACCAACACCCGTCTGACAACGAGCCAGACTGAAGCCTGACTCGGAGCACACAAACTGGGGCCCACCTGTTCAGCTTCTGGTTCTGTCGGTCTTTTTCTTGCTCGTACTTTGTCTTCAGTCCCTTGAACGTCTGAACATATTCAATAGATTCAAGTGCATTATAGAAGTTTTCAACTATATGTGCAATAAGGGACTTAATGTCTTCCTGCAGAAGAACAAGACAGGGCTTCACTCTCAAATGGTCACAGGTAGGAACTCAGAAAGCTTTTCAGTTTACATTGCAAAGGGACTGATTTCCTGCCCAGAGCCAAAATGCTCTTGTACCCTATTGTACAAATGTGAAGTAATCAGATTTATCCTCAATAAAAGAGCTGAGAACCTGGAATAATTACCAAATTTCCCATAGAAACAGACAATATACTCAGCAGTGTCCCAGTGCTATTAGACTCTTCCATCAAGCAGGATGTTTCATCTTGGGTCACTGTGCCCTGGTCTCCCCAGGACTCAGTAGCTGCAGTAGCTCACGGGATGAAGACCCTCTTGGCCAGTCCCCCTCTAACAAGTCTCTCCCATATCAAATTATAACGTTCCTAATTTTCTCCTTGCTGGAAAAGAGCAGCTATGATGTCCTACCACTAAAAACTGCCCTTCACAAGACCACAAAGATTCCCTGGAAAGCCTCCCACACGTGGAGGCTCTGGCAGCCAGTGGCTCAGCAGCTGCTCCAGGTCCTTGTTTCCCAAGGAGCTGGGTGCTCCTGCCTGTCCTGCCCACACACACAGCATTCCCACAGACTGATTCAACACTGCCACTGGCCAAGGAAACACTTGTGTAAGACTTTAAAGGATGATCACTGCAGTTTGTAGCCAAACTGGTCTCACTGAGACCAAGTAACACCCAGATTTACTCAAATACAACACATTTCACTCAACTCCTCAGTGCCAAGTTTGGTCCAGAAGCCCTGAGAGGAACCGAACCCCAAACAGGCTGACACAGCCCCTGTGATGGGACAGTCATGTACAGTGAGTAGTCCCAGGTTCATCTGATCTGGACACTGATCCAGAGGATTTCCAGGTGGTCATTTTAGGTAGAAGGGAAAGATTGCCACGTGGGGTCAACTCACCACTCGGATGAACTCGAAGAGCTCCACCACAGCCGAGTTGAGCAGGTTGTACCGAGTGCCATTGTCCAGCAGAGCATTTATCACGGGCTCAAAGAGGTTCCCCTTGGTGATGTAACGGTTATAAAACTCATCCTTCAGGCCAATGATCCTCCTCATGAAGCGAAGAGCACCTGGATGAACCAAGGAATTCAAGGATTGAGTAACCACCTGCCAGGGCCCCAACTGACTGAGCCTGAGGAAGATGCACCCCCAGACCAAGAGCATCCAAAAGCACTTGGGGGAAGTGCAGAAGCAGCAAGTGCTGACAGGTCAGCTTTCTTTCCTTTGACTCTCCTGGGTGTTTGACAGTCACCAGGAACCACAGGTTTCTTTCTCAAGTCCAGCAGCAATTAGTGAGCAGCAGTGAATAGGGAATTAACATGAATTTTGAGTTTAGGTGTGCGCTGGCACTGGAACACCTTCCCCAGAGAGCACACACAGCCCTGAAGGAGGACATCACCAGCCCCATACTCACACAAGGCCAGAAATGTGTGTTTGGAATTCATCAAGACCAGGACTCTCCGTAGCAAATCTTTGTTCATAATGTAGTTCTTGATGTGATATGTGTGATGCTCCACACAAAAAGTAAGCAGCTCCAAAATTAAGGCAAGTAGTTGTGCCGTTTGATAATTATCTGCAAGAGACATGAACAATTTACATTAAACCAAAATAAACAAGGTACAGTCATACACCAAATCATCACCAAGCTCAGCTGCTACTGCAGTTCCTGACATGTCTTCAGTGGATTTTTATTTTACTGCATTGCTTCCAGTTGTCTCAAGTGAAGCAAAGCACCTGCATCTACCTCCATAAAAAGCATTACAAGAAATAAACCTAACTTTTTTTTTTTAATAGAATGCCATACACAGTAAACAAGGTAACTTTCACAACCCAAAATCAGTCAAACTTACCAGGACAAATTGTATTACTCTTAGTGGATCCAACTACTGCATCTGATCAAGAGAAAATAAAACCAAACATCATAAAAGGGCTTTCAAAGCACTGTCAGTATTTAAAAGGTGGGGATAAACAATCAATTCTACAGATGGTCAGACTTTTCATCAGACCCAAGTTCCTGTAAGTTGCACAGAAATCAACATGCTGCAAGGATGCTGCCAGGGGAGATTTCTATACTTGATTTACATTACAAACCTTCCAACCCAATCAGGTGGAAATGTGAGACCCAATACTTAGAAATACTATTCCTACCTAGAATAAAGTACTGATTCTAAATTCTTCAATAATACACTGACTACTACAGACATTTTACCAGTTCTACTTTTGTATAAAATGTATAAAACTGTTGACTTAATATTGAACATGAGAAAATAGGTAAGATGGAACCAATGTTTTTACCCAATATGTATTGGTCTGACTTAATCTCTTGAAAGACTGTTCATAAAGTCTGTCAAGAGGCTGCACAGATGTTAAATTTCTGATTGCAAAGCACTAGAGGCAAACTAGTGAGTGTTGTTTGCATGCAACGAACAGATTTCCAATTCTTTTACTTGTAAAATTAGGCAAAATTAAAAAAGAAACAAGAAAACAAAAATTAAGCAAGAAATAAGATAAAGGAGTTCCGAGTTGCCCCGCTTTGAACCACGAAACACTGAGGGTCATCACAGCAGTTTTGTAAACTCTGACACAAAAGCACCTGTGACCTACAGACACTCCCTGCTCTCCAGCAAGTAGTTTTAAAAATGGTACGAGTAAAATGAGAACCCTTAACACCTGTGTGTCAGCGTGATTCACGCAGGGAAGCACACACTTCACAAAGCACACCGCCAGCAGAGCTGGAAGGGCGGGCTGGGGAGCAGCAGCTTCCCACCAGTGCATTCCCAGCTGGCACCACAGGGATCCCTGGGAGCAGCAGTGCCAGGCACTGCCCAGCACCACAGACAGGCCTCCAAGGGGAAGAAGCCAAGGTGAAAGCTCCTACCTTTGTCACATTTCTCCTCGGTTGTGTTTGCCAGCAGTGGTGCAGTCAGGACGTGCATGCAATGGTTGTAGAAGAAATTGAGAAACTCACTCTTCTCTGTTTTCTACAGCAAAAACCACGGCATTAAACACTGCCATTTGGACAAAAGCTTTTAAATAGGACAGAGCAGGAACATGAGAAGCAGCCCACAAAAATTCTGTTGTCTCCTGCAGGTCTGCCTGGATGTCACCAGCTGGGCCTCCAGCTTTGTCTTCACTCATGGAAGATTGTCTTTCCATTTTGGGACAGATAACCCAGGTAACTATCACCAAAAAAATCCCCACCATGCAAATATATGCTGGAAATACATCAGTAACTCTAAATGCTTGACAAAATTTGTTTAATAAATACCTGCACAATGCCCTGAAAACATCTGTTTTATTATCAAAAGTTAAATGACCCTTCAGCCTATTTGTTAGCTCGTTTCCACTGGCTGCCACCCCAAACACAGAGAATACCAGGGGTTGAACTGTGCCCAGGCAGGAGGGGTGGGTGTGCTCACATTGGCCGTGGCCAGCATGTTCTCTGGGTCGATGAGGGTCCTCAAGAGCCCCATGAGCTGCACAGCCCCGCCGAGTTCTGGGTCGGTGTCACAGATCATCTGCTCAATGACCACATTGATGAGGAGAATGTCCTGCACAAAAACCCCAGAGAGACACAATGACACACACCTTCCAGGCTGCAAAGGGATTCCCCCCATTCCTGTCATGTCTTTAAAGACAAATTTAAGTGAAACTGAACAACTGAGATACATTTGGATACAGGGATTCTGCCAAGCACAACCCTCCACACCTACAACCCTTGCTAGTCAGACTTGCCACCTTGTACCTGTCAACTCAGGGAACACCAACATGCGCAGAAATGTCTGTATTTTCAATCTCTTTCTTTCTGTGTTTCTAGTCTCTACATTTTTGGGTCAAACCTCTCCAGAATTTGGGATACGCTTGTTTTTCTGTTCTGTTTTTGTCCTGTTTGCTCTAAAATTGGTTTATTCACACTCCAAACCACTTTTACTTACATCATCGCTCTGCTGGGCCTCTTGCATTACAAATTCTCGGACCATGGATGGGCTAAATTCTACTAGATAAGAAAATATATCTGTAGCAGCAGATCTAACTTGCAGATCATCCATTCCCTAATAAAAAAAAGAGAGTCATTAGAACAAGTCAAGACTGGTATTTATTATCAAGTAAAGCTGCAAAAAGAGGGATTTGAAAGATCTGAGAATGTCTCACTGCAGAAGTTTCTATGAGAAACACATAGAAAATGGGGGTTACAGAAAAACAGTAAAGCAGCAAAATGAATTGCAATGGTCAGGCAGCAACAGCTGCTGCAACCAGAGGAGTGAAAAAAATTCTGTTTTCCCACTGCTGATTAGGACAGATTAATCTGCTAAGGACAGGATTACGTGATCTTTGGGGTAGGGACAGCTCACAGTTCAAGATTATCTAAAAATACTTCTCTGGCCCTGCTCCAACAACAACCACAACAACAACAATTGAGCTGCCACAGGAAGAAAGAGCCCGTTTGAATTCTTACACCACCCTGTCCCAAGGACTGCACTGAGCACAGACTCCTCTGCCATGCACAGTAAAACACAGCAGAGTACCCAAGCCAGAGCCCTGGGAGCTGAACGTTCCCACCACCTCCCACTCCCAGTGACACAGAGGTGCTCAGCACACCCAAAAACTGCTCAAAGCACCGTGGGCTTTGCTAGTTTGATGAAAACCCCCCTGAACTTCTCACTCACCATTACAATTTCAAGAGCAGGAAGAATCCCCAGCTTGGCCAAAGTCTTGAAAAATGCATCTCTGTTCTGAGGTTGTAACGTCTGAGAGAAGGCGCAGAACTCCTTGAAAAAGTTAACCTGTTGCAGAGGGAAAGAGGAGTTACAGGAGTCTGAAAGCTCTGCAAAGAGGAAACAGTGACAGTTTGTAGCAGTCCACGTGCAGGGGGTTGCACAGACACAGCTCTGGGAGTGGGGGAGCCCGACAGTCCTGCTGTTTCTGCCCCCCGGCTGTAACTGAACGCCCTGAAGGCATCCCCCAGCTCTGACTTACCAACTCACAGCGTTTGTCATCATCTGTGGCTTCATCTGTTAACTGTGCAAAAACTTCAGACAGAAACTTCTCATCCTCCTGGGAGACACACAAAAGGAACACAGCTTACACGGCGCCCCTGGGAAGGGAAACCTCCCAGCTCCGCAGGACCCCACAGAGCAGCAAGCCCAGCTCTCCACACCTCCATTCCTTTACCAGAGAGGGCAAACACCAGAGCACACAGCCAGCAGGGTCATTCCCATGGGGTTTGGCTTTTCATATTCACATCCTCTGCTACCAAGAGATATTTAAGCATACACAGGACACCACCTCACTTCCTGGGAAGCATTTCAGTCACCCCGTTGCTTAAGACTCAAGAGGTACAAGCAAACCAGGGTGAACATGACCATCTCTCCAGTGCTGGGGCACTTTTGCCCTCCTCCACGTGGAAACAGTGCTGGCATCCTCTCAAATCAAGTGTTTGCTCCCTTTTCAAGACAATATAAAGCTGAAGGCAAATAGTGCCACGCTGCAGCATCAGAATTATGCACCGTTGTGTACCCTGTGTGCTTATGCCTTGAACAAACACAAACAGAACAGCAGCATTGCAATAAACACCCATGAGCTTCACAGTGCAGAACAGAGAGGGTGTGCTCACCTCTCCAGTCTGCTGTGAGCTGTCACTAAAACCTCTGTGCTTTGTAAGGCTAACTTAATGCACAATTCCCACAGTTACAGCAATGCAGCCAAAGGCTCACAAACCTCTTCCTGAAAATTCTAAGATGTGGGGAAAGAAGAGCTTTACAAACAAATGATACGTGGAATCAACATCACAGAGAGTGCAACATGCACAGATTGAATGGTTTATTTTAAGCTTTGCTGGCTTGACCAGCTTCCTTAAGCCTGTTAAAAACCAAACCCACAGCACAATGAGCAGCAGATCTGCCAGAAAATCCCTACTACATCACACCTGCCCACAGAAAGATCTCTTGCTTGTCTAAGGCTGCTACAGAGAAATCCTGATGTCCTAAAGGCTGGCACGGGTCTGGGTTTGTTTCCCTTCCATCAGCAGCAGCTCTGTGGCACGTAAAAAGGAGCTTTACTGGGGCAAAATCTGCTCCTGCCATCAAGTGCCCTGTGCAGGGAGCTTTGCCAGGGGATTTGGGGTAACGGGAGTTCAGCGTGGTCACCAAACCCAAAGGAGCTTTAGAGCTCTTGCACCACAAGGAGCTGACAGACAGCAGAGGGCTGTGGCAGCAGCCCTGGGCCCCACAGCACCAGTGACAGCTCCCCCATGGGTGCTTTCTTCTGAGTCTGTGATTCTCAGGGGTTCACATGGTTTGTAAATCACCAGCCAGACTGAAAACGAGCAGGCAGACCTGTGTGCCACACACTCTGGGATGGCCAAGAGCAGTGACAGAGCCAGCAAAGAACTGTCAGAGGGTTTCAGAACCTTCTGCAGAGAGGACTAGAGGGAACAGCAAACCACAGCACAATTAAATATCCATTACTCCAGTGCCTCAATGAAAAAGGAAGACTTTTACACACAATCTCTACACGGAAAGGACTGTGGCCTCAGGAGAACAATGCTGAATTTATTTTTAGTTTAAGAAAATATATGCAAGAGAATTTAAAGGGAAATCTTTATTTAACACAAAGTCGTTAATTTTGCAAGAGGGATTTAATTTTTAGTTTCTTTTTGCTATTCAGCCATAAAGAAGAAAGTAGAAAGGAGCTAAAAAGCTTACTCAGGCCATTCTCTGCAATTACTCACTTTTGATTTTTTTTCCAATCCTCTGTTGAACTCTTTACCATATTCCATATGGATATGTTATTTCTCCAGTGCCCCTCTCTTCCCACAATTCTTACCCTGTTCCTCTTCTCCTCAATTCTCCCTGTTTCAGAGGCTCTCCACACCCAACCCAGGAGGCCTGGGATCTATTCTACACAGATGTGGCATTTTTGGACATGGATCCAAACCAGAATAAAGCCATCTTGGTACCCATTAGTTTGCACAACACAAGATGAACTGCAAACACCCCAGTCCATGAGGTTCACACACAGCCCCTCACTGAGGCTCCTGCCACGGCCCAGCTCTGTTGGCACACCCGTGCAGGACAGCTGTGATAGAGTGACATCTTGGTTATTTACTAATTATTACTTCTGGATATCAGTGTGAAACAACACAGAAACTTGATTTTTATGGCAACGTGTTCGTGTGACATCAGTAGCAGGAAGGAACAGCAGTGTAATAGGAACGGTTCTGAACACACTCTTTGGAATCACAGACCCAGAATCTCTTACAAAGATGGCACAAATGGCCCTCACACAGGACACTAAAACCTGCTTGTTCCTTAAGTACCCCCACAAAACCAGCTCAAAAGGTGTATGTCCCTTGGAAATCAAGGAGAAAAATCTTTAACTGTTTACAACCCATTAGAAATATTAATAGACTCACCCAAAATCCACCTTTTTAAAATAAAATCCCAAAGGTATCAGAAAGAAGGGGAAGCATTCACAACACTGTGCAAATGAAGTGTGATTAACTGTAAACCACTGGAAACTACAGCTAAGGGTATTCACACACAGTCCATCTAGACCACATTAAAAACCACTTACCTGCAACATACTGACAATCTCAACTTTGTTGAAGAAAATAAAGGAAGTGAGGGTAGAAAGAAAATTCTCCTCAAAAACAGACGGTGTTGGCAAGATGATGTCCTGAATATACTGTACCCTGTAAGTCTGGTGGATTTTTTGCCTGAGTTCAGAGTCTGTGATAGGAATAACCTCCTTAAATTTTGCTGTTTTGGTCAAGAACTCCCTGTGCCGTTTCGGCTGCGCCAGAGAGGGATCGTACTCCAGGCAGCCCACCACGTCCATAATGCACTCGTCCGAGAACATCACCTCGAAGAGGGTGGCTTTGTTGAGGAACAGAATGCCCCTGATGATCTCGTACAAGTGGTGCAAGCCCTCGGTGTTGTCCAGGTTCTCGCACACCTGGAAAAGCTGCAGCAGTTTTTTGATGTAGCCCTCGTTCTCCAGGGCCAGGGCCAGCTTCTCCCTGCGGATGGGCGACGAGAGGACAGAGGTAACCAGGTCAGCAATCTCTTCAAGTTTGTTGAGTTCACAAGTAGGAAGGTCGATCAAAGGACTGGCTTCAGGCATCTCCTCTATGTGTTCCTCCTCTGACTCGATGAGGTCCTGTGTGACTTCCACCGAAGGATCCTTACCCTGGACCTGGGGAAGGAGTGCCCACAATTACTCTCTCAGAACAACGGAGGCAAGAACTGAAGCAAGCAGCCATCCCAGCTGCCTGGTTTGGCCCAAGGAAGCTGCGAGGGAATGGGAGCCTTAGTTCACAGCTTCACACTCCGCCTTTTCCAAGTCTAGGAAGGTCGTGGCAATTCCCACGTGCGAGCCTGGGGGTTTATCCCCTTTTCCTGAGACTTGGGTGTGACAGGTGGGGCTCACCCAGCACTGGCTCCTTTGTCTGCCCCTGGCACAGCCAGCTCCTTATTCCCTGCAGCATATCAGCAGTCCCACTGCACCCCACCGAGCAGCTCCCAGAGCCCAGCTGGGACAAGCACAATTAAAAGCTGGTACTCTGTTTAACAGGAACAATCCCACAAACCTGCCAGAGCACCAGCACCTGAGGCTCACCATTACACTGATTTCTCACCAGCCTGACATTCAACCATGAAAACCACGGCTGGTGCTCTAAGGAGGGGCAACTTTGGATCTTAGACAGAAAACAACAAGGAATAGTTGCTTATTTTACAAGGAGGTTTAAAAAGGATGCACAAATACATCAAGTCACGGAAGACACTAAAACATCTGGAAGAAACGGAATGTACAAAGTTAACTGTACCTGGCAGATTTTCTCCCAAATTTCATCACAGCCAGCTTTTTCTTGAAAACTCAGTGCTAAATCATAGTTCTCTGCTTCTGACCAAACAATCAGGGTGTCCTAGTTAAGATAAAAATGAGAAAATAATTATTTCTGAAACAGGTCTGCACTGCATAATGATCTCTATTTCCTCAAAGCCAATGTTTACAGAAGAAATAGCTTTAATCAAAGTTACACTTGTCAAAAAAAGAATGTGACACTAAAATGTTAAATCACCTGTGCTACCATAAGGATCATCAATTTTCTTTTTTGCTGTTTTATGACCACTACCTTACATTGAATATATTTAAATATACTATTTTTCATATATTATTATCTTTTCTGCAAGATCCTTCCTGAGCCAACACTCTTGAAAAGGGAATGCATACACTGGAGATTAAGCAAACCTGCAATAGAACAATTATTTTCGTATCTAGTACAGCAGAAACAAACCCCCTGAGACTCCAGTTTCCTCCTCAGAAAGGCCTGAAGACAGCCCTTGCAATGAGAGGAATAATACCTAACTCGTATCCAGATACTTTCCTGAGTTCAAAGACAAACAGCCTGGGAAGAGAATTGCAAAAGGTGAAACCCAGGGGTTGGCATAAGGAGAGTTTAGTACAGGTAATAAAATAAAATATCACCAATAATTATAATAAGAACAGCAATGAAAAGGAAGATAAAGAGAGGAATAAAACCCAAGACAGACAAGAGGTGCACAGTACAGCTGCTCAGCCACCCTCACTGCTGTCCAGCCCATCCCTGAGAGGGGATCAGCCCTCCCGGTTTATCCACTGCCCACGTGGTCCTGTGGTCTGGAATATCCCCTTGGCCAGGTCCTGGCCCTGCTGCCTCCCAGCTCCTGGTGCAGCCCCTCACCTGAAGCATGGCAAACTCAACAGTCCTTGGTTTAGGGGAAGCACTGCTCAGCAAAACCCACAACATCTTCTGTTATCATGTTACCTTCATCCCAAACCCAAACCACAGCACCCACTAATAGGAAGGAAATGAACTGTATCCCAGCTGAAACCAGGACAACAGCTCAACATCCTGCAGCAAACTCATCCCGTTTAAAATGTCCAAACTGATCAGCTCTCTGCTAACTCTGCACTACATCTGATGGGCTCCAGCAACACGGTTCAACATTCCATCCAGTTTGTTGACTTCCTGAACTGTTACCACAGTTTCTTAAAGACTAAACTGTTTTTTTCAATACTAGCAAGCCATTGCTTAAGGGTCAGTAAGGTCATTTACTTCCCACATTTACAGTGTTCGATAGTCAGCATACTCGCTAAGTCTTTACCTTATGAACTGCTTTTATGGGAATCAAAGCATTCCAAGTGGCATCTAAGCTCAGCAATGAAATCCAAAGAAACTCCTGAATGGCAGGAATTGATAAGCTAACTGATTACTCTCTGCAGAGCGTTCATTTTGCTCAAAGGCCAGTCCGAGACATGGACTGGAATATCAGACAACTATCTGGGCACCAACAAAGGTGGTCTGCCACAGACAGAGGGACAAAACCACAATTCCCAAGTGATCAGCATTTCTCTCGAACCCACTGCCAGTGAATATTCCTCAGTTGTTTCCCATCCAAGTCAGTTTAGCCCAGACAGTTTAAACAGCCCTTTGTCAATGCAGTTGTCTGGGCTCCCCCAGGCCAGGGAGCACCCTTGGATGCAGGTGAGGGCGCTAATATGTGGGACAGGACAGCCGGAAACTCCTCTATCAGCACAGTCATTTGGAGAACACACATCTGTCTCAACAAACACAACCCACCAGCTGCTACAGTTACCACTCCAGAGCATGAATGAGCATCAGCAGTGCTGATACAGCAGTACAACTTCAGTTCCTGTCTAATCTTAATCTCCCAATACCCACAGGTATTTGTGCACTTTGAGGGGGGTCTGTCTTTGCCTTCTTTTTTTTTTTTAATTGTGGACAAATGCCAGCATAGCAGCTTCCTTCCCCCAAAACACAGTCACAGGCCACACTGAAACAACAGCATTTACACAAACTCAGTTTTAGTCTTTCTTACCAATTTTGACCCATTTCTTTAAAAGGAACCAAACGTTTTCTCACTCTGTAAAGAACTGGGCTCAGTGCACTATGGTTTTAGTGGTGTTCATGAGTTATCCACACTACAGTGTCCTGTGCTACAGTTGCTCTGCTGTCCCACAGCCACAGCCGTCCCTAGGGAGCCTCCCTGCTTCTGGGCCCAACTCACATGCACAAGGGGTGCAGCCCCTTCCAGCTGTCCCCCCCCACATCTCCAGCCCATGGCCAGCTGGAACTCCGGGTTTGCTGTGGGCCCTCTGACAGCCAACAGTCGAACTAGGCTTCAAAAACATTGCCAGCTGCAGGCTCTGAAAAGCCTGATCAGCTCCCTCATCTGGTTCTTTCAGAGATGAATCAAACAATAAGAATTACTTAGTACAACTTTACAGCTGTTACAGAATTCAAAACCTGAAACGCTTCTCTTGAAACATTCTGTGGAATTACTGATGTCCTGACACTCAAAGTCAATGCACTTCCAGGTGAGCTGACACTCAGAGGTGCTTCACTGCACAAAGAAGGACACACACATTCAGCAGGCCTATTCATAGCCCAGGATGATTGCAGTAAGAGAATTAGTGCAGTAATTTCAAATGCCTCCGTGCATCCACAGGGACTGCAGGCAGACATTTGTGAGAATTCTCGAGTTACTGAATGGTGCTCCTCACAATCTGCACTGCCCACACAAAGCACAAGTTATGTAAGGTCTTCCAAAAATACTTCAGAAAGACTGAAGGATGGTTTCATCAGAAAATAATTGTCCAATACCACTATAAAACGATGTGGCACACTCTTTCTGCATGACCTCAGACAACCTCCAAGAGAACAGTGATGCTGTGCTGGGCATGTCATATATCCATATTGCTGCTCTGCCAACGAGCAACAGCTCCTCAGTCCACTCAAACACCACAGAAAGACAAAAAAAAAATTAACTCTGAACAAAATCTGAAGCTCAGAGTAGTTGAAGCCTCTCTTCAGTGCTGGTCTACACCAGGTCTGCTGCTGCCCCCTCACCCCCGTGCTGCACAGGGGATCAGATGAAGGAGCACATGCTGATACAAATGAATTCAGCAACACCACGTGTTTCAGCTCCCACACCCGACCTGCCTCGCAGCACTGAGAGGGCACCACGAAACACGAGCGAAGAAGCCCTCTGGCTACTGCTTCAGCAGCCCCCCTGCAAATGTGTGAAATCCCAGCCTCAGGAAACTCTGATTCTGCCTCAAGCAAACAGCTCTGTTGTCACATGAGTGATGGCAACTCTGGGCAAAAGACAGCACTGGCAAGCATTGCTCATCCTGGAGCTGAAAACGTTGAGAGCAGACCTGATGGAAAGCCAACACGAGAGGCAACGTTCCCTGCAAGGAGTTCTGCAGCACTTCCATGCTCCTCTGCCAGTCCTGCCAGGGAACAGTAACCTCAAGCACAGGGTGAAACAACAAGTGGGTGTGGCAACAACTTTGAAAACGGCTCCTTCAAGAGCCTCCGGAACACACCTGCCCCTGCCCTTGGGCCAGTGGGGGGTGTCCAGCAGAGGAGCATCACTCTCAGAGCCTATGCCCCAGAATCCAGGGGCACCTCGAGCTCTTCAGGCTCTGCTGTGCTCTGCATTCGTGCAATCAGAGATTACTGGCAGTGTGTGCAGCCCTGCTGCTCTTGGGAAAGCAGCTGTGATGACAGTGTGCCCAGCAGCTGCACAGGATCCTGCAGGGATGCCAGGAGCCACAAACACATCTGGAGCAGGCAGGTAACAGGCCTGGCCTGTCTGGGGTTAGCCAACACTGACAGCAGCAGCTGGCACGGACTGTGCCCTGCTGGAAATCACACACTGAGGCAGAGCACCGAGAAATCAGATGGTTTCCTCTTCTGACAGAACACTGTTATGCAAATCACAATCACAGAGTTAACTACCCTGTCAGTCTGTTCACATGAAGACAGATGTGTAGGCAGGGCATGTTCCCCTTCCATCATGAAACACCAGCCTGCCCCTGGAAGTCATCAATCATCATTCCTCTTTAAAAAAGCAAACCCAAGCTTCTTCCAAAGAGAGAGTAGCGCAAACCCCTCCTGCCACAAGGACACAAAAGCACTAGAATCAGGAACAAAAGCCAACCAAAATAAACCTCAGTTGCAGTTTTTCTAAACTATGGCCTACCTTTCCCACGTGAGAAATGACATGCAAAGTTACTTAAGTCACTTGAAACTTTGCTACCAATTAAGTGAGAAAGGCTTTCAACTGATCACTTGTATGAAGTTGCAGGAAACAGGGTGCAAAAGGAAGCATTTCAAAATTGTACAGTAACATAATCTGCATTTATATTTCATCAGGTATTGGTTTCCTCCAGTAAACAGGAAGCAGTTCAAGCACTTGATTTGTGGAGCTCTGCAGAGCACCACAAAGACCATCCCCCTTCCTGAGCACGGCCCACCCAAGGAAAGCCTACAGATGTCACCACCTGACTAAACCCTCCCAGAAGCCACAGCAAACAGAGCCTTCTGAAAGGGCTGGCCCAAGCCTCCAGCTGGCTCCTAACCTAAAGTGAGCCACACTATGCTCAAGAACTAACAAAGCTTCTTTCTCAAATTCTCACAATGTAACAAAACCAAAACCCTTCGAGTCCTGTCTCTTCCTGACCCAGAAGAACCAAATTACTGTGTTTTAGTGCTGAAACACTCCTGGGTACCACAACGATGAAGAACAGCATCAAACACTGAACCAAAGGAACAGAGAATCTACTGCAGAACAAAGAAACAGGCAGAAAAAGAAAATCCATGAGAACAATGTAGGCAGAGCCACCAAAAATTAAAGCTGAAAAAGGGCACACAATAAAAGTGATAAAAGCAGTAGAGGCTCAGTCAGCTGAACGAACACAGCTCTCAACTGTTTCACTGCTTTGGTTTGCAGAAGATCTTCCCCAAGGAAAGGGAACCATGCAGGTAAATCTCACCATGGCTTGTGGCCTTCCCAAGCACAGCACAAGGTTCCAGGACTTAAAATAAAAACTAAGCAGCAACAGCAATGAAAGAAGTGCCACAAGGAGAGATTCCTTTGTCTTATTTCCAGAAGGACTCCAGAAGTAAATAAATACACTCAAACAGAGCTAGCCAAGGTTCTGCTTCCTAATTCAGCAGTTATTTCAGACAGCTTGGGGTGGGAGAAAAAAGTTACACATGTGTGTTTCCAACTGTTTTTCCTCTAATGAGTTCATTTATCCAGTTTGCACATATTACCTTCCAAGCCTGAAGTCTAACATTATTTTTTTTAGAAGGCACACATTTTAACTTCTAAAATGTGAAGCGTTATAGCCCCTTCTAAGGAAGTTTTTCACTTCTATAAAAAGCACCATCAACAATTCCACGTCATCCTATTTTCCCGAAAAACACAATTACTTGGAGTAAACACAATTCTTCAGCATCAGCTCTCAGAACAAACAAAGCCCTGCAATAATACTTGCCTGCTGTTTCTGATATGCAGTATTTGGATTTATCTTCGATTCTAACAGCAGTGAACCTGAAAAAGGTACAGAGAGACATTTACTGAGTTCAGCAAAACAAACCCCTCCACTCCTCTCCCAGCACTGCCCACGCCTCAGCCAACACACCCGCCTCATTCCAACCCTTACAGAAAATCCAAGAGAACTCCCTCAAATAGGCCAGCTAAGGCAAAATTCACCAGAAACACCCAGGTGAATTTGCTCTGTGACTCAGCCCAAACCTCTCCGCAGCACTCTCTCCCTCTAACCCCGGTGCCAGAAGCAGCTTGCTCAGGTGTGCAGGGGTGGAAGGCACACGGCAGGGTGACCGTGCGGGCCATGTGCCCTCAGCCCCGCACCCTGTGTGTGTGTGCCAGCACCGCGTGTCTCCCGGCAGCAGCTCCCGAGCCATTTACCCCCTTTCGGGGGGTTTATTCAGCCCGCTGGCACCTGCCGGCCCGCCGGGGGGGGGACACAGACCCCTGAAGGTGGATTTAAAGTGCGATAAACCACGAGCGGCGCCATACAACCCGGGAATTCCCCAGGGGGGAAAGAGCAAGAAGCAAACAACTTTTTACAGCAGTACGAAGGAGGGGGGTTGGGGCGGGAGAAGAAGCACTTGAAAAGCGAAGAATAGCGTTGTGAAAGCGAACAAAATGTCGTCACGTGTCCCCAGAGGGGCTCCGGGGTGAGCGCACGGGCGGGAGCGGGCATGGGGGAGCAGGGGAGTGGGCTGCTCCGGCGGCCCGCAGGTCCCTCCAGCCCCAGCAGCGCCCGGAGGGAACCTCTAGGGCCACAGCGGGAGGAAACTCCGCCCGGAGCTCCCGGCGAGGGGGGAGCGGAGCCCCAGTAACAATAACAACACGGGGGAGGGCCCGGCGGGCCCGAGGCCCCCTCGGCCGCGCTCTCACCGTCCGCCTCGGCGCGCACCAGCAGCGACATCCCCTTCAGCCGCTCCACGTAGCTGGAGGAGACGTGCCCGGTGCCCCTGTCGTCCCATTGCCGATCCTCGTTGAGCGTGTAGACCTTCACCCGCCGGCGGGTGTCCGACATGGTGCGGGCCGCGNGCCCTCCGTCCTTCCCTCCCTCCCTCACGGCCCCCGCCGCAGACAAAATGGCGGCTCCCCTCAGCGAGCCTGCGGGAATGGCTCCGCGCCCGCCCCAAGCGCTTTAAAAAAGATACAGAAATATATAGAATCATAGAATGGATTGGGTTGGAAAAGACCTCCGGCATCATCGAGGCCAACCCTTGGTCCAACTCCGGTCCCTTTCCCAGATCGTGGCACTCAGTGCCGTGTCCAAGCTCAGTTCGAAAACCTCCAGGGATGGTGAGTCCACCCCCTCTCTGGGCAGCCCATTCCAATGCCTGGGCACTCTCTCTGGAAAGAATTTGTGTCTAATACCCAACCTGAACCGCCCCTGGCTGAGCTCCAGCCCTGCCCCCTCGTCCTATTGCAGTTCCCTGGGAGCAGAGCCCAACCCCACCCGGCTGTAACCTCCCTTCAGGGGGTTGTGGAGAGTGAGGAGGTCACCTCTGAGCCTCCTCTTCTCCACACTGAGCACTCCCAGCTCACTCAGCCTCTCCCCACAGCACCTGTGCTCTGGGCAGCCCATTCCACACCTGATCACTCTGTAAAGTACTCCTTCCTAATACCCAACCTCTGTGCCACTCCTCCACAGGTGAGAAACACGCTCTCCAGGCAGATTGAGAAAATGTCTAAGCAACGTTTAAGTCTCAGCTTTTGCTTTGATGTCCCTTGGAACGGGCCCTTGAGGTGTATCATGGATTTTCTTGGCAGAGAAAGGTGGTAAGAGACACCCCTGAGAACTACCATGACACTCACCTTGAGCTGTATGTGAACATGCTTTAGGATATATGCATCATTCTGAATAAATAACTGTACAAATCACCACATTACACCAATAATTTCACCAACAATGATATGAAAGTCACACTAAGCAGCTTCCAGAGAGGGTTCCACACAAACTTTCCCCTCTGCATCAGTGGCTTTTCCAACATTACACAGACCATTCCACTCAAAGTTTTACACACTGGGCATGCTTTCTGCTTTAGTAAAAGCTCAACAAATAGAAAGCACAAACTAAAAGCACAACACGTGGCTGCCTCAGGACACCTGCCACTCAAGAACTCTCACCTCTGCACAACTTCTGTGTGTGCTTTTTAGCTCTTCAAGCCAAATGCACAAAAATAAAGCATGACTTCCACTCATGAATAAATGCAGTACTTCTCCAGATACATAAACCAGCAAGAAACCACAGCAGAATATCCTAGAGCAAATTCTTAGCTATCAAATTCTTACCTCGGTGAACAGCTACAGAGGAAGATACATGAGCCAGAACTGGCATGATAAACTCTTTCTCCTGGTAAGCTGTGAAGAGCAGGGGCAGACCAGGAACACGATACACCCAAATCCCTGCACTGGGAGATGCACAGAGAGCAAGGCAGCATTTCCCCCTGTGGTGCTGCACCTGCCAGCAGCTCACCCCTCCCAACTCCCACCACCACTGATGCTCAGAGTCCTGTCCTTCATCCCAAGCAAGATTTTTGGCTGGGCAGGGCTGCAGACAGAGCACCTCAGCAAGTGCCATGTGAGCAGCACGGAGCTCTGTTTTCAGAAGCAAGACAGACAACTCTTTCCTAAATCACTTAAAATTTCTGGGAGTGATATTAAGAGGCTGTATCATTCCCTCTAGCATGTAATCCCAGAAGTAAAATTAGGCCAGCTCTTGTGCTTTTATCAAAGTACTTGTAATGTTTATTGCTGGCATTTAAGATTCACACAAAGAGCTGGGGTAAGTTTTGTCAAATAAAAAGCACTCGTGGCCCTACTGACCTGCTGTAACTGCCCAGCTTCACTTTTCCAAGACAATTCCTTCCCAAGGCTCCACGTAAGATGGGTCACTACAGAAGCCAATGATCTAGAGCAGCAGAGAAAATAAATAAATGCCTCTTTGAAACCTGACAAACCAGCTGCTGCAGTAGGACTGCCCTGGCTCTGCCAGGCTCCATTAACCCACCTGCTCTCTGCTCATGCTGATGCCCCTCAGAGTCCAGTTCCTCCTGCCACAGGTCCTGCTGGTGCTTCCACAGGGCTGTCCCACTCCAGCCCTGCCCTGCAGCAAGGGGGGCACACCAGCACACCCTCCCCCAGTGCTTGGCTCCCATGCAGCTCCTCTCCTCAGCCAGGAGCAGCTGCTCTCTGCTCCTCCCAGCTATTCCCAAGTGGATTTCTTCCCCACCCCTTCCCACAGGGCCTGGAGGTTGTTACAGGTGCAGAAAGGCAGGCTGCCTGTACAGGTTCTGCCACAGGAACATGAAAGCCTTTCCCCTCCTTTGTCGTCCAACAGACAGACAATCCCCAGTGCTCCAGCAGCTCACTGACTGGGAGCAGCACCAAAAGGAGCCCTACAAAAATTACCCTACACCAAATCTTGGCAACCCCTTTGACTGGGGAGGTCAGTTATCAGAAATGGGAACAGTTGGGCTTCTGGCTCAGGGACATCAACAATGACCTGCATCATCTTATTGACACTATTCAGGACGTGTAACAAATGGCATACCAGTCACCTGTCACAGCAAGAGATGACACTGGAATTCTTATTAAGAAAGAACAGACATCTCCTTAATCAGCAATATCAATAATCTCCTCAAAAAGATTGCTAAGGGAATATTTTCCCAATCAATTTTTCAGTCTTACATGATGAAAGACAGACAACTACACAGAAGCATACCAGTCATTTCTTTCTTCTTTAATATTTTAAGTTAAAATAATATTAAAAAAGTAATTTTTACTGTACAATCACATTTCTCCTCTCCTCAGTGGATTGGGTTTTTCCCCCAGGAGGTTCAGAGCCCACTTGCCATCAGGTGGGAAGCTGATTTTATTAGCTCTGCATGCAGATTGGTGAACATCAGAAGGACACTCTGCCTTTCAAAGTCTGTACCTCACTGTAGAAAAACAAGTTGGTCTAATGAGCCCCTGGGAAAGGTTTTGAAGCCTAAAGGAGATCAGTGAACTCACTGAGGGAACATAATTAATAGAGAATTCTGACATTCAATGAGAGTGTTTTAGAGGGAAGATTTATCACATCCACTGTTTATTCCAAAATAAGTATTTTAAAACTCACTGTTAACAAATCCAGATAGTAACTGATGATGTTTCAGCCAGGTTGTTTTACCCCTCTTCTGCTCAGGCATTTTAGCAAGTCTGAACCTTGTGACAGTCACAGATGTATTTATCTAAACCAGCATCAATCATGTTAAAGGTGACACTTCATAGTCTTTATGTTTTGCTCAACATTTCAACCCTGTGCACTGAAAAGCCATCTTGTTTCTCGCATGGAGTTTAATTTTGAGCTGACAGCAAGAAGGATCTTAAGCTCTGAAATGTCTGTCAAATTCCACGTTCTTACATTCTCACCTCACCTTTGCTACACAAGAGAAGAGCATTGCTTGTTTCTGGTTTTATTTTAAAAGTTTTAAATTCATTTGAAGACTCTGAGGTTCTACATCACCTTTAAGCATAAATAGTGTCTGTTTTCAAAAAATATGGTTCACTACCATCCACCTGGAGACTCTTGCCAGGGCACCTACAGACTGTAGCAAAGGTCACTTGTATTTCCATGAGATCACACCTTGTCTTCCTGAAAGAGAAAACACTCTGTAACCAACTGATATTAAGGTATGAGATGCAAAAACTTTTCTTAAACCCAAAGTTTCTTCAGTGCATTTTCATTTTTTCTGCTGTTGTGAATCATTTCTAGAAGATTCCATCCAGTTACCAGTGGTGCACTGTGCCTTTCCCTTAGCCAGCCCCACCATGCAATTGCTGCTGATTTCAAGATCAGACACCTTCCTGCTCTAGTGGTTTTCTAAGGACAAAAAAAACCCACACAAGTTTTGGGGAAAGTTGAGGCTCAGGTTTATTGACGTTCAAACAACATGCTGGAAGACTCAAGAGAGAGCTTTGGGCGTTTCACTGATTGACTGAGATTAACTCCACTAATTGACTTAATCACTAAATTAGCCTATTTTTCTTTTCTTCCTCCACCCTGCCCTTTTTTTTTTCTTTAAAAAACACAGTGTCCAGGTAGAGAAGGAGGATGCTTTAGATGAACAAGTAACTTTGTTTTGGAGGGAAAGTCAGTCCAGGATGCCCGAAACTGCCAAGGCACTGGGACCAACGTTCAAGATACTTCAGCACAAACACCAAGCAGCACCTACACGGCACTCCAGAGCGACTGGACAAAGCCCAGAGTGATGCAACTGTTGCCCAACAGAACTGCTCCCGAGGCCTCACCTGTCACTGGGAGGAGCTGGAAGTGTATGGAGCAGCACCTCCCAGCACGATGCTGTCCTTGTCAGCCAGGGTTTTCAGCGTGGCCGTGGCCGGCGCCTGCAGGATCTTGCGGGACAGCCTCATCCTGCCGTCCGTGGGGTCCCGCCCAAAGTACTTCACCTGGGCACACAACAAACCATTCTCAGCCTGGCCACTTCAGTGGGCTGCAAAGGGCATTTTCCTTAAAAACAGGAGGGTTGGCTTGGATTTCTTTGCAATTTGATTCTAAAAAAGCCATAAATAGGCACTGCTTCGCCTGTATTGCTCTGCCCAATAACACGGTGCCTGGACAGCAAGAGGATGACACTACAGAAATTAGGCCTTTAACCAGCACGGAAGGGGAATCCAACATGGCAAAATATTTTCTTCATTTAACACCAAACAGAAAAAAACCCTCACTCAAATGCTAAAATACAAACAACAGCTTATCAGTGTTTTAAAGTGAAAAAAATTACCTGAATTTCTTGTCCAACTTCTAATCCCAGAGCACTAGGGTGTTTAATCTGGAACAGTGTTTTTCAGAAAAAAAATTAGCAGTGATTAGTTTTGTGAGGTCAGTTATAACAGCTTCTTTCAGGGGTTCTCCATGCTCCACTTCAGGCAGTCAGAGTGGCTCAGGAACATCAGGTTTCTAAATGTGACGTGGAGAAGGGGATTGCAGAGCTAAAAAACTTGGTGATATGCACCAAAGCCCTGGGAAAAGGGCTGTGCCAGCCATGCAGCTGGTTCTTTGCAGCTCTGGGTACAAAGCAGGCAGAGTTAAACACAAGGGTGCTGCCAATCTACCAGCTCTGAACATGGAAAGGGACTGCAGAACAACAGTAAGGGTGTCAGAGCCACGAGAGCCAGGTAAAAACAATGCTGGTGTTCATTACCTTCCTCTGATCCAGCTGGGAGTTATGAAGCAATACTGGGGTCATGTTTGGGTACAGCTTTACCATCACTCCAGAATCTCTGCAGCATAAAACAGCACAGCTCTTTCAAAACTCTGCATTTTGTGCCCAAAGCAAGCACTAGAAAACTTCCAACATACACAATGTTACTCTCCCCTTTCTAAAAACCTTGTCTCGACCATGACACATCCCCTCATTTCTCCTTGTATCAGAAGGGGAGGGAAATTTCTTATTTCAGGGCTGAATATTTCAGTAGTAGGTACCATCTTACAAGGCAAATACTGGATTGGAAAGTGAAAAACAAATTCATGCCATCCCTTTCAGATACAAAGACAAGAAAAGGCCTGAGGTTTTATAATTAATGGAAACAGTCTAGAAACTAAACAAGCAGCAGAAATGAACAACCTGATGAGGAAACTGTATTTCCAACAGAGAAAACACCAGAAATTAGGCTGGTGACACTGGCACCTGCATAAGTCTGGCAGCTTTAAAAATCAATTCTTTCACACTATATTTAGGTATCAGCTATGTAAACAAACCAACTTCTACTCCAGGCCAGTTTTCATACCTTATTTCAGTTATCGTGGCTGTATAAATTGCACCAAATTCCAAATTAACTTCTTGCTGTAGAGGGGGGGGGGGAAAAAACAAAACAAAATTAAGACAAAAATTCCCCAAAAGCAAAGTGAAAAAGCTGCCAAGAGAAGTCTGTCCTCACATCATCTTTGCAGATCTCCCCAATGAACTCTCTGGCTTCGTGCATGGCACTCGGTGTGGGGGCAAACACAGAGTAGGTCTCTTCATCCAGCTGACTCACAGTCACACCTCAGGAGGGGAAGGTAAAGGAGAGAGCGCATTTAGGTGAACATTCCAGCAAGCAGGAGTCACATTCAGCAAAGAGTTTTATGGAAAAAAAATGATTTTTCCACTGACTCATGAGGATTTCAGAGTTTTAGCCATTCTCAATCTTCAGTTTGGGCACTGAACATCTTTACATGCAATTAAATGGCCACCACTTCACAGGTATCCTTGTCAAACACCTGGATAAACCTGTGGTCCCTAAAGGAACACTGAAGTATTTATATAATCCTTTTATGGCAGGGAAGTGTCTTACCTGTCTGTGCTTGAAGCTTTTTCAAGTTATAACCCCCAGGACCAATGAATCTTAATCTTTTTGATAATGGAACGTGGATAGTTTCTGAAAGGAAGTATTTAAAAATACTTTGAAATGCTAAATAAGAGTAATCTTGAAAACTACCACAAGAAATAGGTCACATTAAGTTAAGGTTTTCATCTGCTATAGCTACCTGTATTATTTGCTAAAGATGGATTTAATTACATTCAAGAACTGACATAAAGGGAGACACAGAATAGCCTGTGCTGACTGTAAATTACCTTAAGCCATTCTGCTCCTGGCACAGAAAGTCAAAATGGATACAGGAGTTGCATAAAACTTCACTAGAACTCCATTTCCTGCTGTACAGTGAAATAGTGCAGTGCTGCCCCACATGGCAATAACACCTCCCCACCCCCAAAAATAACCAAAAGCTCCCCAGAAATTAAAAATAACCCCATGGAGCAGGGGCAGAAACATGTAACAAGCATTGATTTAAAAAGCTGCTCCAAGTAGAAGATTATTAAGAAGATTCTGCTGAAAGGTGAGAATTCACACAGCCAACATTACCTACAACTGGTCCACTTTCCTTTCTGTTAGGTCTGGGTTTTGCCAGCGTCTGGTTCATGATTTGTAAGATCTCCCTCTTTGCAGCTGGAGGGGTAGAAGGAGATTTTGTACAAGATGAAAATGAATTTATACAGGGCTTGTTATAAAGTAGATAAGTATCTCTTCATAAAACCCGTCTGCTTGACTGGAAATGTCTCATGGTAAGTGAGCACATTTGTGCAGTACAACAGCATATTTATTGAATTCATGCGGCCCAGCACAGCACAGACAGTTCTGTTTCAGAGAAATCAGAGTGCTGCCAAGAGCTGCAGCTCTGATACAGTGGCCTGGCCCCTCAGCTGAGCTGCTGGGAGGGATGCACTGCTGAGCAGGAGTTCCTTGTCCTCAATGAAATCTCACTGCTGCCATCAAGCTGACAGTTTCCCAACTAATTACATCCTGATTAGAGCAGGTGCCTTCAATTCTTCATGTGCCTCAGGAATGTTTTAGCTGTTCATGTCAGAATACAGAGGGCAGTAAATTACACTGGGAATACAGCTGGATCTATGGAAAATGAGAAGGAATTTGCTGCTCCTTTATAGCATTACCCCCTGCTACACCTTACCCACAAACTCCCCGAGATGACACACTTTTACTGAAGTTCTAAGAATTCACTGCTCAAGAAACACCTAGAACTTGGTCTGAAGTTACTTTAAAGTTAGTTTGAATCTTATTTATGAAGACAGCAGCTTGGTTTTTACCACAATGAGAATTTTTATTTTATTTAGCTTCATAAAACTTTGAATTGAATGCAGTTTATAATTTTATAGAATAAAACGTGTGCCAACACAATTATGGACCTACCTGTGGCTTGCTGAATAGCTTCCATGACAATTTTTATTGGTATTCCTGGCAGCTTTAGATCAACCTTAGGAAAGAACCAAGCGCCATCAGTAAAAAAGCTTTTTTTAACACTTTCTCAGAGTTTAACTTTAGGAAGATTCCATGTTACAATACCTGCAGGGCAGTTATTCCTTTATTAGTACCTGCCATCTTGAAATCCATATCTCCATAATAATCTTCAATTCCCTGCCAGCACAGAGAGAGCAAAACCAAATTGGGGTAACTCCATCCCAGTGCCATGTCCTTCTATACTAGGAGTCCATTCTGTGTTTCAAAAAGCCATAAAATAGTTCTGCAGCCTTGGAATTACTTCTGAACTTTTCTTCAGCCTTATCCTGCTGCTCAGGATTAACACTGCTCCTTTCAAATCAGCGGTTTGCCTGGACTGGTTTCTGAACAACAGATCCACAGCTGATTCTGGACTCTCAGTGGCTGCACTATAATGTGCATTTTTCCTCCCCAACAACTCTTCCAAATGCTCATTCTCCATCCAACACACTGTGTTTTTCAGTAAATTATTCAAGAATAATTAGTCTTTCTCCCAAAGGACAAAACTAATTGGAAAAAGAAAGCTTGTGAAAGCTTAAAAAAGCCCAACCTAGTTGCACAAAAAAAAAAGAACCAAGACTGAACATTTAATGGAGGTTTTTCAAAATAAAGGAGGAGCTGGAGAGACAAACCAGAAAACTAGCAACGTGCCAGAATTAACTGGGAAAACCTTACCAAAGAAGGCCAAAGAACGTGTTTTACAGCAATAAGAAAGGAAACCCCAGCAGACTCACCAGGATGTCAGTCAGCAGACGATAATCCTCAATGTCCCCTTTGTCCGGAGCGCACTTGGTAACGAGCCCGACGGCCACACCCGCCACGGCGTGAGACACTGGCACCCCTGGCACGGCACAAACACGGGGCACTGGTGAGGCCTCGGGGCACTTCCACACCCCCAAAGACACCCGACCCTCCCAGGGCCACATCTGTACCTGCGTCCATCAATGCCAAACTCCCACCACACGCAGAGGCCATGGAGGAGGAGCCTGCAGAGGGGGGATCCAGGGAAACACAGAGGGGTGAAACACTGACAACAGTTACAGTCCTCACTCTGGAGCATCCAAATTATTCATTAAACTCATAATTTACATTTACATCTCACCGTGATACAAAGAAAGACGTCCACTGTTCCCAACCATCTACATAATTTTTATTTTAAATACTTGAGGCAACAGAGCTAATAGATTGCAATTTAAATGTTACTACCTAATTCATTAAGCACCAAATTTAGTCTCTAGCACTGGTTTAAAAATAAAAGAAATAATACCGTTTGATTCTAGGACTTCAGAAGTCACTCGTATTGTGAATGGGAAATCCTTTGGAATAACTGGTTTCAAAGCTCTTTCTGCCAGTGCACCTGTTTAAAAAAAACAACCAAACACTAAGTGATTCATAAATAAAAGTCACGTAAAACTTTACAACTCCCAGCATGGGACTTCTCTGGTGTGAACTTACCATGTCCAAGCTCCCTTCTGTTCATACCAGTGACTTTGCCAATCTCATTAGTTGCATAAGGGGGAAACTATGAAGCAAAAAATGTGTACACAGAAAATTAACCTCCATTTATTTTCCATTTTTAAACATACACTTAGAAAAAAATTCTTTGAAGTTTTGGTGCATCTCAAGGTAAAAACAAATGAAAAAGAAACTTAATCAAATCACCACATGATTTTTATCAGCCACTCAGTTTGCAAGCCAGGACCAGTTTAGGAAATGTTTAGTAAGTGTGTTACTTCCACAGAACAAGAGAACAGAGCAGTAGCAAGGGAGCTGAGAAACTACATGGCAAGCCAACTCCAAATGAACTTGTCAAACAACATAGCACGAGTGTTATTTCTGTCACAGAGATAATGGAACAAGATATGCCTCTTGCCTGCAGGAAACACTCTGGGCAAGTTGCAAAGGCTGAGAGAGCTCCAGGATGTCAAAGCACTTATTTACTGCTGGGGCAGCACATCAGCTGAACACACTGATGGAATTCACTGGAAATAGCAGTGCAGGTTAATCCTGCTCCCAGCACTGCCCTGTGCTGAAGGAGCTCACCTCATGCCAAGGTATTAAAAAGGCTCCCTAAAATGGCACATTACAAGTCACCCCATGCTTTCCAGGAAACCAGCACTTTGCTCAGATCAATTCACAAGTAAATTAGAATGAAGGCACCTCAGCAAATCTGGAGATCATTTACATCCTCGGGAGAGACCAATTGAAAAGCACGACATGAAGCCCTTCTGTGAATCATGCAGAAAGCTGTGACACAGTAAAGCTCTCACCTCATAATGCAGCATGAAGTTTTTATCTTTTATTCCACTATCAATTAAAAACAAGACCATGTAAAAAAAATGAGCATCCAAACATGTCTTACATACAGGTAATTCAAGAGTATATAGTTCTGTTTACAGATGGACCCAGGCAAAACCAACAAATCAATGCATTTGCTGATCACCCACAATTACCAAAGTTACACAATATGAACAAACATCTCCAGGACAAAAAATTTCCCTAAAGTAAAGCTGACACATTAAAAAGTACAAGCTCCCACACTGGTGGGACGAGATCACTGAATTGCAGCTTTAAAGGGAATTAGTTCCACTTCAGCCCTCAGCAATGGAGTGTTAAAAGCACAAGGACTTTCTTGCTACAGTAAGTTACATTTTCCTTGCTCCATTAAAAAAAAAAAAAAAAAATCACAAGCACTTTAAATATATAAACCAGATAGAATATTTCTTGTAATACTCTCCAGTTTCAAGTGTGTGTCTATGGAATGAATATCACCTTAACACAAAATACCTGCTGCGATCTCTGGAAAACAGGCCACTTCAAAGTATAATTTTATATTTTTTCAGTCCTAATGAATATATATCCATGCAAACTTCAAGAGACTTATCACATGTGCTTAAATGCTCACCCTCTTTCATTAACCCTGCCAGAACACTCAGTTATGTACATACCTCACTGCTGTTGAGATAACATCTGATTTTACACTTGATTCTAGAGAGTCAAATGTAACTGTACAAAGAACCTGAAACAAAACCAAACTAAATTAAAAACCTCTCCTGCTAAACCCTTCCACCCTTCAAAACGTTTATTGTTGATCAAGAATCAGAAAGAACGAGCTCAGCAACAAATAAGATGCCACCACCTGCCACTTCTACAAACCTTTTCTCCTTCTCAAAGAAACTTACTATTAATCTGTAAAAATCATACCATCACATTTAAAAATAGTAATTTAATGCTTCTTTACGTGGTAGGAGCCTGGAGCAGTTTGTTCACTAAGAAGCTGAGCTACCTGATGTCAGAGCCAGGGCCAGAAGCACCAGTGCTGTGCCTGCTCCCCACAGGGCCCTGCAGTTTTCAGGGCCACAAGAGGGGACAACACTGCAGAGGACATCACTGCTTGCAACCACCCCCCCAACCCAGTGCAGTCAGAGCAGTGGCTGAGAGTCCTGCAGGAGCTGGAAAAATAGAGGAGACCAAACCTCGAGTAGTCAGTTCAATCCACCCAACAGCTGATACTTTTGGCAAAGAAGAGAAAGGAACTATCTCATTAATGCAGTTTTTTGGGTACAATTTCCCTCTTTAGTTCAGGTTCTGCATAAAGTTCCTTCTAAAAGATCTCTCATGACGTGCACAATTTAGCACTGCCCTCCACACCATCTACTTCCCAACCTACACACCATTTCTACTGATTACTATTGAAGTGAGCAGAAAAAGGCAACTTGGCATTTAAATGAAAGAAATCTGCCAGCTTTTGATAACTCATTTACAGTTTCAATGGCACTACCTGTGTTTGACCTCTCTGAAATAAGGCTGATCCATGAAGCATTTTGAACATGTTCACTTCACATTTAATGTCTCTGAGGGAAGTCAAATCTCTCCCGTCACACCTGAAGGGACAAGGAGAAATTATGAGATCAGTGAAACTCATCTTGCCTTAACAGCTGACAGAAATATTACTGAGTAGGAGTTTGACATGCTTACCTTCTGTATTCATTCAGAACAAGATTTCTAAAAATATCCTTTGAAACCACATTGAAAGATTCCATGATTTCATAAGGCTCAGCCTCTGGAAATTTTTCTGGAGATAAAGAAATTGCAACTGAAGTTGGAAAAATTAATTTTATAGCTCTACTTAGGAGTTACAGGGGAACTGAGCTGTAACTCAATTTAAGCATTCTCTGAATATTAAGACAGCAAAAAAAATACCTTTCAGCTGCTCTTCTGTTTCAAGCCTGATTTTGTTAATTGCTTCATCTCTTGAAATCTAGAACACAGGATTTGCAACCAGTTAGCTCTAACAGGGCAGAACAACAACAGAGTTGGGCTTGTTGGGGTTCAGTTTGCTTTAAAGTGCTGTAAAATGCAAGGAATGAAAATCCAGAACTGTCACACACATTCAGAAGCCAATGATGAGGCTGGAAGGGACCTCCAGGGTCGCCTGGTCCAACCTCTCTTGGCAAAAGCACAGACTAACTGAGAAGGCCCAGCACCCTGCCCCAAAAAGTGCCCAGTGCCGGGGAACCCACCACTTCCCTGGGGAGATTATTCCAGTGGCTGGTGGTTCTCCTTGGGAAAAACTCTTCTCTTGTGCCCCACAAATCTCCTGTACCCATTTCCCTCCTTTTTAAAAGAGAGTCTCCACCTCCACATACTGCAAAGGAACATTCTGGTACAATTTATTATTACTAATGCAAATATATACAGGGAAGGAGATGAGTTTACATTAACATCAGCTTAAAGAATTGCATTTTACTGGCCTTGCTGAGATATGAATTAAAAACCAATTATGTCATGTTTGGAGTACTTACTTTATCATGGCTAGAATCTGTGAACACTGCATAGATCTTGTTAGAAGCAAGCCTGCAGGAAGAAAAGGCAGAGATTTTGAACACACAGCTCAAAACCCACTCACATAATTTTTTTGTTTGTTTCTGTGGGTTGTTTGTTTGTTTTTGGTTTGTTTTTTTTTGAGAGCTGAACATTTGTTTGCAGCAGCAGCTCCCAAGCAGCACGCTGTTTATAAACATCCCCAGTGAGAGGAGCAGGACTTGCCCTGCACTTACTTCTTGGCAGCCTCCACGATGTCCTCAGGAGCCACGAAGAGCTTCTGCACAGCCCTCTTAGCAGTGCCCCGTTCCCTCACCAGCTGCTGGATGCCCTGGATGATCTGCTGCGTGTGCTTCACCCCCACCTTGATGGCATGGCAGAAGTCTTGCTGCAGGACGTTCTCAGCTGTTGCCTCCAGCATTACTACCAAAGGAGAGGTAAAAATTAAGCAAAGGGCTGTTTGGTTGCTTGAGAGCAATTTATCTCAGCTGAGGGAGGATTAACATTAAAGTGCATAAATATAATGGAATTTACTTCAGCAGAAGTTACCCAGCACTGTTGTTTATTTCTGCCACTGTGCAAAAACACCAGTTTTAAAAATTAGGACTATCTTCCAAGAGGCACCTACTTGATTTTAAAGCCCTTAGCAGATAAAAATGAACCCACTTACCAACTTGACTCTGTGGAGCTCCAGCAACAACTAGATTTAAAGCACTGGAAGACATCTGCTTTCGAGTTGGGTTGATAACAGTCTCTCCATCCACCAGCCCTACCCTGACTGCACCTACAAGGAAACCCCAGAATATTATTATAATAAAGAAGTTGTTTAAGGCATCAAATCATCAAAATTTATACATCTAAAAACAATAATTAAAGCTAAAGATTTAATTTCAAATATTGGCACCTTGACTGTATCTTAAGACCAAACCTAGAAGACAAATTCATAGATTCTTGGTTTTCTTTTGGATGCTATTAATGGGTAGGGACATGCCAAGAACATTTATATACAATGCTCAGAGTCTACTGGGGTTTTTTCAAAGATTTGAGCACATGTTTCTGGAAGAAAAAGGCAGGTGACAGGAGAATACAGCTAAATATTTGTTCTTGGCCTGGATCATTTCTTTTCCCCAAAAAATTTGCAACTAAGTAAAAGTCTTGAGTTCCTGGGGAAAAATTATACTTCCATAGCTATTCTTAAAACTATGCTTTTCAAGACTAAGTTTCTCTTAAGAAAAGAGATAATTTATTGGTTTCTACATCCCACTATCTCTGGACCCTAAATCCTTCCAGAAGTATATTTAGTCCAGGAAAAATAATCTTTTGAAGTGCATTGTGAAATTATTTTCAATGCTTGAAAGTCAGTATTTCGACTCAGCTTCTTGTTAGAACACTGAAGCATGAACTGTGGTCTAGATCTTCCATTACATTCATATCACCCAAAATTTCAAGATATTTACTTACCAATAGGACCATTCCAGGGGATATCAGATAATGCAAGTGCTGCAGAAGCTAAAATAAGGCAGACAAACCTGAATTAGAAAGACTGGATCCCCTAAAATCCCAACCAAGCAGTCATTTCTCACAGCCCTCTTACCTCCATTAATTGCCAGAATATCAGGATCATTGACACCATCTACTGCTAAAAGATTACAAAGGATCTGGCATAAGATAAAAGACAATGAATCATTTTGACCTACACATTTTTTATTAGCTGTCAATACAAAGCTAATGGGCAGCAACACAAAACATTCCACACATCTGCACAAGCCTGGACTGCAAATGGAAATCTGCTCAGGTATTTAAAGTAGAAAGCTGACAAAAAACTCACTAAGGGGTAATATCGTGCCATATAATATAAAACATCTACCACTGGCCTTTCTTGGCTCTGTTATATTGAGGAGATTTCAATTTTTTTCTTGTATCTGGACAACAGAATTGGGATATAAGATAAATAATTTCATGACAAATTAAAAAGCAGCATTACACTATAAGATTGGTTTGCAAAGGGTAAAACCTCCTCTGGATAAAAGTGAAAATAATTTTTCTTGGATCAGTGCCTGTAGTATGTGACATTTTCATTACCCACACCCAGGTTTTCCACTTTGGAGTACCATGACCCACCTGTGTATCATAAAAGTATCCTCCTGGAAAGAGAGGTCTGATAGACCGATCTGCAAAAGGAACAGAAACAGTCCAAATCTAAGAGGGAGTTGGTTTTCAGCAGTTAACATTCAATCTGTCTGGCAATAACCCCACAAGAAACTGATCAAATTACCTCAAAGAAAGACCCAAAAAAAGGCAGAGAACTCAGCAAGAAATTTAGCACAACATATACAACCTTAACGTTTCAACCAGTATTGATAAACAAGAAGCTAGTTTTGTTTTCTGACCTTACCGCAGAAAATTAACTCTGAAAACAGCAGTTACCAACGACCGTATTTTCAAACACTTGTGAGGATATTACAATGTATTTTGAATGTTTTGTAACCAAAATGTTTCAGCCTACCTATTACTCTGCTTGTGAGAATTTCTTTATCCGTGGAGCCAAGCTCTCTTCTGAGATAGTTTGTAGGGATTCTCCCTGCTGCAGCAGCCTTCTGTCGATAGTCAACCTTTCAAACACAACCCAGGGGTTACTAAGGACAACTGAGCACTTACTGCAGAGCCACAGAAGCATCCAGGTTGGCAGGGACACCTCTGAAGGTTTAGAACCCAATCCTCAGCTCAAAGTCAACCCAGAATTCAGACGGCATTATCTCAGGTACAGGTATGAAACAGGCTCTGACCCCTCAAAGACACACTGTTCTTCCATCTGAAGGTGGAATGCCAATCACAGAATGGCTTGGGTTGGAAGGGACTTCACAGACCATCCAGTTCCACCCCTTAATAACCACAGCCCTTTAGGCCTCACAATCCAATTAGTTTTCCACACAACTAAAATAAAACATCTGGGCTTGCATCATGTGGCCAAGATCTCAAAGCCAAGGCAGGCAACCTCCAGGGCTCACAGCACAGAGGGTGAGGCATCCTGGCATTCCAACACTAAGGCCAGGCTCTGACACCTGGTCTTGGCATTCCTCACTCCCCTCAGCATCCTCAACTCCACCAGCTAAGGATTCTGCTGCATTCCCATTGAGTCTCACAAAACTGCTGTGGCATCAGTACTTACCACTAGTGGCATGAACTGAGAGGGAGAAGGCTTGGTTTTGCTGACTGCTGTGACCATCACTGCTGTGTCACCCAGCTGGGGGGGGCAAGAAAAGGATAAAAAACTGAAGTGACCTGCAAACAAAATAACTTCTGCTGTTCTAACCTTACAAACTAAAGCATGAAAAAGAATCATTCTCTGCGGGACATAACCACATAAATCCAACCTTCATGCCAGTAGTTTTGCTTTTTGAGCATCATTTCTTCCTATAAAACACAGCTGTACCTTCATCAGGGATGGAATTACCACTTGAGTCTCTATACCCCCACATAACAGGCTCTGATGCCCTAACAATGACTTTTAAGATGCAATCCTTTTGAGATCGCACAAATTTTCACTGTTTTTTTTTGTTTTGTTTTCTTTTTCACCTGAACAACCGCAGATCCATCAGCAAACTTGGCAAGTTTTCCAGAAGACAGCTCCATCTTCCTGAGGGAAAGAAACGACCCGTCACTCACGGTGAATTCAAGCGAGTCCCCCAGCAACTCCGCACTCACACCCACCGCCCCACAACAACGGCCACGCTCCATATAACACACAACCCCCCTCCTCAGGTATGGAAACCGAAACCCTTCACCCACATCCCGAATTCCGCACCCCTTTCCCCTCACAGCGCCCCCCCCGCCCCTCAGGGCCCCTCACCTGCCGCCCACCTCCACCGTCACGGCCTGGCCGAGCGCGGGCACCGCCGCGGCTCCGCGGGCGGGCACCCATGGCAGTAGGGAGCGGTGCGGGGGCAGCGGCAGCCTCAGTGCGGAGCCGGCCACGGGCAGAGCCCCACTCCAACACCGCGGCCCCGCTCCGCCACCCCCGCGGCACAGCGCGCACAGCGCGGCGCGCCCGCTGCTCCTGGCGGCCGCCATGGCTCCCGCCGCTGCAAAGAACGGCCGTGCCATTGGCTGTGGGCGGCGGCGCCGCGCAATAAGCGCGGAGCCCATTGGCTCCGCCGCTCCCGCCTCCGTGCCGTACAGGCGCTACGGCGCGCCGCGAGGGTCAGGCGGCGCAGGGCGCGCTAAGGCGGGGGAGCTTCAATGAGCCGCGAGTTCTGAGGGGAAAAGGGTCGGGAAATGGTGCGAGGAGCCATCTGAGGCGGCTTTGGAGCCAGGCCGGGATGGGATGTGGGGGGAAAGCGGCCCGAACGTGGCTCGGGGGAGAGCGCTCCTGCAGCGGGAGGTGCCGCCTTCGCGCCTCGGCCACCTCAGGAGCAGAGATGGCGCCCGCGCTGCGGGCCCTCCCTGAGGGGAGCGCCGCACAGGAGGTAAATCCTGAGGGGAAAAGTGTGTGCATTTGCGATTCCTTCGCCCCAGAGGGCTTGTTCGGGGCCTCTGGGTTCCAGAGCTGTAATGCACCCCTAAAAAAATCCCACCCAAGCAACCCTCCTCACCCCCAAACTGAACGACCCCTCACCACACACACAGAAACACCCCAAACACATCAACAGGGAGGTACATCCGTGTGGGATGAAAGGAATATTAACTATCACACATCACTTTAAACTCACCTGCCGGTAGTCATTTAAATTTGGCAAATATTTAACAAAAAAACCCCATTAATTACTTTTTACTGTTATTTCCCATACTGTTCTGATACTGCTTGTTTTAATAACTTTTGACTTAACTGGCTTTCTCTGTTAAAGCTGCTTTAATAAGAAAAATTCACTGGCTGGCAGAACAACCCAAGCAATAATTTTTCTTCCGTGCCAACATGTTTCTTATCTTTTTGGCAAGACACAAAACAGATAAAGGGATCAGAAACTTGGGATTTGGACTGGGCATAAGGGCTGTGAACCTGAACCTGGTTCAGAATTCACTGATACAGTGTTAGTGGGTACAAAAACAAATTAGGTGGCAAAGCAGGAATGTTCCCACTGCTTTCCTAAATTCACGTTCACTTTGCTGCTGACAAACAGATGATTGTGTGGAAAGTTTTTATGTCATCATTACTCATTAAAAATGCTGTTCTGTAGCTCATGGCAAATAACAGAGCTCTGTGCTGGCACCTTGTCCCAGTAATTTGTGTGTAAAAAGGAAGGTGGCTTTCTGTCATCAGCAGTTCTACACAGCCAGGACTTGTATTCTGACCTTGGAATTCTAGAGCTGAGAGTATGTCTGGTAAGTAAAAAAATAAAAAAAATCCAGAAAAGCAAAGTATTTTTCAGATATTTTAAAAATAATTATTAACCTTGAGGGGGTTTATTCCATTTGAACATACATAAAAAGGATTAAGCAGTTCACAAGCACCAGTAAGCACTGAAAATAGACATTTTGACCTGAAATAAAATTATTAGGTAACTTTTTCTACACTCACCAAAATGAGAAATTAATGTTTCCTCACTGCCATGGACTAACAAGGTATGGCCACACCACTGTAACAGGAAAAAGATGCCAGAACTTGGATTTCATTCAAGGTCCTAGACAGCAAAAAATGTTTAACCTCATAAGAAAAAAAAAAAAAAAAAAAATTAATTCCCTCTTCCTTATTTTTTCCTCTGGTGTGTGTCATCCCCCCCCCCATATTCAATTTAATGATTATATTGGTCCCATTTCCTGCCCTGTTCAGAAGGACAGCACACTTCCATTTCCACTGACTATGGCTTTGTACTTACCTGGCCAAGTTTTTGGAATCAGCTGGAAATTCAAACAACCACCCCAAAGCAAACCACAAAAAAGTCAAGCCTAGTGGAGACACCTGCAGCTATTTAGCATAAAAATCCTAAGCCTGCCAGGAATGTTAAAGTCCTTCCTTAGCATAGCTTTTTTTTTTTTTCAAAATGAGATTCCAGAGTGGAGATTTATTTATTATATTTGATAATTTAGCCTCCATAATAACATACAAGTACAAATTTCTCCTCTGAAAGCCATGCTGTGACCATTTCAAAGTCTCCCAAGGCACACAAAGCCTGTGAATTTCTCCTGGGAAACTTCTGCTCAGAGGAGCGGTTGAGGAAAACACCAAATCCACCAGTTTCCTTCTGCCCTTAGAAGCACCCAAAACTTGGATATAGAAACATCTGTGGAAAGCATTAAGTATATCAACTTGATTTTGATGTGCTTTGGATTATTATTAAAGCTTACAGGAGAGCAGCAGTAGCTTCTGAACTTTTTCCTAGCAGTTTCTTCCACACTAAAACACATTTAATATCTATAAATTATGTTATTCCATCTTTTTGTGCCATATTAGTCTTACTGATATTTATTCTGTGGCTGTTGATAAAAGTTGGTGTTTTCTTTCAGCAGCAGCTTAAGCAGTTCCCTCTTTGCTCCCTCCTCTCCAGCTCCCTGGGTGTGCTGGTGCAGCAGAAACCTCGTCTACAGGAGAGCTTTCCAAGTTCCATGAGGGAGTTAATTAGTCATGATCCACTTAGTCTCCAGCCACTCATTTATTTTGCAGTTGATCACCCAATTCTGTTCATCCACTCCCCATCCTGCAGCTCAATAAATGTCTCCTTTAAAGTGCTCCAGACCCTTGTAAAAATAACCTGTGGTTATCTCAAGGAATGGTTAACACAGAACCAACTTCCATAACTAGAGACAGTGACCATTTTGCAAAGACTCTCCCACTGGAGAGCTCCTTATGGCTCTGTTTCCTCCAGGGTTTAAATTTATGTGCTATTTTATAGACAAGATTAAATTGAGCTCCTTACATAGCTTTGGCATAAAGTTCTACACATTATTTTATTTACTCTATTTTTTTTTTAGAGAGAAAACCATTACACAAACCCGGCTCTATGAAAGCAACTCAAGATAGCACTCACTCTCAAAT
Organism: Formicarius rufipectus; assembly: GCA_013399695.1. NCBI lineage: Eukaryota > Metazoa > Chordata > Aves > Passeriformes > Formicariidae > Formicarius > Formicarius rufipectus. Next base: position 260,665 of record VXAU01003743.1, on the reverse strand, counting down.
AAAATACTGTCCCTAGTTTAACAGTGACTTATTTCCCCCTTTTTATCCCTATAACTGCAGATAAAGACAATGGTGATAAGAAATTGCACCTGTGACTGTTCCAGCAAAGTTTCCCAGCAATGCTCCAGGTAGGACATCTCAGCCTTTAGTACCACCTGGGAGGAGCAATTATGGCATCATGAAATAGCCCTGGGATGCTACTCCTCAGCAAGTAGCTTTTCTGACCTGCTAAACTTATTTTAGAAGGATACATACCTCTCATCCTAACTTTCTAAAGAAGCTAGAGGAGTGCACATTGAGACAGAATTATTTTAAACCAACTGCTTTTCTGTTTTGCTGGGTTTTCTCCCCTCGCTGTTGTCACATTTAGCTCTACTGTAATTTAATTCCCTGCCATATCTCTTGTTATGGCTTTCAGATGTGGCTGGATTTCCTCAGCTGTGATAACCTGAGTATGTCTCGCTCTTCTTTAGGAAACTCATTTGGATGAACTTAGTCATCAAAGTGCTTGTGGCAGGTGAGTGTAATCTTTGATTTGAAGGAGGGATTTTACAGGAAAAACAAGAAGATGGGTTAATTGTATTAAACAGACTGCCCAGCTGGTCCTATCTGACTGCTGGCTCTTGTTGGGGCACCTGCGTCTCATCCTATTTTAGGGCAGCACTAGCCCTATTTCCTTCTTCTCCTCCTTTCCTGGGGGTTCTGTGCTGCTCTGGCTCCTGATATCATAGCACTCTGGGTGCTTTGGGAATGGAAGACGGGCTCGAGCAGAAGAGGTAGGTGACTCAATTCAAGCCTGTGCTCATCCCAAGCCTTGCTGGCCTGCTGAGTAACTTTGAGATGTCCACCACTAACTATTTCTCTTATGTGAGTGCCTGAGCTCAGAGAGATTAAGAGATGCAAATTCTCTTTTCCCAAACCAGTGCTATGATTTCTGAAGTGAGTTGGTTATAATTTTTACTTATTTGTGCCCCTTATCAATGGAAAATAAGGTAAAGAGTTGAACATGTGTCAAAGGTGACTTTTATTTTTTTTTCTGGTAGAATTATTTCAATATGGTAGTAATTAAAGAGTGTGTGCATATATAGCTTGGGTATCATGCTCATACTTTTCTTTTTAAGGGTTAAGCCTTTAAGCCATTTGAGTTATGGTTTTCATTGCTTTGAAACCTGAAAGTAGTGAAGGACTGCAGGAAAACTTGTTGGTTTTTTTTCCTTTTGTTAAGAAGCCAATTGAAGGAGAACAATAAAGAAAATACTTTGGTGTGTAACTCTCTTTTCTAGAAGTGTTAATGTCCTTAGCAGGTATTGTATTACAGATGTAAAGGTTTCCAGGAGCTGTGGGTTTGGGTTCTTTGGCAGTTCAAACTATCACAGTTCAACTTAATCTGATGCCTAAAGACCAAGTTCTTCTGCAGTCAAGTCTGGGTTCTTCTGAAATCATTATGTATGCTGCAATATTGTATTAGTGTCTGCCTGTCTGCTTAAAGGAGGATGATTCCCTTTAACAAACTCTGACCTCTTAAGGGAGTTATCTTCATATTTTATACCACTTTTTATTGAGCTGCTTTCTCTGTCACTGACTGCCCAGGAAACAGGAATATTTCAGCTCAGTGGGGCAGGTGATGATGCCATGTGGGGGTTCTGTTTGTATGCATTTACTTATTGGATCCATAGATCTGTTTGCTGTAGCATTTGACATCTTCCAGATATTCCTTTTAAGTATTTGTGTGGTGTCTTTGAAGTGAAGGTGCTTTTTTGAAGTGGTAAATGTGTTCTGGCAGTGGGTGTTGAGCTGGAGCTGAGGAGTGTGAGGGGAAGATGCTCCTGGGCTTGGACAGAGGGAGGAAGTTGGTAGGTGGACCTGAAACACTTGGTGCTCACTTGCTGTCATAAATGAGGGCATTTGGGTTGGAAAATCCTGAAGTGAGGGGACACTTATAAATGCAGTAACTTGTAAAAGCTGGGCGAGTACCAGGAGGTGTAAATGAACACGTGAGAGTGGCTCTTTTTAGCTGAGGCAGCAGCTGGTGAGGGTGGAGAAACAATATTGAGGGGGAAAACTCATTTATTAGAGCAAAGCCTGCAGGCAGGAGTGCAGAACCTCTAGTACAGCAGGACAGCTGTGGCCCTGGTGCTCTCAGACCATTTCCCTTCGGGAGTGCCCTTCTCCTGTTATCCCAGACCCAGGCTGAGAAAGTGCCTTGCAGAGCCCAGAAAAAGGCTGTAAAAATTAGTTATTCTGACAACAAAGTGGTTGTCATTAAAGTGTAGCACTTAATTATCTGAGCATCACTGGGCAACTGGAGTGAGAGTTATTTTTCTTTAAACCAGATCAATGTTTCCTTCAGAGCAGCCTGGAACATCACACATGAATTCCAGAAATCATCCCTTGTGTGGGAGTCTCTTTGGAAAACCCTTCAGAGAGAGGGGCTCTTCCCTGTGCCTTGGACTTTCTGCGGTAGAGGATACCATGCCCATGTTTATAGGATGCTTCCTGGACAGGGTAAAACCCTAAAATGAGTGATTCGGTGTGTTTTTCCTGGGCTTAATCTCCTGCCATAGGAGGGCACTGCTCAGCCGAGCAAGGGCGGTGCTGCTCCTGCCGCAGCCCGAGCTGTGTTCTGCCTGCAGGGTGCAGCTTCTGCCCGCACGATTCCTCCACGGCTTGCCTGGACACCTCGATAAATAGCCTGAAGATTTATGAAATAATAGAAGAATTAGAGAAAAAATATAGAAAACAACAGCATGGTTTTCATTACATGTTATTTCATACCCCTCTGAGACAAATCTCTGACTTTACTCTTCAGTGTGGTCAAATGAAATGTGGACAAGTTTTAATTTGCATAGATGAGTGAGTGGCACAGAAAGTATTTTCTTATATTTGAAGTGAAGGGAAAAATCAATTTAAATTTACCATTTCTCTTGTAAATTCAGTAGCATTTATAAGAGGCAATGCTCTTCCCTTTGTGTGCAATGGGAGTGAAGGGGGCTAAAGAGTCACTAAGCTTCTGGTTTAAAAAGGATGACCTAAAGGGTATGATAGTTTTTAAAGCTTTTTCTGACATTTTTGTGGACTCTGAGCATTCAATGCTATATTCTTAACAAGAGCTGAGGAAAACTGAATTCAAAAGCACCCTGCTTGTATGGGGTAACTTAGATACCTGCTTCCGAAATTGAGTTAGCACCTCTTCTAACACTACAAATGACTTTGGCCTGTGTTCTTAGTGAGTGTAAAAAGTGTCAGTGCATGCCATGTGCAATGGTCAGAGCTTCCAGATGTGTGTGCTTGCTTTGTGTTGATCCAGTTTGGGGGATTTTCACTTAAAATCATTTGTACTCTGGCAGACTCTCCCAAAATGCCTTTTTGGGCACTGCTCAGGGCTCCCCTCTGTTATCAGCTTGTAGGGCTAGCCAGATCTCTGTTGGTTGTGAAGAGCCAAAGGTCTCATTTGAAGTGGTTAAGATGGGAATTATCTTGCATTTCAAGCAGTGTACGAAGCTCTGAAACGACACAAAGCCCTGAATTACTGGAGTGATTGAAAGGCAAAGTGTGATTGAGATGTGGTGTGTCAGGTTGTGGCACCAAATCACTCAAAAAAGGTGAATTTGGAACTGTTCAAATCTTTTGTTGAGAGGGTCATGGTGGTGTAGATTGAAATAGCTGTTACGTAGTTACTTGGGTTTTCATGTTGGATGTACTTTCTTTTAACTTGGTGTATTAATTTTAAAAAGCATTTTTGATTAAGATGCAAGGCAAGACAGTGTTTTCTAGAGCTTTTCTAAGGAAGAGCAAAGCCCTGGAAGCCTCCAAGTTGCTGGTGGTGCTGTGCAGGAAGATCCAAGTGGTGGAGAAAGGCAAGAGGATGTAGTGTAGCAATCAGAAGAAAGATGGGGAAGTGTTTGCCTGCCTAAATTTGTCAATAGTTAGAGCACCTTAGCCATCAAAACCTATTTTGCTCTCTAGGAAACAAGGAAAAAAAAAACTTTGCAGCTTTGTTAGAAGTTGGATGTTGGCAAAGCCTGGCCTTGATCAGTCCTGAGTGTGGTGGACAGCACTCTTGAAATGAAACAGCCACAGCCTGTAGCTGTTCCCTCTCTGGCATTTTTCTCTTTAATTTTGCAGCAAAACTATAAATAAGAGTTGGGAACTGTGTGGATGTGGTGATTGATAGGGGGTTGGTTTGCTGTTCTCACCCTCTCTCCTGACAGAGGAGGGCAAAGCTTAAATTAAGAGCTAATGATGGAGCAGTTTGTCATCCCGTGCCATGTCCTTGACCCATTTCCAGCCCATTGGCTCCATCCTCCTGACAAATGTCACTGATTGCAGCAGGACTGGGTCAAGCCCTTTGTATGGACCTTCCCAATCTTACCATGAACACAAATATAAGAGGCTCAAAATAAACATGTTTCTTCAAACTGTTTCCTTGGAATACATTGTTTGCATCAGTTTATCTTTGCTTGTGAGAAAATCTGTTATTTTTTTGGGATATGTTGTAAAAGCTGCACCTTGATTAAGGTCGTCTTGATCAGAGCAGATAGCACATAAAAAATGAAGGCTGAGAACATCAATAAAAGTTTTGAAGTCTGATAAAAGTATGATTTATAGTCAGGAGCCAGTTATAAATCCCATCAGCACTTACTGTCGTTATATTTGTTGCTGCATCGTTGAAAGAAAGGTTAGTAAAGAATTAAGTATGTGGTGTTTAATTCATATGGTTGCTCACACAAGTTGCAACTGGCTTGAAAAATGGCAGTGCTAGTAAAAGTAGAACAGTGGTATGTACTTGTTCATAAGGGTATCTGCAATTTAGAACTAAGTATAGTCAACCTTGTTTTGGGGTCTGAAATGTGTAGAACATGTAAAATTTTTAAGAGGGTAATAACAGTTGCTCCTGGTGGCAGGAATTTGCTCCACAGCTGTTCAGTGTTCGAGTTTCACCCTTTGATTTATTTTATTGTACCATAACTTCATACTGTGTGTGTGGCTGTGGCCTTGATCTTTCTCAGGCATTGTCCTAAGAGCACCCCAAACCCCCAAATTTAACCTTTATAGGTCTTTTGCAAGACAGTGTGTGGTGGGTGTAAAGAGCATCTGAAGGAAAGGCAGGAGTTTCTCTGTGGTACATCTTTGTTTTTAACTCTGTCACTGGACTGATTGTGATGAACAACTTCCCGCATGTTATTCTCAGGACAGGTGATCCTCCATCCTTCTACCTTTGGCTTCAGAGATTCCACGCCAGTTCTGAAAAAAAACCCTCTAATATGAAATGATTTTTAAAACTGCTCCTCCAATTTTCAAGATACTAAACTGATTGTGTGTCCAGGCAAGTGTAAACCCCAAATCAGGGCAGCAGTATCCAGTGTATCATGTTATCCATGGGCTCTTGTTGGCTGAATCTATAGGTGAGTTTTTTCCTTTAGGATTATACCTATTTTCCCAATTCCAAGCAATTGTTGAATAGTTTCTACTTCTGAAATCCTCAAGCAGGTGTAATTCTGCCCCTGCCATGATTGACAAATGAGGTCTGACCAGGAAAGCTCTTACTTTCTTCCTGAGCTTGCTCTGGTGCAGTGGTTTACTTCTGAGAGCAGTGGCATGTGCTCAGCTGGTCTTGCACAGCAAGTTCTGCCTCCAACAGGGGTACAGTGCAAGGTGCTGATGGGCACCAGCAAATTCATGATTCTAAGGAAAATGTGCAGAAAAAAAACAGTGCCAAGAAAATCCTCTCTCCATCTGCTTTGGGCTCTGAAATGGAGCTTGACTTGCCATGGCACAGAATTTTGAGGCTGGAGCTGATTGTTTTGACCCTGGTAAGAGTTTGAGGTTGTGAGCCTCTGGCCCTGGAATAAAACCCACTTTCTTGGCTGGCTCTGCAGGGTTTGGGGATTGTTTGCCTCTGCACTGGGATCCCTGGACAGTTGGAGAGAAGGAAAATAGAGTGTACCAGTGCCCACACTCATGCCATACTTATGCTTCCAAATGGAGTCACTTATGGATGTGCTCCCTCAGTCTTCCTGTCCCATGCAGATTATCTTTTACTAAATGAATTGTGAATCCTGTTCTCCAAGTTAGGTGGAGTGAAACCTGCCCTAAATAATACTTGGGGGAGAAGTTTCAGTTGTGATTTTTTTTTTTTTTTTGGTGTGTGATGACCTTTGCCATTTAAAATGATTAAACTCTGTTATCACCATTTTCTTTTTTCTTTTCTGCTTTTATTGGATATTTCAAGTTGATTTACTTTAGTTGCTGAATACAGAGTTTTAATGTCCCTGGTTTTGTCAACCTCTAAGAAAACTTAAGCTCAAAAAGCTTGATTTCTGAGAGCTTCACAAATAAAATCAGATGAGCAGTCCATGTCCTTGGAGGTGCATCTGCAGAGTGCCTTGGTGTTTTGGGAGCTGAGTCATGATAACCATGGTTACTGTGCACACAAGTGTCCTTTTAGGTCTGTCCATCTTGTTGGTGTGTGCAGAAATCAAATTGAATGCAGAAAAAGTAATCTCCATAAAGTAGTTACTGTTCTAACCAGATCTAATTGTGTTTATAATTTGAGCCCAATCAGTTGTGTGTTAGCAACTGTTTTCCTCCCAGCAGTAACCAGCAACAACCACAGGCACTGAGCTTTGTTTGATCTAATTTTTGGGAAGATTGTTTAGCAATTACTGCTAATCACTGGCTGATACTTGCATAGCATCTAAGTTCAACTGTACATTTGCCTTTCACAGGGCAGACTTGCAAACACGATCTGGCACCCAAACAGGCCTGTGCTAGACTGAAATTATTCATGTGTAGTTGGATAAGTAAACGAATAAGGAATTGAGAGACTTTTGAGATTATTGAATATTTTTAATTGGGTATCTGCCTTTTCTGGAGCCACTCGGGATGGTCTTGAAACCAAGCATTTAGGCTTAAAAGTTCTTTGACTTGTTTCCAGGATTGGTACTTGCCATAAATTAATGAATTTAGTAAACTCAGAACAGACTTAAAAAGGGGGAATTCTCCCCCAGGATGATGGGTGTACCCAAGCAAACAGGTCCTATACACTTTGAGCTGTGTGGCACCGACGGCTCAGTTCTGCTCTCCAGTCAGGTATTGTCTCCTTGAATTACCCCTCGGCTGTTTCCAAGCCCTGAGAGGAGGAGGAGGGGTGTGGGCACTGCAGGGCGAGCAGGTGTCTCTGCCGAGGGGTGAGGAGAGGTGAGGAGGAAGCGGCAGCGCGGGGCTGTGCTGGCCGTGCAGAACACTCACATCTCGCATGTGCAAGTGGCCTGGAGGCAGCTTAATCTGCGAGGGGAGGAACTGGCATAGTGCTCAAACCGAGCAGAAACAGCCTTGGCGGCCCCGGCACAGGCTGTTCCCGGCCCTTTCTGCTCGTGGGAGCTGACCTGGGAATGTGCCTCCTGGGCTGAGCTCAGCCTGGTGGCCCCCTCAGCCGGGCTTCATCCCCGCCTCTCGGGGAAGTCCTGCCTGCGTTCTGCTGGGGCAGGCAGGGCTGGAAACTCACCCTTGGGATGCTTGCGAGGTGGCTGGAGAGGGGAAGAGAGCATAATGGAAACAAGGCTTCCTCAAATCTGTGTCATCCTCTGCTTCTGGCTCCCCCACACCGGGCTGGGGTAGGCAGGTTCCACAGCGCTTCAGTGCCTCGGGGCTTGTTTCTGCTCCACCTGCTCACGTGGGATGTCACAGGGTGTTAGTGGGGAAGAACTAAAAGGTTTTTGTTGTTCTTCTGGATGGCTTTTGGCACTGAGGGAACCTGTAGCTCTTGCAAAACGTTCAGCATCCCTGAACTGAAATGCTATCATAACATCAGACCTCACTGGGCTTTGGCTGGAGGCTTGCTTCCGGAAGTATTAAAATGCTTGTGTTAGGCAGGAATGTTACCCTCGACAGAAATTTCCATATAAAACCCTCTACTTGTTGCTTCTCCACATATTCCCTCTTTTTCTCACCCTTATTTCTTTTTATTGCTCTTCCTGCATGGTAAACACCACCCTGGTCATAGCTCTGTGTCAGCCTTCAAGGGAGCTTCTGCAGGCCATGAGGCTTTAAAAATTAAGAAAATGAAATTTTTTAGTCTTGGTTTTGGCCCTCTAGGGCTTTTTGCCCTGTTGTCTATGCTTGGTGAAGGAAATGTGTGAGAGCAGTGGAATGGGGCTTTGGGTTCAGCATGATGTGGGGGGAACTCCACCAACTTCTCCCAGTGCCTGGGTGGCCTCTGCTGCAGCTTTTCCCTGTGGAATGGGGTACCCTGTCCCTGCCTGGGCTCTCCCAGGGCTGCTGTGCCAGGTGGGGTGGCATTTGCACCTTGAAAGCCTCCTCAGCCCTGCCCTGGCAGAGGGCTGTGTGGTTGTTGGCTCCAGCCTCAGTGCTGCAGGGCACGATTTCAACCATGTCTATGGAGACCAATTTTCAACATCAAAACAAACCAGTGTAAGTGGAATTTATATTACCTTTTAAAAAGGCAAGTCAACAGAGCTGAGGGCTCTGCTTCGAGGAAGCCTCTGGGGTTTGTTCAGGGAATTACTACAAATATTTTACGTCCTTTTTGAGACTCCAGGCAACCTCAGGAAGCATCTGCTGAGGACAGCTGTTGAAATACCCCAGGTTGTGTAGCTGATCAAGGGGATTTTTGGGGTCTGTGGTGTGAGAAGACACCCCCCTCCCACCACCAAATATCCTACACTGTCTAATTTCCAGGGCCAGGCTGCTTTTTATAAATTTCTAGGTGGTATTTTTTTTCCCCCTGAAGCAGTGTTTTTGTTTTGGGGGATGGTGGTCAAGAGCAATCAGACCAAAAGCTTTGATCCCAAGCATCTGGGGGTGTGCAAGTTTGTATAATCAGAGGTGAAGAAATACTCTGCTGTCCAGAGAAGGAAAATATCCCTGCAGCAGTGTCACAGAAGTGGAAGGTTTGAATTCAGGTTAGAAAATGCTGCAGTGGAGGATGTGTTGTGCTGCTGCCTAGAGCCTATTGAAGAGGCAGGTTAAAGATGGGCTGGGAGTGCTTCACCCCCATGTGAAATGTGTGGGCACTCAGTGCTCAGGCTGAAAACCTGATCCTGCAACTCAGTAACAGAAGCTTAAAGGAACTTTACAAGTATGTTTTGCTTTTCCCAAGCTGGGTAGAACTTACCCCATCTCCCTCAGTCTAGGGAAGAGAGCCTTACCAAGCTCTTGCTCTTAACATTTTAAAAATAGCCTGGTTTAGGGGTTTTGGCCTAAGTGCAAGCATCAAATTATGACAAGGTGGATAGTGACTTAAGTGCTTACTTTATGATAGGAGGAGACTGTGCCAACAAGCTGCCAGCTTAGAGACGTGTTTTAATTACCTGAGTACCTTCAGGCAGGTGCATTTGAGTGAGTTGTTGGTACTGCCTGGATCTTCATGTCTTTATGTGTCAGGCACCTGATTTATTTGCTGTATCAGACACCTGTAACAGCTATGTGTGAATAACCCTTCAGGAGAGCTGTAGTTGTGTCTTTAGTTGCCATGATGTAACTGTGGTGCCTCTCCAGCTTTTCTTGAGTTATATGGAAAAGGCCCTTGTGCAAAGGACAAATTGAAGCTTTACAGGAATGTCATGTTGATTCTCACCTTCTGTCCCCCCAGATAAATGGGGGCAATAACTCCTGAATGAGGGAAACACATTCCTGCAAATGTCTGTCTGTGGCAGAGCTGGGCAGCTTTCAGCCTGCTGGATGGAGGTTGGAATAGCCAGAACTGGCTCTGCTGTAGAGCAGGGAGGGAAAAGGATTGTTGGAGATTCTCACTGTGGTACATGAGAATGAACTTCTCCTTGGCTGTCCATGAAATCTTAGTGCTTTATGAGAGATATTCACTGTAGAATTTAGATATTCCCTCTCCAGCATTCCAGGGCAGAGGCAGGAATCTTCTGACCCCATTAAAGTTGTGTTACTATTTTGATCCTTGTGATTCGGTTTTTAGTACAAAATCACCAGCCTTGCAGGGAGTGCTTGGCATGTTGGTTCATGTTCTCCACTGCCCTACCTTTGCCAGCTTTTAATGCTCACAGGAAATACAACAGCCCTGCTAAATATTGGGGGGTAGTATCTGGACCAGTCCTGGGTTGCAGAATTGTTTTGGGAAGAGAAAGCAAATACAAACCTCAGTTTTAATCACTTCAAGGGTCAATTCATGTCTAAGAGCATCACTTCACATTTATTCTCATTGGTTTTATTTTGGTGTGTTTTTGTTCAATAATGAGTGTGCCAGGAAAGCTTTGTTTTCCAAAGGGTGCTCATCCTTACCTGACCAACTGGATACCATTTGAAAATGTTCTGTTCCCCTTCTTTCATCCAGTTCTTACTTTGAGGTAGGTCCTTCAATATGTTGCTGCTGTGCCAAATTCCTCCTTCAGACCCACAGGAGAAAGTTTGAGTTTTGGTTTTTTGCCATGGCATTATCTTTTTTGCCCATTCTCCTGATGTGTGGGCCCCTCCTTGGCCCCATCAGCCTCCTGGGAATTTGCTCCTGCTGTGGCTGGAGTTGGCAGCACAGGCATTTGCAAGTTGCTCCTTTGGCCTGCCTTGTTTGTTTGCACGTGTGACCTTCCACATCTCAGGAACATTTCCATTTTCCATGTTCCTATACAACCTCAGCCTCTCAGAGCATGACTTACTGATTTTAATAATGCCTTTTACCCTGCTGTTTTGGTATGTTGGCTTCCCCTCTGCAGCCCTTCCTCCCAGCTTCCAAAATCTGTTTGTTTTCCTAGTTTCCATGCCGCCTGCAGGAATTTTGCTCTCTTGACTTCCCACTTGGGTGTTTGTTGTATATGTTCTGTATAGGAAACATTCCTCTATACTTCACAGAGATACTCCAGAAACACTCAGAGTGCAAGCAGAAAATGTGACCCTCAGGAGGAGGTGGTCACAGGTTCAGATGTTTCTGGAGTGGCACCGGCAGGATTTAGACCTGGAGGTGTCTGCAACATTCCTGACTCTGGTTTCAGAGTTTGACAGCATAAATATGTTGGGTTTTGTCAACCCAGCTGGCAGGCTGCTCCATTTTAAAGCTTTTTTTGTGTGCTTGTTCAGGTGAGGATGGAGCCCTGGGAGTTTTTGTAGACCTAAAGAGGTGTATCTTAGGGCCTGGGGGGAGAGGAAAAAAAGGAATGTTTCATTAAAGCGGTGCAATGAAGTGAACCAGAGGGTGTGCTTGCAGGGCAGGAGCTGCTGGAGTGCTTAGCTGAGAGCAACACCTCTCCATGCTTATCCTGTTTGAATACACATGTACTCTGTGACCATGTAGAAATTACAGAAATGTTATTAAAATGAAAAAAAATATATTAATTATACAGATGTGTTTCTGGGAGGGAGCAGAGATGCAGAGTGCTCATATTCCTTCTGGGACTGTTGGGATTCTGGATCAGAGGGAAATATTTTCTCTCCAGTGAGAGCAGAAACAGCATGTGATGGACAGAGTGACTGCAAACAAAACCTGGAGCTCACCTCCTTCGGGTATTCACATCAGTTTCATCCCCAGGACTTTGAAGCTCATCTAATTTCTATATTATTGGTCTGAGTGTCTTGGCCACACAGCCCTTCCTCCAGTACCAAGGCTGAGATCCCAGAGAATAAATCAGGGGATGCCTTCAAAACTACCTTGTTATATTGTGGTGACACAATGTTTGCAGCTTTTTCTGCTGAGCAAAAATACACAGGCTTTAAAAAGAATCAACTTTCAGACCACTTACTTGAAAAAAATTACTAGTTCAATGCACAAGATCAATACCAATATAAAATGGGGATGCATTTTTTTCCCGTGCAGAAATGACAAAAGCTGCTGTGCTGTCCTTCAAATTTGCTTTGGCAAGTATAAACCACCCCCATTTTATTAAACAGCTCTCTTTCCTCCTAATATACACAAAACTGTTTGCTGTATAAACATCTTAAGGAGACATCTGCTTTTCCCCAGCTAGAAAACCCAGCTCACTTTTTGCCCCGCTTGCCGAGGCCGCTCGCTTTTTGCCTGCTGGCCAGATGACATAAAGCTGGGCTTTGCAGCAGATGCAGCACAGCTCAGTTTGGAATCCTGCAGGTGTTCCCCCAGCTGGGCAGTGTGGAAAGGGGCCAGTTTGCTGACATGATGGGGAGGTTGAGATATGTGAGGGCGTTAAGAATAATTCTCTGTGTTACCAGTGGGCTTTGTCCCTGGTGGGCTCCATGTGCTCCACAGCTGACTGGGGCAGCAGCTGTTCTATATTTTAATGGGACAGTTATAAAGTTAGAAACATGGGTGAGCTTTCAAAACACAAGCAACTTGTTGCAGCCATGGAAACGGGATTCAACAATAAACTTGCATTTGTGAGCCTTCCAAAGAAAATGATCCCACTGCAGTGCCTTCAGGTGGTCTCAGGGAAGTGAATGAACTTGTGTTTTGATTTCCTTCAGTTCTGGTTACTCAAAGTCCAATTTTTTTTATTTTTTACTCTGTTGTCCCTGCTTTCTCCTTCTAAGAAGATACTAAACTTTGCATATGATCCTGATTTAGACTCTTCTCCAACACTGACAGATTTATAAGAGAATCTTTCCTGGGGTGTGTTTTTGGTAATGGCCATGCTGGTAAGGTATAGTGAAGGCTGAGACAAACCTTTGCTCTCCTCTAAATTTGGGATTTCAGGGTTCTGTATAATCCAGATAAGTCTTGCAACTCTTTCTGCACATTTGCTTCACCTCTGCATATTTTGAAGTGAACAGATAGAGCTCTGCTTTCCTGGGGATTTGGATGAACCTGTGGCTTTTCCTCCCCAAGACACACAGGTTTTTTTAATGTGCAAGGGCTCTTGCTTAGGCTCTGAACCATCTTCTCATTGTGCTTGTGGTCTTTTCACACTCAGTCATGTACCCCAGCCCTGTCCAAAATAACACCAACCACCCCCTGCCAGTGCCTGCACAGCCCTCCTGTAGTCCCTGGCTTGCTCTGCTCCTGGCTTGGTTTGAAGGGGCTGCTGTTACTCCAGCTCCTGGTTCTCAGGGAATTGCTGTGCTTAGTGAGAGGTGGAGGACTCTGCAGGTTGAGTATGGCTTGGGCAGACATATGAGGGACAACTGCCTCTGCTACTCACACCATTTGAGAAATACTTTTCTCTATATATAATGATCAATTTTGGATCATTGTGAGGTGAGCAGAAATTGAAAAGGGAAACTTAAAAGTGTTGGTGATGAGAATGATGTAAATATTGGCAGATCATGAAGGCAGAGTAAGTCCTTGGGGCAGCTTGTGGACTTCAGGGATGATTTATGGTTGCTTAATTTGCTGCAGGTGCCCTCTGTCCTGGGACTGAAGGGGGCAAAGCCCCTTGAGCCTCCTCTGGGCACCTATGGAGAGAGAACTGCCCCTTATTTTAAACCCAGAAGCAACAAGATCTTTTGTTTCTTGGAATGGGCAATGCTGAATTCTGCAATTTGCAAGGTAGAAGTTTGTGTGGAGGGGCAGTGCTGGGGGTGAGGGGAACACTCGTGGGGCAGCACAGCTTGTTTGGGGACAGGCCATGCTGAGAGGGAGATGTTTGTTAGCAAACCAAGTGTGGAGGTGAGGAACTGCACAGAGGAGGAGACAGTTCACTCAGTGCATGTGTAGAATGAGGACCTGCCTTTCCAACCAAGTGGATTTGTAGCCATGAATGGGGAGGAAACTCTCTGGGAGGAGGAAGGAGCTTCCTGTAATCCAAGCTCTGTATCAGGCTTTTCACCATGGGAAACCCCAGTTAGAAACCCCAGTTAAATTCCTCCCTCTGGAGTGAATCTTTGCTGTCAGTAAAACTACAGCTCAGTAGGCAATGGGTTTGTGGAAGGACAAATTAATTACTTCTTGAGTCTTCCAAGAACTGTCTGGACTCAGATCTGGATCGTTCTGGCTTTGCAGACTCCCCCAGTACCTGACAATTATGGTGGTAGCAACAAACTACCTCAAAAGAGACTAAATACAATATGGTAAGAGAGATTTATTTAAAAATTTTGTACATCAAAGGATTAACTGCTACATTTTTAAACAAGAAATAAGATTTTACATATTACAAAAGATGTAATTAGTTCTTGAATTAGAAATAAATTTTATGAACACTGTACATGATACATCTGAGTTGTAAGGGCTGGAACAGGACCGAGTGCCTGAAAGTGATATAACTTAATAAGAAATGCACTCAATTCTTAGTATACAACATAATATTTCTGGAAAAATAGTATGTTAACTTCTGTCTGAAAATACTGCATCCCCCTAACCAGTAACTACCAACAGTGTTCTCATGGACATTTGTGCCCTGCTTAGTGAATTTTCCATTTGGAGCTCCTTTCTCTGTTGGAGGAATTTACTTTCTAGGGACTATTTTTCTTGGAGAGAGCAGAATGTTATTCCATGGCATGGTTAACACAATCTGCATATAAAAACCTGATGCAGAGCATTTCTCACATTGTGACTTCACCTCCAACCCAGGTTAGACAAACCAACTGTGATAGCACATAAATGTCTACAGAAATTGATTTTTTATTGACTGCTACCTTTTGTTACAAAGAAGTTAGAGAAATATATTTCGGCCTATCTGATAACTGTTACTTTGTGTATCATTCAGACTACATAATTGTTTTCTTTGAGATTCAGTGTAGCTGGATTAGAGTTTAAAATAAAAACCAACACAGAAGATGACTTAAATTGCTTGACCTATTTGGCTAGGAAGACAGTGTGAGGTTTTACAGGATACTATGAACATACAGTTCTGGTACAAAAGTGTAGTATGTATCTAGTCCAAGGAAGGTAATAAAAACAAGGTTTAAATCTTTATACAGAAAGTGACAATGCCCATGTTATACTATGGAACACAGCTACTAAATGGGAATTACAGGTGTAATGTGTGAATAAAAGATATCAACTTACTAAACAATTTTTTTTTAAAAAAAAGAGAAAAATCTATAAATAAAACAGTAAGTGCTTCCTTCGTGGCATCCTCTTTGGCTGGGGGGTGGGCAGCTGGCAGGCTAGAAGGCGTAGGGCCCCACGATGATGGTTAGCCGCAGCACCGAGCTCGTGCGGTAGTTGAGGCTGTTCACTGTCAGCATCTCCAGGTCCACGATGTGCTCCCGGGGCCCGCCCAGCGACTTCACCAGCACCAGCATGGCACTCACGGCGCTCGTTTGCTGCAACACCAACAGGCCCCCCGCTCACACCTGTGCCTGGCTGTGCCCCAGGCTGTGGCCATGACTGTCCCGGCACAGACATGGAGCGGGTGGTCCCGAAACGCTCTGCCGTGGCCCTGACTAATCTCACACCTGCCTGAGGCTCTGAGGGGATAAGCTGTGCTGTGAAACTTGGTGCTGGTTAGGCTGACTCTCCTGGAGGGTGTGGGGTAGTGGGTCCCAGGGTGGTCTTTGTTTTTATTCCCTGTCTATTGGCTTTGAAATATAGGGACGATAAGGAAAATGAGGGGCTTAATGTCTTTAGCAGTGATGCAGCTGAGGGAACTCGGTCATCTCCTACTCCAGAAGTCATGCTCTCCTTATAAACATTGGGACTCTTTACAGCTGGGCTGGACCTGTTGCCATCCCCACCTTGTACTGCTCCAGAGCTCTTTTCCCAACCTGGGACTGTGCTCCTGGGGAAAACTGACAGGCCTTGTCCATGGCGTGCTGCTGCTTTGGTAAATGGCTTTGTCATTCCTAGATTATAGTAAAAGGGAAAACTCCCTCTCTCCCTTTGCTTGCTACAAGTGTTTTCTTGCCATGTCACATGAGTTGGATGTGCAGATGAATTCAATCCCTCTGCTGTATCCAAAACCCAGCTCAGAGTTTTACTAAAACAGTAGGAATAACTTCCAAGTAAGCCTTTGTTTACCACAGTCCCCTGGCAGGAATAAACATATGCTTCCTTTTGTAAGGCCTGTGAATTCCAGTGGGGTGCAACAGGAGGCTGCAATTGTTACTCTGAGGGTCAATCTATAGGCTAAACTGGGGTCTAACCCAAGTGAGACCTGCAGTGATCCTGTTCTTATTTTAAGCAAATAACTGTTTGTATTTTGGGGATGGCTGTGGGGTTTTCATGTGTAATACATCCAGGGAAAAGCACTGGATTGTAGGTTATGCCAGAACAAGTGAGATATACACAAGCAGTTCCTTGTTCCCATCCTGGGCAAACATGGTGTAAACAGCAATGTCGTATCCTGGTATATTTGTTGGATCAAAGCCCCTGGATCCCCAGCTGAAGGGAAATCATTAAAAATTAAAACTTTCCAATTAATACATTTCTGATAGAAGCTTTTGAGCTGATTGTTTTCTACTGAGTATAAAGCTACACATGAAGGAAAAAGGATTTCCCAGGAATTTGTAAATATTAAAAGGGTCCAAGAAAGTCAGATTTCCTCCAAAGAAATGTCAAAAAGCAGATGTTCTAGATGCTTTCAGTCACATGTGTCTACTTGAATGCATCCCACCAACAGGAAACACTGTTGTTGCAAGTGGCTTTCTGAAATAGCTGCAGCCCTAAAGAAAGGTTAAGGATGTCTCAATATAGATCTGTTGTAAATTGGGCTGAGCTTAGCTTGGGACAGGGCACTGCTTTCTAGAATGCCATTATTGATTCTTTTATTTCTCCAAGATGAGAAATGCGATTGAGGTGGTTGTAGAAGGAATCTTTGTGTGACTCACCCTCAGGTAGAACTCGCCGTTCTCGTTGCCGGCCTTGATCCGGAAGGTGTTGATGGTGTTGGGGTAGATGGTGGTGGCCTGGATCTGGAAGATGTCGGAGGGCACGCTCCTGTCGGAGCGGATGCTCATGTACTTGTAGACCACGGAGTAGGGGAGCTCCCGGCACAGGGCGTTGGCCACGGGGCACACGCAGCGGCTGCGGCACAGGGGACAACACGTTAGAGCCGGGGCTCTGCGGGCTCTGCCCCTGCAAGGACAGCTCAATGCCCCCTTACTTCTCGGAGGTGAGCACATAAGGCTCCTGGCAAGGGTTTCTGGGGTAGCAGCGGAACCCCCCGTGGTAGTTCCAGCAGATCTCGTCCTCCCGGCACTCGTTGGTCGTCTCGCACTCGTTGATATCTGGAAGGCAAACTCGTTCCAGCACTGCCAAATGTGCTGTGTCCTCAACACAACCACATCACCAGCTGGGCTCTTGGAAGCCCTCAGGTTTGTGCTCCTGGCCTGCTGTGCTGGGGTCTGGCTGTGAAGGATTTGGCCGTGCAGAAGGGGAATAAATTTGTTTGTGGAGTGGCAAGCAAGGCTGAGTATTTTAGTTGAGTGGAGATACACATTCATCACTGTAGCACTACTGTAAAGTCTCTAATTAGCAAAGAATCATTTTACAGCAGGAAGTGTCCTGAAGACAGGAGAAAGGTCTCAAGGAAGAATTGATTTCCTGCCTTCTTGTCAGTTCTCATTTTTAATAACCTGTGTTTCATGATCTGAAATGCTTAATTAATTGGCTGCATTTTAACTGAAATAGCTCTGAAAGGAGTAATGGAAACTTGTTTACTGTGCAAAGCAGAGTTTCCTTCTTTGCCTGGGAAAAGGGAGGTGGGGACTGTCAACCTTGTACTGCATTAATGCTCTCGTTCCTGTCAGTGCCAGAGCCCCACTGCCTGCCTACATGGTCTCCTCAATCTGTCACAGAAAGGATTTATTCAGATTGATTTTAAAACAGGAGTGTTAGATCAGGTTCTGGATTACAGAAGCAATGGTTCTTGTACTTTTTATTGTTCTGTAATCTCCTCTGAGAGGCAGAGACATTTAACACCAGTAAGGAAAACCCACAAACGTGAAAATCCTGGCATTTGGTGGCACCTGGCCAGATCATTTATTTGTCTAAACATAAATTATCTAAGCTGCTGAAGGCTTGCAATTTTTTTGGTCTTCTGTTATCAGAGAAAACATCTTTAATTTCTACTGTGACTGGATTTAGGAACCTCTCTAGAAAGAAACAGGATATAAAGCCATGTTTCATGTCTGCAACAAATGACCTGACTTTATTCTGGGATGTTTAACTCTGAAACTCAGACCCACTACCTTGACATCTGAGTTCTACCTGGGAGTTGCAAAACCTGAGATTTTAGTCCTAAGAGTCTGAAGGACTTGGACTTTGAGCTGCAGGATTCAAGTAAGATTATAAGATACTCAATGACCCTATGTTTTATCAGCATATCTTCTGCTAACAAAATAATCCTGGCTTGAAATATAAACATGTGAGAGCAGGTGTATTTAGTCTTGGCTGAAATGCTGATAATGCTGCAGGGCTGTGAGGGGAGGGCACTCACCTTGGCATGTTCTGCCTCCCACTACCTGGTATCCTTCAGGACACACACAGGAGAATTTTCCTGGCTCGTTGACACACTGATACTGGCATATATAACTTGAGGTTCTGCATTCATCAGTGTCTGCAGGGACAAAGAGCTCACAGTTACTGGCTTTTAACATCTACCTTGTTACAGAGTTAAATACAACAGCTTGATGATTAAAAAAAAATCTAAAAAGAATGTTGTCAAAAACCTGCAATGTGCTGCTTGATGCCTCCAAGTTGCAGATGGAAAGGCAAGTTCTACCAGGGTTTTAGCGATAATCTTCCAGAAGGGAAGTTTGGGGTTTGAAGAAGCAGAAGCTAAATTAGACTTCAGAACATGTTTGGGAGTATAACTCCTGAAAGCCAGTATACTTGTAGTATTCCAAAATGGTATTGCTTTGAGGAGGGGAGAAAACACACAGATGCGTGATTAAGTTAGTAAGGCAAAAATGTTGCCTTTGTACTTGTGCCCTGTGCTAATGGAGCAGCTCTTTGGGAAAGAGGAAAAGGGTTTTTTGCCCTTCTAATAATATTCAGTGTAGTCCATTCTCCTGCCTTTATTATTCTTGTGTAACCATCAGTCCCTGGTGAGAGGAGTCTGGTGTGAAACAGAATTTAACAGTGAGTGCCATGAACAGGAAATTAATTTAAACCTATCAAAACTAGGGCTTGGCTTGGGAAACAGCAGAACTCCCTCCTCCTACCTCTGAGGCTTGAGCCCAGCCCTTGATTTTAGGTCAGGGATGTCCTTGGAGGCTGCATTCTTGCTGCTCCCTGTTCTGTTCAAATAGGATTAGCTTAAGCAGCTTGGCAAGGCAGCATCTGTAAGAGCTCTTCCAGCTCGTTTGGGAGGGCAGTGCTAAACCAGAGAGCTCGCTGGCTCAGAGACTGGCAGAAAGGATATTGGGCTTTCAGGGTGAGATCATCATGTGTCCAAAAGGGGATTAAGGGACCCCTGTGGACACTCTGGCAGAGGAAATAAAGTGTTGATTGTATAATCATCAGGAGACATGCTGTTTGTGTACACAGGCTTGAAAGCACCTCAAAAGCACAATTGTCACTTCCTTCAAATCAGAAATTGGAGGGTTCATTTCCAGAGGAGCCCAACAACACACAGAATTGCCCTTGGTTTTCGTTTGCATTCCTTTCCAATTCATTTAATGGTCATCAGCATCGGACCACACACAATTCCATGAGCTTGGGCAGTAAGTGCTGGGGAGCCTGGTTCCTCCCAGCTGTGATCTCCAGGGCAGCAAGCTCTTGTTTTGCACTTGTGGAGACACCCATCCCTACCTGTACCTCAGTGCAGCTACCCAGGTATGGATTAGCCACTTCTGTACCCGGAAAAATGTAATGTCTTAAAGCTTTTGGCCCTAGACTGTGCACCCACGGGGTGGCTCCACTTGAATTATGGCCCTGGGTTCACAGAAAGGCTGCTGGGAAAATAAAAACAAGACAAAAAGTTGCTCTTTGCTCCAAAAACCCACTTACCTTCACAGTTGATTCTGTCACTGCTTAACTCAAAGCCTGGATTACACTGGCAGATGAAAGAACCCAGTATATTGTAACATTGTTGTGCACATGGGTTGTTGGCATCACATTCATTTATGTCTGAAAGGAAAAGTTGCAGCTATTTATCTGGTGGAGGTGGTAATTAGGCTCAGTGGGTTAGTCCTGAGGCTGGGCCTGCTGCTCAGCAGCTCAGCTGACTCTCAGTGGAGATCTGGAGTCACTGGAGTTATGCTAGATCTATGCATCACATTCCATGTACAAAAGAGCATTTTTCCAGGAATGAGAGTTATTCTAATGTGTGATGAATTCTCCCAAAAATGTTTACTGTGGCTATTAAACTCCACATTCCAGCCTCTTATTTTTTTTTCCAGGTATGAAATGCCAAGTCACTATAAATAATTGCTATAAGGAACACAGGCTGATAAGACCTCTCAGCATGCAGTGGTTAAGATTTATTTGAGCTATTTATTACTCTTAGAATCAGTTCTTTGGGATTCCATTGCAGTTATAACATGAGCCTCCGAGGCCAGTGGGGCTCTGCAGGGCTCTGAGGCCTGGGCCACACTGGGGGAAGGCATGTCTGTGCTGCACGTGTTGCAAGGGGCTGCCCATCCCAAGAACACGTGTGAGGACACTGCTATGACAAGGGAGGCACTTTTCATGGGAAGTTCATAGAACTCTAATCACCTCTGCAATCTCTGAGCCTTGTTTCTCCCAGACTGTTGATTAACTGCTGCTCCTCTGCCATTCACTCCATAGATTTTAGTGTGTGTTCCCTCGTATTCCTCCCCTGCATGTTTTCCATTCATATTTGTTTATCAGATAAGGAGGAGAAGCTTCATGTGGAAAAAACCCTTTGAGTTCATGGCTTTTGCAAATGCTTTTAAATGTCACAACACTAATTCAGAGATACAACTAAAAACTGACAAACATGAGGTGTTCACAAAAATGAAACCAGTGAAGAGGATATTAATCCTCTGTATGATGAACCTCCAAGTCCTAAAAATGAATGATAACAGGGGAAAACCCATCACAAAGTTGTTTTTCATTCTCCTTTTCATTAATTTCTGGCAACAGTGGCAAGAATGCCCATCATGCCAATGCTACCAGAAAGAATAAATATAGATTACATACAGCCGTAAAGGAGTTCTGGCCATCTCCATCACCACTCTCTTGGATTTTTTTTTGTGACTATTCTCTCTGTGCTTCAGGCATGGTTACCTTTTCATTGTTGCTCTAATCCTTTTGGAACACAACATATGATTTCAAATTTGATGTCAGTCTTAAAGTTTTACTGTGAAGCTTCCCCTGAGTGTTTTATTTCTGAGGGGAAGATCACTGTTGAAAGGTCACTTTTGGAGACCTTTGTTTTAATGTTTAACATTATTTTCTAGATACTCAAATGTGACCTAGGTGCTATTTATCACGTACTGAGGATAATTACACATTCCCCTGATGGCCAGTTCCAGCCTTTGTTGTGTGAACTGGGAATAATCATAGAATTGTAGAATTGATTGGGTTGGAAAAGACCTTTGAGATTGAGTCCACCTCCAGTCCCTTTATCAGATCATGGCACTGAGTGCCACCTCCAATCTCAGTTTAAAACCCTCCAGCGAGATGAATCCACCCCTTCCCTGGGCAGGCCTGATCACTCTCTCTGGAAAGAATTTCCTTTTAATACCTCAATTTCCCCTGGCAGAGCTCCAGCCCATGCCCCCTCTTCCCATTGCAGCTGCCTGGGACGTATGAGGAAAGCCACTCATAACGAAGTGATGCAGCAGAAGCGAAGGAACAATGAACTCTAATACCAAACCCAGCCCGTCCACCCCTGTGCCACCAGAACCACAGGTGCTCGGTAAGGCTGCAGTGCCCTCCCTCGCAGAGCAGTCCCCCGGGGGCATCGCCGGCTGCCCCATGTCCCTCCTTACCCACGCAGGTGTGGTTGTTGGCTGCCAGCTGGAAGCCGGCGTTGCACTGGCAGTAGTAGGAGCCGGGCGTGTTGACGCAGCGGTGGTGGCAGTAGGGGGGCAGCGTGCACTCGTCGATGTCTGTGCGCAGAGAACAGGGGTTAGTGCTGGCCCCGGGCCGGGGGAGGGCACTGCGCTTCGCCACAGCGAGCGTCTTAGTGCCCCCGGGTGCTGCTGCTCTTTGCCTTTCAAACGGCTTTTTATGCTCACTGAGCATCCCAGCTTGAGGTTTGTATTCGGTCGGGTTTATTTGGTGTGGGTCAAACTCGGTGTTTGGTTAAGCTTTCCCACCGGGACCCCTCGTGATCGGACGCGGCAACGCGGTGAGTGCGGCTCGGAGCTCGCGTTCCCGAAAAGCCCTGTGCAGCACTCCTAGCACACACTAAATCCTTGCAGCTCCGTCAGGAGCAGTCCAGATTTTCTGTGCAAGTCCAGGGGGATGGCGAGGAGAGAAAATGAATGGGCTTGGAAAGGAAACAGGTGGTGCTCTTGCAGGGACCCCCAGGAACTGGCCTGCTCCCCAGGGAGCTGCCACTGCTGCCTGGGCTGGACACCTTTCCAGGTACCAGCACCTGGCTGTGCATCTCGGGCAGTAAGAACCTCCACACATTCTCCCTGCTTTTGAGGTGGAGCAGCTGCTTTTCCAAGTGTCAGCATTCCTGGTGTGCATCAGAGCAGGGTTTTCACCTGCAAGCCACACAAAACCTGTAACAGCCCATTCCTTTCCCCCTCTGTGGTTTAAAAGGTTTCCCCGGGTTCTGCAGTTGGTGCTGCGTCTGTTTTTTTTTTTTTTTTTTTTTTTTTTTTTTTTTTTTTTTTTTTTTTTTGCCTGGAACACGTTTTTATTATTGCATTCTCGTGCCTGAGCTGGGCCTGCTGGAGCTTGGTGGAGAAATCCACGCCGTGCTCCCAACATGTACACAATGGGAGATTTCAAAGGATCAACACTCCGACAAATCATTCCAACACTCACTGCAACAAAGAAAGGCACTTCCCATATCCATGCCAGATCTTGAGTTTCCTACCTCCAGCTGTTTCCACCATAGATGTGTTTAAAAAGAGGCCAAGACTTTTTTTCTTAATAATGAGGAAAGTGTTTGTTTTAATAGCAAGTGAAAAAAAAAATCTTCAGAAATTAACTCTTTGGTTGCCAAATTTGCAGTTGCTGTTTGGGGCTGAACTTAGCGGAGTGTTTTGGATGGTTCTGAATGAAAAGGCTTATGCTGGAAAATTCCTGGCTGTCTATACAGTAGCAGTTGTCACTGTAACTCCTTTGTGGCAGAGAGAAATTTGGAAGTGGAAATGGAATCAATCAGGAGACACAGTAGATTTCCATCCTTGACTTTTACAGGACTAAGCTCTTACAAATTACTGCTTAAAAATCTGATTACACAATTTGAGCAGTGCTTTGCTGCTTAGGCACTGCATTTAAACACATAAATGCTCCCAGGATCTGGCTCTGATTCAGTGGGAATTTTCCTTGTGGGATTAGACACCTCAGCTCTGCAGATGTAAAGGCTGAGCATCATCCAATCAACTGAGCCAAATCTTCTGTTTGAAGTGATGTTGAAAAACGATTCATTCTCTCTGCAGTCCTGCATTTCAAAAAAAGGCTAATGTGGCAATATGTGAACAATAAAATAAAATTTAAAGAAAGGCAGAAATTATAAGTGAATTTAGATTAAAATCAACCAATTGTTAAAAATGTATTTCCCCCCCCCGCTCCCTCTACTTTGAAGCCAAAATAGTCTGGAAAAATTTCTTTCAAATTTGAGAAACATTTCCTCCCATATGGAGAACCTCTATCAAGATCTGGCCCCAGGAACATTTTCTGGCTGAACTGTTATAAAATCCCCAAAGACAGGCTTTATTCTGAAATGCTGACAGGACTAACTGTTGGGATGTGCTTCTAATATAGGTCAATGTGTAATATGTAACACAGGTGTTATTCTTGGGTTTGACCTAAATAGAGAAGGGAAATTTCCCTTTCCAGGCATCTTCATGTACAGATTTAGATAAATGTATTCACATGGATTAAATATAAGTGAAAATAAGGAAATATTCTTCTGAGTTCTGTTGTGTTTCCAAGGAGACTTGGTGTTAGAAGTGCATGGCAGTAATATAATTTACCTGCTCTAAAATCTAAATAAACACCAGATATTAAAAAGCAAATACGCAAAACAATTCCTCTACCTACATTCCCAATCACTCATCCGACCCCTGCACAGGGAACTGAGAAATACCAGATACACCTGTGTTTATACCAGTTTGGCAGTTCAGAGCCTGATCTGCATTTCTTAGGAAAGAGATAAGAACTTCGGGGTTTATTTCTGCAGCCCTGGGCTTGGACCCTTGAACTTGGGCTTGAGTTTGCTGCCAGGTGGCACTGGCTGCAACAGCGGGGCTGAGTAGACTTAAAATAGTTCCTCCTTTGGTGTTTTAGCAGTTCATTATTGTGATGAAATGACTGTTCCTTTGCATTTCAAAGTGATACAGCTGTCTTACAGCTCAGGCACCACTTTATAATCAATATAAAGCTTGCTACTGTAGGTCATGGAAGAAAACCACTGAATTTAGAGCAACACTTACCAGCACACTGGTCCCCTCGTTTCTGGTAGCCTGGAGGACACTGGCAGCTGAAGGACCCTCTTAAGTTGACACACATTTGGTCAGCTCTACAATTATGGGCTCCAGTTGCACATTCATCTATATCTTCATAAAGAAAAAGCAAATGCAATATTAATCACTAAATTAATTGAAATATTAACCTGTTGAAATTCTTTATGCCCCTTCAAGCTTCAAATGTACTGCTGAGATGTCATCCCAACACCTGCTCCACTTGCAGGACATGAAATGTTACCAGCTTTGGATTCTGAGGGACTGCAGTTGTGGATATTTTCAGATAGGGTTATTTGAAGCAGTCAAATACTTTTATTTGTCAAATACCAGTAATATTTTGTACTAACTGGCCTGAAACTTTCTGTAAACTTCTTGCAGCTTTATAATATTTTGACAATTTGACTTGGGTTTTTTTCCTCCTGTGCTGGTTGGATGTTTCATGTCGAATTACTCTGGAAAATTTCAGCAAATGCAGTTCAGCCCTTTCTCAAGGAGGACACGAGTTAGAAAAATGTTGTTTTGCTGATACTAAAAAGACTCTGGTGATCTCTCTTGTGTGGTTCTCGTGCTCCATGCTCTGGACAGGGACTTGGAACTTGGGATGGGGTGGCCTTCTCATGAGGAAGAGATCTGCCTCTTGTCATTCCCATGAAAGTTCTCCTAATTCAGTCAATCTGTTGCAGCCTTTAGAAACAGTTCATGTGTGTTTGTGTTTGAACAGTACAGCTAAAAATGCAAGTACTTCTCAGAGTAATTCAGGCAGCTCTGAGTTCGTGCTGAATGCAGGTTTATACAAGCAGAAAAGCAGCATTTTCATTTTGCCTATTCATTATAGCTGCTAGAGGTACTTAATTGTAATTAAACTGCATGTGCTGACAAATGAATTACAATTTGCTTTCTCATCTGAACATCCAGAATGTTGGAGAGCTTTTTATTGTAACATGACACAGTACAGTGAAATGACTTTTTAATTTTGGCATCGTACACGATTTGGAGACTCCAGGCTGAATAAACAAATTCCTTCAAACTTATGATCTCTAGTTTACAAATCTCAGCTGACCTCGCTATTTGTATAGGCACTGGGGATGTTAGAACATCACCAGTGGCAGATTCTGGGTGGTGCTTTGGAAAAAATGATGGATTCTTTCTCATAACAAACGAAAACAGTTTTGACCACAAGATTCAACAAAAAATAAACCATCAACAGTTTGAATTAATTCTCAACGTTTGCCCTTTGCCCAAAAGTCCAAATATTTTACATCCATCTTCCCTCTATCTGACAGGGAAGATGAAGCCCCTTTCCTGTTAGGCTGGGCTTTGTCTCTGCACAGTGCCAGCCTAACCCCCGACACATCCCAGTGCTGCAGCTCAAAGCAAGGCTTTGCAGGGACCTCCCTGACCTTGGCACGTGCTCCTGGATCCTACAAAACCTGGAAGCACAATGGCTCAGTACTTACACAGTTCCACTCCTTTCTCTTGCAGAGTGTGCTGGAACAAGGACATTTTATTCCATCTCTGGGAGCTTCATGTATGAGTAAATGTAACAGCAGTTGCTTTTTAAGATGGATTAGTTAAAATTAGTTAAAAAGCTGCTCCAGCACAAATGATTCAGACTAGATTTACTTGTGCACTCAGGCTCTTTGGTTGTTCCTGGTGGTGAGTTCAGTTTGAAAGAGAAACAATTATTCCAAATTAGTTTGAGCCTGCTGGCTGCCTCCTCTTTTGGAAACTTTTGGAGGGTTTGATGTTCTGGCCAAAAAGATCTGGATTTATAAGAACAATGCTTTCTTGAGACTTGTTTTAAGGACTCCTTTAGAGCTCTCCTAAGCTTCTTAGTGAGGATCCTGGACTGGGTGGTGTGTTATCTGTCTGTATGTCCTGTCTGTCTTCTGTGTGCCAGGAAAATATCTGTCAGGATGTGGAATATTCTTGGTGGGCTCCACAAGTGCTTCAGTGTTGTTACTCTGCACCGTCGTGGTGGGAATTCCATTTTTAACTGTTTGCTGGATGGCTTTTGTTGATATGTGATTGCCTGGGCAAACCAGGGAAGCAGATACATAGAATTGAGGATTGGTGGGAATTCTCTGAAAATCCAACCTTTTCTTTTTGGTGTGGGTTTACTGAACTGCCTAAGGTGGGCAGGAGAGCAGGTTCCAGCCTTCCCTGTGGAAGGAAGGGCAAGAGACTGCTGTGCTTGGAGCAGTTCTGCTCCCACGTGTGCAAGGAAATCAGGAATGGCACAGCAAGGTGGATACAGGGGGGAGGAAGTGAGTGGCAGATTTGGGTGCTGAAAGCAGTGCCAAAGGTGGGCTGTCCTGGTGTGAGCCCTTGTGGAGGACAGAGGAGCTCTGGTGGGTTTGGCAGGGGATGCTGCTGCACAGGTCCTGCAGCTCTGCCTGCGGGATGAGTCTCTAGCTTTGGGCACTTGGTGTGACCCAAATCACTGTCTGTGAGAGAAGGTGTCTGTTTTCTGACTGTCCTGAGAGTCCTTGGAGCAGCAGAGGTTGTGGCAGGTGCAGGAAGGAAGCCCAGCAGTGCTGGAGGTCTCCCTGGGATGAGGCAGAGTTCTCTGTCAGGACATGCACAGGGGTTTCTCCCCATATGCCATGGCACAGTCTCTCAGTGGTGGGGCCAGGGCTGGCTTCGGATCCCCACCCTGTGTTCAGGGTACCCTGTCTGTCCGCAGTTGTGGGGTCTGACTGAGCTCTGAGCTGAAGCTGCCACCTTGCTTTCCCAGTTCTGCCCCCTCTGCAGGGAAATCGGTAGCTCTCAGGTCTGCATTCCATTGTTCTCTTACCTTGCCTTTAGAAATCCTACTTTTCCAATCCATTAGATCCCTACATTTATCATAACTTGCAGTCTCTGCCATGGCAGTGATCTGGAAGCTGCATCAATTCCTGCTTTTACTTTGTACCAAATGGAATAATGTGGGAATGAGGTGGTGCTTATCCCAAGCACATATTTGCCCTTGTGTTCTGCTCATTCCATTTGCTCTCCCTTGGCCAAGTCTCTGGCCTTCAGAGTGGGTGGTGGATGAGGGCACTGGCAATCCATGCCACCCATGCTCTTGGTTCCTGCCTGCTGTGGTCCCCGAGGGCTCTGCAGTGTGAGAGGAACTCCGAGAGGAACATCACAGAGCTCCCCAGCTTCAATCCTGAGAGCAAGAGAAATGTGACCTCTCCTCTCTAGCACGAGTGCTTAATAATGTGTTACGTGCATCTGTATTTAGAATAATTAAAAAAATTAAAACAAGACTCTCCCCTGCACACAGTTGTCCCTCTGGGGAGAGGGTGAGAGAACAAACATGTGACAGATGTTTGTCATGTTGCTTAATGCACTGCTGGAAAGCTCTCAAGATACCACAGTGATGAGTGCACTATAAGAAACAGATCTAGAAAGAAAATATGGGGCTTTTACAAGCTCATTCTTGAGCATCTTTCCTCCACATCCTCTTTTCCAAATTTAGTGTCATCATGATAAAGTTCATTTTTATAGCTGTTTCAGCAACTTATTCCACAGCTGAAGCTTCTGCCTTAATCCTGATCAGAAAATACCTGAAAATACTCTCAACTCATTGCCCATCAACTTCCTTTAAATTTCATTTCCAGATGTTACACCTGCCTTCATTCACCCAAGTAAGCCACATAAATTCCATCAGTAACCACAAAAAAGTGACCTTCTCTTTTAGTATTACTCTTTCTTTCTTTGTATTTTCTAATTCAGTTAACCTTTTTAAAGGTTGTGCTGTTCACCACAGATAAACGAGGGCTGTAAGTTTGTGTTGTTAAAAACCTGGATCGTATTTGATTATTGATGAATACAACCCCTGAAATACAGATTAATTCTTAAACTCACTGTATCTCTGAGTCTTAATGCAAGATGTTGCTCAGATTTTATTCCCAGTCAGTGTTTCTCTGGACAGTTACAGCCTGTGGAGGTGAAAAATTCTTTTGAAATAGCCAGGGTGTGTCTAACAATCCTTTTGCTGCCCAGTCTTCCATGAAAGTAGAGCTGGGTTACCTTCAGTGCCTTCATCTGTGTAATAACTGAGCTCAGACAATGATGTAGTCTGTCAGTAGCCCACTCAAAAGCACATTTACCATGGGCTCTATTTGTACTTTGGTTATGAAAATATTTGTAAAATGTGTGAGGATCGAGTACTTCAATTTCAGTGTGTTGTTTGTAAGTGTTACACCCAGAATTCTGCACTGACAGTTCCAAAGCCAAGGACCTGGGGGATTGCAAAGCACACAATTCTCTGGACACTCTCCATTCAAGTCCATTAAAGCATCATGACACTCTTTAATTAGATGACTCTCATACTGTTTTCCCCACAGGCTCGTGCTGCTCAAACCTTGCAGTGCCCAGAGTGGGTTGGGCTGTGTGGCCTCTGTCAAGTTGCAATGATTATTGCTGTATAAAACCCTCAAATTGGAGTTCAGTCGATAGAGAGGGGGGCAGGAAAATTATAATTAAGGACTCCAGGGGGGTCTCAACTAAATGGCACATAAAGCCACACTGCTCTTCCAGGAATGTTTAGCAAGTCCTCAACTGTGTGTGTGGTAAATAGGGCCACCAGACCCCAGTGACTCATTCTAATATAAATCCTGCCCTTTGCAGCAATTCCCAGAGCTATTCTAGAAAGTTCGTCGTGGAAGGCTCTGGTATCCATGACCCTCTGCAGGTTGAGATGGTGCTCTGATTTGCACAGGCAGCTGCTGGGGGTTTGCAGGGGGCTAATGAGACCATGGGGGCAGCAGGGCTTGCTCCTGGATTCCTTCAAAATAGAAACCAACTGGCATTTCAGAGCTTTAATTCCCCAAGCCTCACTAATGGCTGTACCCAGTGATTCCCTCATTTTCCAAAAATGTGCCCGTGCTTCCTCTTGCAGTGATTTACACACTTCTGTCCTGCCACTGCTGACTTTGGCAGCCTCCCCTGCCTTTAAACCACCAGTTGTGCACAAGAATTCTGCCTGACCTGCTTTTTAGCTTTCTCTGAACCTCGTGTATGGATCCCTCTTCTCAGGACAGTTTCCCCCCACTCTGAGCACTCCACTCTGTCAGGCTCTTATCTAGATCCTTAACATTTTCTCCCTAGTCTCTCCTGAGCTCCAAACCTGGCTCTGTTCCCTCTATGCTGTGACTCACTTTTCCCAAACCCCCTGACTCATGCTGCTCACTCACTTATGCAACAGCTTAATCTCTGCAATTTTCTCCCTGTCATTAGGAGAAGCACAGAAAATCAGGGGATGCATTTCCCCAGGGCTTCAAAAATTAAGAGGAAAGAATGCACTCCACATCTACCTTCACCTTCTCTGAGCCACTTAAGCCTTTCCTCCTGCAGCACATGCCTGCATGTTGTGCTCAGAGCTGGAGAAATGTTTTCCTGACTAACTCAAGTATGTTTTACTCCTGTGGCTGAAGTGCTCAGCTTCTTTGCTGCTCACTGGCTCTCCAAGCATTGCAGCAATGCTGCAGCATCTCTCTGCTCTCCTTGGCTAGGCACATACTCATCTGGTAAAATAAGTCACAGTAATTGTAGCCTGCCTTTCTCTGTTCTGGTCTGTAGCAGAATATTCCACCAGATAAAAAAGGGCTCTTAAAATGATTTTATGGCCTTAGTAATCTTATTTCTGTCCCCACTGAGGAGCACCAATGGACCAGCTTCGGAATGGTTTATGGAAATTTCAGTCCAGGGTGATCCCACCTCTGTGGGTGTTGCACTTGTCATCGACTCCAGAGAACCTGCTCTCCTTGTTTGGAATGTAAACGATAAATATTTTAGTTAACCGGTTTAAATTTTGTGAGCTCTCAGTGTGAGCGAGACCAGAGGATGCCTTGGTGTGTTTTTCTAGTGGATTCATCTGGAGTGCAAACATCACCTCCCCGCTCAGCAGTGGCACCAGAGAGTCTGCTATCAGACACACAGTGATCTGCAGCATCAGGAGCGTTTACTTAACCCCAGCATCCTGCGAAGCCTTGCCCTTGCTGGTCCCTTCCCTGGCCTTTCTCCTCTCTCTGAGATGTCTTACACTGGCATTTTTCACCTGAGGCAATTTCACCTGAGCAATATATTAGGCCACTATAGTTCATCCATTGGCATGGGCTTTATTTCACCAAATTAAGCACTCTGTCCCCTATTTATGTTTCTTCTGTTGTTCCTGCCAAGCTCGCTGCGCTGTCGTTTCCTGGATCCTCCCTGATCCTTTCTTACCCATAGGAACAACATCAGCAACCTCCAAATTCCCTGGTTCCCTCCCCAGCCCTAGCAAGCCATCAACAATTTCTGTCAAAGGCTTTTCTATTTCCCTTGCTACTTCCTTCAGCATTTGGGATGTTATTCATCCGGGCTGGGTGCCCAGACAGCTGTTAACTCCTTGGTGCTGGGAGGCTGTGTAAGGTCCAGCATGTGATCCCTTACATAAGGGGAGGGCAGTAGGTACCCAGAGATGAACACCTGGGGGGGAATTCCTCATTCCTGGAGTGGCAGAACCTGCTGATCCAGAGGGATTGCTGTCACTGCCCAGCAGTGTGGTGAGGAAGTGCTTTTCCTCTTTTCCTGCTGCTTTTCCTCTGCCCCCACACTTCCCTCTGGCCCTTTCCTGGTCAGCCTGGGGCACTGATTGCCCTGGTAAGGAGGTTTCCCACTTGAGAGAAGGCAACCTGCAGAGATACTTGTTTAAATGCACAGGAGAAACAGCCACGAGCCACACTTAAGCAAATAGGTGAGGTACAATGTTTAAGTCAATGAGGTTTTCCTGAGGAATGGCACAACTCCTTTGGGCTGCTGTTTCCCCTCTCACATTTGGGAGCACAGCAAAGCGAGGCCCTTGTAGACTCATCTTTTCGTACTCCTGGACATCGTGGCACAACAAAATAGAGATAATGCAAAGGACTAATGCAGTAAATGTAGTAAAGGAAAACTGACTGCAGTGCAACTCAGTTCCTTGTGGGATTTCTGCCTTTGGACTGCAAAAGTGTGAAGAAATACAGTGAATTTGGGCAAGTTACCCAACCTTGACTTCAGGAATGTGAAGGTACAGGAACAGCATCCTCCTGTGAAGTGAGCAGCCTTCACAAGCTGCAGCCCTGGAGTGTGGGCTGCAGTTTTCTGTCCCAATTATGTATTGTCTCTGGTATGTCCAAACGAATTGATTTATCACAGAGAACAGCTCAAGCAAGGAGGGAGCCGTGGCTTTCAGCACTACAACATCTCCCACGTGTCTGGGAGTGGCAGGCAGCTGAAAAGGGGAAAAGAAATGAATGAACCTTCGAACTGAGGCATTGCTTCCCTCCTCCTGCACTTCCCTCCAGCTGTGCTGCTCCTGTGCCTCACACAGCCTGCCAGGCACGCTGCACCAGGGAGATGCCTCAGAATTCCAGGATCCTTTGGAGTTACCTCCTTACCCGAGCACAGGAAATGAGGGGGACACAGAAATCACTGGTCAAGTGTGTGGTAATTAAAACTATCACTGCAAGTGAAAGTGGTGTGGCTACTATGACGACGATGTTAGTCTGATACAAGGCCACAAACCATCCCCCAGAGGGTTTTTCTATCCAATGTTGCTTCAGTGTGTGCCCTTAAAATCAGAACAGGGACATTAATATATGGCTGTGCTGAAGTTTTCTCAATCCCCCACTAGAAGACCACAATGTGAACTATTCCAGAATCACAAAATCTGCTGTGTTGGGACTCATAAGGCTTATCAAATCCAACCCTTAGCCCTGCACAGGACCAGTCTTTCTATTCATCAAAAAGAAAAATATTCCATGATTTTGATCTATATTAATTTAAAATGTGTGTTTTGGGCTTTCTTTTTGCTGGGGCCATGAGTTGGAGCCACACTTACAGTGCACTAATTCAGTGCAATGTGCCTGCAAGTCTGGGAGTGCTTCAAAATGTGGATTGTCATCATGGCAAACTTTTTGATTTACATTGCAATGGCTTGTTTTTACTTTGAGTAGAGTATTTCCTGCTGTTGCTTTCTTGAGATTTTGTGCTAGAGGTCTAACAACTTGTGCTTTTTGGTTCATGCCTGCCTAAGTGAGGATCACCCACCCATGATGACCAATCCACTTGGCCTGGGCTCAAAAACAACAAGGGTGGATTAAACTATTCCATTATTGCAGATGAAAGAGCTCTCCCCGACATCTGGCATATCATCTTCAAAACTGATATGGAACACTTCCATAAATTCAGCTTAACATTGTTTTTGTGAGTGTTCCAAAGCATTTCTAACATGAAGGAATAGCATGCAAACTAATTTCCTATTTGAAAGTAAATGTCCTGTTCTTATTTCTAATTCACCCAGTTATTAAAAGGGGGGGGGCCAGGAATAAGATGTTCCCTTAACTTGAAGCATACTGATTTGTTTATTTAAGTTAATGGAAAAGCTAGTCAGTGTTTGATGTAAAGCTGCCCCCTTGCTTGAAAGAAAACCAAACAACTGGTTATGAATTATGAATATCTCCTAATACTTTCCAGAATTATCTGAAGGATGTATTTTTTTCTTAATTACATACACTTAAAAGTTCCAAGTTCCCTATTCATTCCCATTCTGTTTATTTCTCTCCTTGGAAACCTCATAAGCATTTTCCTTTAGCAAGGCTTGACTGAACAGAGTATTACTGCTGCAACCTGCAAGGGTAGGGAAATCAAGGCCTGAGGTTTTTAATTAGGAAGTCGCAGAGAGGCTCATTAAAGCTTTGCAGGCCCTTGCACAGCGCTCACAGGGGCAGCTGCACAGGAAAACACAAGTTTTCCTTCCCCAAAAACTGCCTTCAGAGCACCCTGCAAAAACCACCTTTCCTTCTGAGACAACGGAGAGAACCACTCCTGCAGAACCCTGTTGCTTTTGTGGTGTGGAGCTGGGTGAGCCCAGGCAGGGGCACAGGAGCCCAGCTCTGTGTTTCCTGGCAGTGACTCTGCAGCTCTGCTCACACACAAACAGGACACCTTCAGCTCCAAGGACAAGGGGATCCAAATATTTGCTCCTAGTCGTCTTCCCCTTCAGCTTTTGCAGCTGAAGGAGCCTTTGAGGTCTTGGAGCAGGCTTATCTCCAGTGATACTGTTCCTAGCACTAATCATCCCCTCTGTTGGCAGTACCAACTGGCTGCAATCTCCACAAGCAGATTCCTGAGGCTGCTCCAACTCCACTAATGCCTTTGCAGCCATTATTTGGGTAGGAATTTTTGGGGGGATACTTTTAGGGTGTTGCTGTGCATACCCACAGATGCCTTGTTTTTTAGAAATGTCTCTAAAACTTATTTAAAGTCTTATTTTTACCTTGTGAGAGAGAGATGGTTAAAAGAAATCGACTGTCACGCCTTCTACAACTTTTGAATGAGAGAGGAACAAAAGCAAATTGTGGAAATAGTGCTTAAAAAAGACACAGCAGTTGGTTTGGTCCAAAATACACTCAGGGGATGGGAGGGGACTGGGAGAGAAAAACACAATGTTCAGGTTGCACAGTTCAAGTGCAGTGGAATGGAGGTGCAGGGCTGAAGGTTTCTGGGGCAATAGCCACTGGATTATGCTAAAAACAAGCAGTGCTCTACAGAACCACCAGGAATTGTTCTTAGGTACTTTTGTTTGCCTGTCTTGCCTTAAGAATTCCTATCAGTTCCCTCTTCATTAGAACATGAGTGGAAAATTCAGTTTTCTATGTGATTCTTAATGTGAAGAGGACTTAGAGTAAAGTTTGAAGTTCTAAAAATTCATTGTTTGAAAGAGAATAGGTAGAAGAGGTGAAGCCAGTGAGGCTGAGGCACTGGGGGAAAAGCAATCAACTGTTCGAAGGTAAAAGTGGGGGGGGAAAAAAAGGCAGTACGGATTCTTACAAAGGAAGAGAAGTGAACATGGGAAGAGCAGGACAGGAGGTTTGGTGGGCGAAAAGGGATGAGTGAAGGGGAGCTGAAATGAGCAGAGGGTGTGCAGGCAACTGAAGATTGGAAGCTGGAGCAGTGCTTGGGAAGTATTTGTTGTTCTTTCAAAAACCTGACAAAAAAAATTCTGAAAATTGAAAATTATTATTTTTGGCCCCACTCTAAGATTTTTCTGGGGTTTAGCCATGTTGGGTTTTTTTCTGTGTTTGGGAACCAAAAAAAAAAAAAAAAAAGGCCAGCAAAATATACTTTGTTCTTTCAATGAGTCAGTAATAAATAAACCCGAACATTTTAAAACCCAGAAGTTTCCTTGGGAAGAGAGAGCTATTTTGTCTTCCAAAACGACTTGTGCTCTGGGGCTGCGGATGTGCCTTGAAGCAATCAAGCAGGAGTAGCCTCTGGGACAGCTTTCCCCTCTTTTTTTTCCCCCTTTCCCCCCTCTTTTTTCCCCCTTTCCCCCCTCTTTTTTCCCCCTTTCCCCCCTCTTTTTTTCCCCTTTCCCCCCTCTTTTTTTCC
>VXAU01003743.1:206263-225723 GCA_013399695.1 Formicarius rufipectus | reverse complement strand
CCCCCCTCCTTTTTTTTTCCTCCCTTTTCCTCCTTTTTTTTTTTCCCCTTTCCCCCTTTGCCCCACGGTGTTTGACCGGGAAGGAAGCCGCAGTATTCCCAAAGCGCCGGCACTGTGCGCTCTGCAGGGGCGGCTCCGGGAGCGGCGCTGCAGCATCCCTGCCCTTCCCTGGCGGGTGGGCACTGCCGCGACCTGCTGCCTCTGCCCCGGCATGCGAGGGCTGCAGGGCTTTTTTATCCACTCCCCCCTCTCTCTTTTTATACCTTGTGATCTTCACAGGCTCCTGGCGAAGCTTGAAAGGTTACTCGGAGAAGGGAGTGGCCGCCGTTTGTTTAGAAAATAAATAGGAAAAAAAAAAAAGTAGGCCAAATACCGGTAAAGTTCCAATTTGAAAATATTAAACTAACACGCGGTGTTGCTGACCTGAAAAGGTCACATGAAGTGGGAGAAAGGATGTATTTAGAGTGATTGCCAGGCAGGACGTGGGATCTCTCACTGACTTGGCTGCTCTGTCTGCTGTTTGTGGTGCTCCTTATTTGCCGAGTTCTGAGGTTTGACAAGATCCATGCTTGCTTTTGTGGTATTTACATGGAATTAGGCAAGTGTGTAAATCCATTCAGAGAGTCATCGAGGCCTGCCCTGCCTGCTTTGCCCTGCTTCATCTTTGTTCAGTAGACCAAAGGATCTCAGGAAGGAGTCCCAGGATGCTCAGCACCTTGGAAAAAGGGATGTTTGGAGGGGGGTTTTCCTTTGGGGTGTGCTATCAGATAACAGGGTTATTTGGGACACGTTTAAACTCGCTCAATATGGTGGAATAGGGACCTGTGCTTCCAAATTTTTCCGTGAGAGTGAAGAAAGAAATGATGCTTAAATTACAGTACAGCTGTTAGAATTTCTCCAGAAGGTGAAGGAAGATTTAATGGGAATGTAAAAATGTCAGCACCCTTCTCTACAGGCTGATTTTTGGGTACTTGGCAAGCGTGGAGGAGAAAACCCAAGGCAGCAGATAAATAATTGCTGCCACATCATCCCAGCACATCATTATCACTGCTGGATGAGATGAAAGGTATTCAGTAAGCACAGCCTGCCAGGACAGCAGGGCAGCCTGAGCTGCAGCCAGTCCAGCTGTAAACAACAGCAGAGCTTGAGGAACAAACCAGCTGCCTTTTGAGATGTCCTGCACTGGGAGTTATGTAAGGCTGAAGCTCCTCACAACTGGGCCCAAAGCCCCTCCTTTTACTCCATGCATTGTTGGTGGTCTTCAAGATTATACTTTGCCCTTTTACACCTCAAGCCTTTGCTTTTCTCTCTCTCCCTCAAATCTCCCACTCTTACTTTCCTCCTGCTTTTCTTTCCCTGCTCCTCTGGGTTCTTGTTGTGTTTCAAGGCAGAGAAGGTGCCTTTGTTTATGAAGAGCAAGTTGAGTTTGTGGCATCCTATTTATGCTGTTTAGGAATCCTGTCTCCCCAAATTTGTCCCATGGTTTTGTCCCATTTGTCCCTGGTTGCCCCCAGGCATTGCTCTTGGTGCCTGTATTTTCGGTTTATAAGGTGCATTTCAGTTTACATCAGAGGCTGAGGGGAAGACTTGTGCTTGATATCCCTTGTGCCAAGTGAAACCCCCAGAGAAAGTGTGGCCAGAGGAACTCTGTACAAAAGTTGCCTGGGCTCTGTAATGTTGCTCGTGTGGGTGCATGGCAGCACACAGCAGCTGCCAAGGGAAACAATCCAAAATAGAGCCAGCCCTGTGCAAGTCTCGAGATGATCTTAAACTGTACAGAACACAGGTGTGAGAGAGAGAGACAGGCTTGGTCAGAGCACAGCTCGGGGAGGAAGGCAGCTCTTGCAGGATGGTTGTGAAAGGACAAGAAGCTCCTCTGACAATCCCTTCTATGCCCTGTAAGTGGATGAGATTCCTGAAAGAGCAGTTTACAACCAAATTAAAGAAAATTGTTGCTTTTGAAACTGCTTTGTGGTTGTGACAAAGTGTGGGCGCTCCTCAGAACGTGTCGATGGTTGAGCAGGGCAGCAGAGCCAAGGACATGGAAAAATGAACCCTCCCTGTCCTCCAAGCAGGGGGAACACTGGTGGGAGCAAGTCCTGTGGCTCTGGGTCAGTGGCAGGCACTGGAAAGCACTGGGACACAGGCAGATGTACTGTGGACAATCCTGAGTGCTGATGCACATCCAAATCAGGATTCCTGGCTCCAGAGGGCTGCAGGGATAGAAGGGAATTGGCTTTGTAGCTAAGCTTGGGAAGGGAAGGAACAGGCCCTGACACATTCACTGGACAAGTTTGTTAATGCTTTGTGGCATGGCATGTTTTCCTGCTTCTGGCCCCAGGAAGAAAGAAGAGTGGGAAGTTTTAAAAGCATAGAATGGGTTGGCTTGGGAGGGACCTTAAAGCCCATCCGGTGCCACCCCTGTCATGGGCAGGGACACCTTCCACCAGCCCCATCCAGCCTGGCCTTGGACACTTCCAGGGATGGGGCAGCCACAGCTTCTCTGCCCAACCTGCGCTAGACCCTTCCCACCCTCACAGCCAAGAATTTTTCTTAATATCCCATCTAACCCTACTCAGTCAAAGCTATTCTCCCTTGTCCTGTTACTCCATGCTCTGGGAAAAAGTCCCTCTCCCTCTTTCTTGTAGCCACCCTTCCTAAAAAAGAAGCACTGAGGGCCTTCTTCCTTCCTTTCCCCCCAGAGGTGTTTTGCTTGGCTCTTTGCTCCATTCCCCTTTCTAAAAGGCACGAGGGCCCAGATTTTTATTCCCTTGCCAATGAAGTGCATGAGCTCAGTGCCAGGGCCACGTTCCCTGTCTGCATCCTGGCATTTCTGAGGGATGCCCAGGGCATTATCAGCACCCTCCTGGCATGGCCTGGCTGTCTGTAGCTATAGCAGACAGCCTGAAATGTTGGACTCTAATCCAGGGGCAAGTTCAGGCCAGGCTTGTTCAGCTCCTGGATGGCAAAGAGATGGGCTGGTGGCTTGCTCTTCATGGAAGTGCCACATTGCAAGGACTGAGGAGGAGGCAAGAGATGAACTGGCAGAAGATTAACTTAGGAGAGATTAATTCTATCAGAATAATTAATGCCAAGAGCAAGGAATAGAATTAAAAGGTAAAGCAAGAAGATATGTACCTGGGTATTAGTAAGGTGGCCTGTTTATAGTGGAGGCAAAGTAAGTATCTACAATCACATAAAAGGGAAGAATTGCTTAAAATTCTGAAGCTAGATGGTTTTAAAGCAATTTAAAAAAAATTAATGACTGTATTTCTTACTTGAATAATCCAGGCCACTGTTTGCAATACTAAGCCTTTTCTCAAGGTAATACCCAGTGAATTCCAAGTGGAAGCTGGAGAATTGTTACCTAGACCCTGATTTCTCTGTGCCCTTGGTGTTCAGGAGTGCTGCTGTGGAGAAGGATTCTCCTGCTCTGCTGATCTGAGCCCTGAGCACAAGGCCAGGGCCATGTTCAGGCAGAGGAGAGAGTGGGGGCTCTCAGAGCAGCAGGAACCAGCTCATGGGATTTGTGGCCTGGAAAGGTTTTTTGTAAGAGCTTTTTTCAAAATACAGGATTTCCAGACAGGGACTACTGAAGAGGAGGGGAAGTTTTTAACAGACTTGTAAACATGTGGGCTTAAGTAGCTTTAAAACTTTTGTAAGTAGTATGTAACCAACTCCCTCGATTTAGAGGCTGGGTCTAATTAATGCTATCAATAAATATGCAAAACACTGGAAGACCAATGACAGGATTGGGTTTGAGCAGTTAATTGGGCGTCCTCTGTAGCAAGAGCTGTATCTAAACTTCTTTGGGATCTAACTGATCATTAGTTTGCCTTAGAGATTTCCTGGACAGGCAAAAAGATCAGTGTGAAGGCAGAGGAACACAGTGTCTGAGCCAGTGACCCCCCTGGACCTCCTGAACTGATTTCAGAGGTTCAGAAACACCTCCCAGAAATGAGAACTAAGTCATGCAAGTTCTTGTACCCTATTCTTTTCAGAAGGACTGGGAAGTGTTCAGTATGCTTTAGGATCAAGTCCAAATGGTTTTTAAGGAGTCAGGTCTCATTTTCAATGAAAGGAAAATAAAAAGGAAGCAAAGCATAATAGATAAGTGAGGCTAAGCACATATGAAAAACAAAAGCCTTTTCAAAGCAAAGAACAATGACCTCTTATCTACAGAAGGTTCAGTAATAGGTTAATTCTTCATAGTGACCTAAAGCTCTTGGGCTTGATTTATGATTCCTGTTACTTGTGCAGGAATTTTTATTTGCCCCATAAGGCTTCACACTTATATGTGTTTGCCTGGAATGTCCAGTGGTGGAGAGCAAAGCCTCTGGAGCCAGCAAAGGAATCTGGGAAGTCCATGGAAAGGTCTCTGAGGATGCAGAGCTGAGTGTTATTCTGTCCCAAACCAGCCATGTCTGCTCCTCCCAAGGAAGAAAACTCACTAGGTTTGCAGATCATTAATAATTTTGAAATTCCATCTCTAGAAGGGGTAAGATTTTAGAGGGGACACTGAGCTGATTATCTTAGCCAAACCACATATCACTGCCTGTAGAAGTGGCCTGCAGTATCTAGTGAGTAAAAGTGACAATGTGGTCTCATCTGGCACTGGAAACTGTTCCCAGGCCTGTTCAGAGCCACCATAAATCACAGCACATCAAGGATCTGGTTTCTTGAAGGAGCAGCTTTATTTCATTACCATTTTGAAACCACTCTTGCTAATTGTGCACTAATTTCTGCAGGCTCACAGTGTGAACTGCTGTGTGCAGGCAGGTTTGGTACCTGTGCTGCTTCAAGTAAAGACAGAGAATAAGGAATTCAATAGAAATAAGAACCGTATGAGGAGCATCTCAAAGGGGCAGCATTGCTGGCTGTGAGGGCAGCTGGGATGCTCAGCAGAAGGACCTGACACAAACACAGCCAATTCCTCTCCAGCAAGGCTCCTCCTAAAGTCTCCAGCATTCCCTACCCACCCGGGAGTGGGATCAGCCTGTGCCTGGCATTGCAGGCCTGCTCTGGCAAGGTCTCAGGGAGGCTCTGGAAGATCAAAGTTCCTAGCAGGGAGGTGAAGGCCTGATTCAGGGCCGGGGAAACTGAGGCAGAGGTGTCACTGGAAGTGCTCTAAATGTGCTTTCAAGTGACACCTACAGGGATTAACATTACTGAACTCTCTTCCTTGTTTGTGCATACACACTGATAACTTTTTAAAACTTCTTTTTCAATTTTATTTCACCTGTGGCAAGAGTTGGGTCAGGGGAGGTTGTGAATGGCATTCAGCTTCCCTACTGGTTCATCTTGCACCTGGAAAATGTTTTCCTTCAAACCCAGGGATGCCCAGAGTTTGTGTTACTTTCCCTTGTGGAAAACACTTCCTCACCTTCACCTTGTGTCAGAAAACAAACCATATTTTCATATAAATACAGCAGAGTGTTACAAAAACTTCAGTTCTGAAAAGTAGAGGAAGAAATAGCAAGTGAAACCCAAGATGGTGTGGGTTTTAATCTTGTAGAAGCAAATAAAGAAGGAATACAAGCCCAGTGTTTAGAAGGATGAACATGGAAGGTTTTCTCAGGTGAAGCTTTTCACTGCAAATGTGCATTTGGTGCATTCCACAGGGGACCTGTCCCTGGTGAGTGGCACCATAAATAACAGTAAGTAATCCTAAACAGTTTAAGTAAAACAGAGGTTTCTGATTAAAACAAAGAGGTTTTTTTCTTACTGCAACCTAAGCACTGAAGTAATTAGTTCACAGCTGGGCTGAACTTAGAAAAAGAACTGCAAGGAAGCCATGTGGTTATCTCTGGGCTTAAACAGTGAAATTAGCGCTAAGGATACTTAACAGGGGCACATAAGCATTTAATTGTTTCAAATGAAGCCCAAGTGATAGGAATGGAAAAAGCTGCATGTTCTCCTAGCAGTGGTGAAGGGCTGTTGTCTGTGCAGCCCATCCCAAGTGGCTCCCAGCCAGTAATGCTGCCTGGCAGCTGGATGTGTGTGTGTGACAGAGGCCATAAATGCCAGGGGCATCCTCTG
Organism: Formicarius rufipectus; assembly: GCA_013399695.1. Classification (NCBI taxonomy): domain Eukaryota; kingdom Metazoa; phylum Chordata; class Aves; order Passeriformes; family Formicariidae; genus Formicarius; species Formicarius rufipectus. Next base: position 219,684 of record VXAU01003743.1, on the reverse strand, counting down.
CAAGGATGCTCCCCCCTCCAGCCAGGCACATCCCACGGCTGTCCCACTTGGAATGTGAATGGCCAAGTGAAACCCCCTGGGTTTTCATGCCCCCTTTCTGTGTTTTTCCTGTGTTTCAGCCACTCAGGGTGGCTAGTTGAGGTCGGGTTGATGCTCACACATCGGCCAGCACCTTGGGCTGAGCCACCAAAGCCAGGAATCACACCCAGAGAAGCCCAGAAACTGCTTCTGTGCCCAGGGCACCTCTGAGCACAGCACAGTGGGCTCTGAAGGAGGTGCTCCTGAAGGTATGTCTAGAGCAGGACACCACCTTCTCTGTGCATGGCGCTGTCTGGGAGAGTGGAGTGTTTTAAGGCCCCTGGAAGCTTTGCCAGTACAAAATGTCACTTCATTTCAGTATTCCATGCTCTGCCCCACAACAACAACCCACAGTTCCTATGATGAAAATATTCTGATATTAAAACCTTTTTTTTTGTTTTTTTTTGCTGTAGAAATGTATTGTTGCATTTGACAACTAATAATCAGATTATTTATACATGACTTTAGCACAGTTATAGAAACTCCTGCCTGAATTTCCCAGTGGTTTTAGTGATTAACAAACCTACACTGATGTATGCTCTCCCCCTAAGGAAGTCTCTACCTCCTGCAGGCTGCAGACGAGCAATGGTTCTGTTGTGGCCCTGAACATCTGCTGTGCACCAGGCTGGTCAGTGAGAGCTCTGGGGAACTGCCTTGTGCTCAATCCACAGGTGACAGTCACCACATCCAGGAGGATGGAAACCTTAACAGGCTGTGCCTTCTCAAAATGAGATGCCTCAGAAAATCACAGATGTCACCAGTCTGCCCTTCAACAATTAACCTCATCCTGACCCTGTGTAAGAATTACAGGCTGCCTTAAGCAGAAATTGGCTTTGTTAACCCCTTCAGAAGGTGCTGGTTTTTAACTTCTGGGCTCAGACCTTTCTCTAATCCTGTTGACCTCACTCTGGCAGGGAATTCAGGAATCAGCATCATCAATGGAGACTGGAATTGTGTGTTTCAAAGCAGGAAACAGCAGCTGCAAACCTGCCTTCTCCAACCCCTCATTATTTCTGCATGGGTTGGCCACATTTAGCTCTTTTCCCTGTCTTTAAAACCTCTCCTCGTCCCCAAACTTGCTTTCTCCAGAGCTGCTCCCATTTTGCAGGGTCCCCTTTGGCCTGGGATGAGCAGCACTGCAAAGAGCTGTTTGCTGGGTGAGAAAATGAGGGAAGTGAAGAGTTCCTGCATCCTGGACAGCCCTCTTTGGGCTGGGGAATCCCCCAGGAAGCTCTGGGGAGGGCGGGGAGAGCAGAGACAAGCTCAGGAGTGGAGCTCCAAAGCTGTGCTCCGGGAAGAGCTGGGGGTGTCCGAGGGTGTTGCTGGGTGGATCTCCTTGGCTGGTTTGGGGCTTTGGCTCCAGGACACGGCTGTGCTTTCAATTTATTTCAAAGGTGCCTGGAGCCTTATAAATCTGCATCCAGAGCGAGGGAGAGGATGCTGGAATTGGAGTGCAGTCAGAATGGAGAGAATGTTTTGGTTTAAATACAGAACAGTGCAACCTTTTCATGAAAATGATCTTCTAGAAAGGGGGGATTTTCCCACTTACAGAGCCACACTTTCTGCCAGAGGAATGCTTTGCCTGGGAATACACACACAGGCACAAAAAGCAGCCCCCTCCCCAGGACCATTCTCCACGAGCTGACTGGCATTTTCTGGATTGTTTAAATAATGGTTGGTGTTTACAGTGGGGGGAAAAGGGTGGGTTTGTTTCCTGCACCCAGCTTTCCCTGCTCCAGTGGTAACAGGGACATGGTTATAAATACAGAATTAACCCTCTCCCCCCTCAGGGCTGCTGGAGCTGTCATGTTCTCCTGCCTCTGCAAACCCCAGACACACAGGAGCTGCTCAGCCTGGACACTCGTGTGGACTGAAGCCTGTGGTTTTGATCTGCTCGTGCTCTCAGAACTTGTGGGAGGAATGGAATTGGGTGTCATCCCCAGCCTGTGGGGGCAAGGTGGGTGCTCCACAGCTCCACTTAGTCCTTTGGGCTCACTGCCCATGGAAATATTCCTGCTTTCCCCTCTCCCCAGGCCTGACAGGCAGTACCTTGTTTGACCTGTGGTTCACCTTTGTAATTTCAGAGTCCTGTGCAGAACTTGCTCCTGGTAATAAAGTCCCCTGAGAACAAATTAATCTATGAAGAAAGTGCTCTAAACACTACAAGATAGAAAAATACAAAACTGTTTCAAAATTGATGCAGAACTCAGTTACCATTTTTAAGGCACTCAACCAAGACACCCATTTCTTGAAATGATGCTGCATTTATCAACTTAGATGAACTTTCTCCAACTACTGACTGTATTTGTGGCTTCTGGATGTGTATTTAATCCCACCTATTCCTTAACGGAGCCCAGACACTCAAAACTTTTCACAGAGTGAGTTTAGACAAGAAAAGAGATTGTTTTTCCCATCTTTCTGATCAAGAGAGTTTTATAAGACAGGTCAAGTCACCTAAAAATCATACTTAAACATGGCAAGGTGAGCAGAAATACATTCCTTTCATCTGTGGAAGTCTGTTATTAAATGTTCCCTTGTTGGCAACCTCTTGAAAACCACACAGAAAACTGTTACCTGTCCCAAGTCCTCGCATTCCCCAGTCTTAACTAATTCTGACAACAGGCAGCTCTGCAGGATTGATAAGGTTTTCTTTAAACTACTCTTGAGATCTGCAGTAACTGATTGGAACAGGCTCAGCTGATGCCTACATAGGTCCACTTCTTTAATCAGGAGCTTAAAAACAGCCAGATTCAGAGCTTCCCAAAGTAAACAGCTCTTCCCAGAGGATACACCTTCATACACTGAATCCTTTGTCATTCCACTGAAGAATTTTAATTTAAAAACCCCAAAACAACACCCACTCCCCCTCCTTTTAATTGCAGAACAGATATAGGGCATTTTTCAGTTAGGTGGGGTTACTTATTTAAGGTATTCAGTAACAGCAACAGACAGAGGTCTGCTTGTATCTAATTTTGAAAATTAGATATACTTTTATTATTAGATAAAGAGTCTACTTGTATCTAATTTTAAAAATGCTTAATTAGGAGCTTGGGATACATTATGCCAGAAAAAGTCTAATTCATCTCTGGGCCTGAAGAACTTTTTCTTAGCACTGTAACTTACAGAAGTCTGTGTACCACATGTTTTCTTAGTCTTGTCTTGCAGCTTCAATGCTGCAGTTTTGCCATACAGTTCTGCCTAACAAAGATGAATAATTACTCCACTTGCAACAGAACCAACCTGGAACAGGATTTCACATTAACAACTCAAACACAAATGTGAATGAGCATAAAAGGTATTTTGTAATAATGAGATGTGGGCTAAAATATTTCAGAGCTCTGCAGTCTGAAAATCCCTCATCTTTTTAGTAAAGTTCAAATGTGGATGAAAGACACACAAGCAGGATTCTTGTGTGCTTAGTGTGTTTTTTGCAGGTTAAATTTTGCTGTCTGCTGGATTGTGGCAAATAACTTTCTTTCCAAACTATTATTTCCTGGTTGCTCTGAAAATAGAATGTAGCAAATGAAAGGTGAAAACAGGTATGATTTCTGTGACATTGCCTACTTTCCATCCATCAACTCTATATGGCTGATTGGTTTTCCCATTTATTCCTGTCACATACAGAGAGAAGAGATCTTACAAGCCAAGGTCAGCTCTTCCTGTCTCGTGGAGAGAAGCGACTAAACTTGGACAGGTACGTGGCAAACTTCCCTTTGACAAAAACCCTTCAGCCCAAAGAATGCTTAAATTTGGTGTGACTTATTCTGGAACATGCATAAATGATGATAGTCCAGAAAAAGCAGAGCAAAAAGAAAATATGCAAGTGTAATGAAGGGAGGTGGCCCAGCTCAGCTCACATTAAGCCCATGACCAAAAGGTACCAATCCTTAGTGAACACAGACAAAGCACAAGAGTAGTTGGCCACACCACAAAATATGTGGGATGTTTAAGATGCAACTTGCTAATTAATCTGAAGTAGAAATCAGGTTTGAAAAGAGAGAAAAAAGGTGCTGGTTGAGAGAAAATTACTCTGAGCAAACAACTGGAGAAAGGAGGATCCTTTCTCAGCTGAGGATGAGAAGTGCAGGAGACAGGAAGGGAAGAACTGCAGACCTGCCCAGAGCAAGCACAGTGAGAACATCCCTGGACTCTTCTATGGGAGGAGGGTTCCAACAGTCTCTCCCCAGAGTGGCAGCGGTGCCACTAAAATTATCCAAGCAGGGTGCCAATACCTCCTGTACCACTGCAATGCTGAGAGAGAGATCTCACTGAGAGCAGGTGTTGGCACAGGGAACAAATGCAGCCTGTGCCCCACAAGTCACTTTTTCTGCTCTCTGATGCTACTGAATTGACAGCTCCCAATTCCTGCCCGGCTTCCTGACTTGCTGCAGGATGCTTTGTCTGAGTTTGCCCCAGGTGCAGGGAACTCCTCAAAGAGAGAGAGAAATGCTCCAAGCCTTCTAATGGGGTGTCAAGTACAGTGGGAAGCCAAGTCAGGCTCAGGCAGAAGCACATTCTTCCCCTTTGCTCTCGGTGTTATTCCTGATTGCTCTGCCGAGCAGACCTCCAGCTTGGAGAGTGGAATTTTGAAGGACAGATGGCTTGGACTTTCTTCAGGCCATGTGCCTTCTGAATCCATTTGCAATGTTTTGTCTGTCAAAACGCGAGCCTCCTTAGAGCTACTAAGGAAAACAGGCTTTAAAGTCAACAAATCAAACCCCCGGGCTTGACTGGACAGTCGGTGTGACTACTGTCCAATCCCCTTTTCCTGGAAGCGGGAGCCGTGATTGCTGCTGCCGAGTTTCCTGCCTGCACGGTCCCAGCCCGGCAGCTCGCCTGCCTCCAGGACGCTTAGCACCCTTAGCAAAGGGGAGGAATCTTGGGCTGCAGCGTGTTCCTGTAGGGGCAGGCCAAGAAGGGAGGAGAGCAGCTTGCCCGGGTTTGTGCTCGCGAGGGATGCTCGCAGCTCAGGCACCACGGAGAGTGGCCAGCCGCGGGCTCCGCAGGACGCTCTCACAGCTGTGCAAACAGCACGGATGGGGAGATGATTCAGAGGGGCCACATTTCCAAAATGCCTCAAAACCAGGCCCTCAAAGCAAGATGTTTTTTCTGTGAGCTCCCCTCTGGGCCCTCCAGACTACTAAAGAGATGCTCTTTGCAGCAAAATGCAGCAGTTTCACAGATTAACAGCTTAAATAATTGCTTCAGGATGGGCTGGTGAGAGATGATCTCTGTGTGAAGTATCCAAATGTACAAGAAATTAATTGGCTTCTCTGACCAGTCAGCATAAAGAGCTGTGAAAGTGTCAGCAGGTATCCTTCTGTGGATTCTCTTAGACCTGCAAAACTCCTGGGGCTTGTCCAAGTAATGAATATTCAAACGGCCCAGGTGACCGGGTCTGTGTCAGGGTGGTGCTGCTGGCAGCAAGTGCTCCCCACGTGCTGAAGTTCTGCAGCAAACGTGGACACATGAACTGAGTTGGCACTTTGATGAACTACCAGCCCTTCGTTTTCCTGCCACAGCCTCTCTCCTCACCCCATCCTCAAACTAAACAGGTCTAGTGGTGTTCAAAGAACGGTTTAAGATGGAAGAGGACCAAAGAGCCCTCCAAAACGTTCCTGGGCTCAGCCTAAGAAATTATTATAGCTGTATTTGAGGTTCTGTATTAGCAAATAGCCTAAACTCCTGGGAGCAGAGCAGGACCTGGTGCAGAGGCTCCCAAATCCCAGTCCCTGCACTTCTGACGGCCTCTGGGCTGCCTGGAGTTTGGTGCTGAAGGCTGGAATGCTCATTAGTGGCTGTGGCACATTAGGGGCCCCCCTGCTGTGCAGTTCAGCCTTGGTGCCCCCCCGAAAAGCTCCAGGAGCAGGAGGAGCTCATTAGGAGCTGCACTGCACAGGGGCCTCCTATGCCCCAACCCTGGCATATAAGTAGATATAAATATATATATATATATGTGTGTGTATATTCAATAGAAAGTGATTTCTGCATGATAAACAGCACTATCAACTGCTCCTCCCTGTCCCTCTGTCCTTAACAGAACAGAGGACTCTAGAGATGGAAAATTTAGGCTTATTTGATTTATTCACACGTGATTAACTTCCTGAACTAAAAGCATAGCTTGAGTATGGTAAGTTGCTTTGAAAAGAATGGGAAAACTTAACAAAATTCCCTGAGCCTTACACTGAAGGGATCCCTGAAATGATTTTGCAGGGGAAAAATAAGCACAGCACAGAAAACAAAGTAATTTCTTTGCTCCCCCCATAAAGAGAAAAGGCAACCACCATCCACCAACTCCAGGCAGAGAAGTCTTTGGGAAAATGTGTCTCCCTCCCCTCCAGGAAGGCACTGATGCCTCCCTCCTGTACTTCACATCTGCAGCGGCTCAAAGGGTTCTAAGCAGACTGGAGCAATATCAGAAGCTAATCTAGCTAAGCAGCAAAAAGGCTGCTGACCTTGTTGCTTGTAGTGCCAGCATGAGAGGAAGGCAAAGTTCTGTTCCCTTCTCAAGTTTACAGGTTATTTGGTACCTTTGTTTTTCTTTCCAGTGTTGTTAACAGCCTAGGAAAGGCCAGCTATGTTCTTGCAGACAAGGTTTGACAAAATTGAATTAATTGGGTGATTTTCTTTTGACTTCAATAGGAGCAGACTCAAACCACAGAGAGCCCAGCAACACAGTAAAACACAACTCAGTCCTGTACGAGGCACAGAGGGCAGCCGTTTATGGTTTTTGTCAGGCAAGAAGTGTCTGTGAACATTAGTTTACTCAGTAATTTGTTCAAAAATAATTCTTACTCTTGTTTTTGCTCTTCCCAATTTCAGTGATACCCTCACAGGGGCAGGTCTGGGCATCCAGGTGGCTTCCTGTGCTTCATATGGGACTCCACCTTAGTGCCCAAATTTAGGAGTGACAGTGCAGTGGGAACTGGTTCTACAGGGTCAGGATGGGGGGATTCATTCAGGTCAGAACCTCCAAATTTAATGCAGACTACAAGTGTTTCAGTTGAAGCACAACCCAGCATAACCTCCCCTCATCTCTGCATCATTTTGGGGGCTCCTGGCACTCACTTAAGAATTTCACAGGACATCTTTACTACCCCTACATCTTTAAAATCCACATGGTTATACATATTTTTTATCACTACAAGTTCTAGAAACTCTGTATCAGCACATCAGAAAGAGGACCAGTGCATTTCTGTGTATCTATTGCAAGCACAGGAGTGTGTTTGACCTGCCATGCCCTCACCATTCCGTGTTTAAAAAGGGAGTGGACCCTTGTGTTAAACAGAAGGCCCCTCACACTCCAGCATGATGTCAGTAATTCAGCTCCTCAGAGCACGTTGTTGTTTTAACCAGAGGTCTCCACACTTTCACATTGGTTATAAAATACTTAGTGCTGCTGGACTGGAAGGAAAATGTCATACATCTGCAAACAATTAGAAGGAGCTGGACTTCATATTTGATTTACTAAACAATAAAACAAGCTTAAGTGTGACTATATCTGTAAGTTACACTCCCTGGGAGCCCCGAGCAGTTATCATAGCAAAGTCTTTTAACCATAATTAAATAAATCCGCAGTGGGACCATTGCTGATCAAGATTATCTTTTATAAGATATTTTCAGCAGTGAAAAGCACGAAGATCATGAGGTTGAATGCATGCTCTAAGTGCTCCAAAAGTCTTTCATCCTTTCTTTCAAGCACACTGTCCACTACCCCTTTTCCAGCTGGAATTCATTCAGTACAATACATTTCAGCTTTTAAGCACTAGTATTTCCATGCTTTCTGCATTTAGATTGAAATTCTGGCATGAGGAAAGTAGTAGCAAAACCCCTGATTCAGTCAAGCCCAAGATTTCACCATAGTTTGTGTGCCTGCCTTGCAACGTTCTGGTACTATAACAACAGTCCCTTGTTGTTATAAATTAGCCAAAGACTGGGAATTGAACAGAAATATTTAGTTGCAAGTGACAGGAAGCTCAGCATGGAGTAAAACCGTGGTAACATAGCACCACCAATCCTCTCCTCACCAAAACAGAAACCTCAGCCAGCTGTTGGTCTCTAACTCCCAAAGTATTGGTACTCCCAGCAAGTTAAACTTCCCTACTCTATCCCACAGTCATACACCTACAACCAGGGTAGAAAAAGGCATGGGCATGTTTGGAAGCTTTCTAGCATTACTTGCATTTTTTATCAAACACAAATGTTCCATGCTGAAGTTGAAGCAGTGTATTGTGATTCAGCAGGGCAAAGGAGTGCCAGGACTATCACCTGAGGGAAGGAGTGCCAGACCAACCCAGGAGCTCTGCTAAGCTAAACTAAGGAAAAAAAGTCATTTTCCATCCTTAGCATTTGATTTACTCTTGATAACCCCAAGTGAATGGGCAGGGTTTGAGGGACTCTCAGCACTGACCTCCTGCAGTAGGTTCTGAACTTGACATTCTTGAGTTAGAGTGACAGACACTGTTGAACGTGAGCAGATAAGCAACTCTGAGGCTTTGCCTACAAAAATAACTTATCCATGATGATGACTGTGCCTCAGAATGACAGGGAATTTACTTACTAGTGATAAATAATGTTCTGCCTACAGAATACCAGGGAGAAGGGAACTACCACTGCATATTACAGCTTGCCCTGATTATAGTCACTCAAGTACTATTTTATGTGATTATACAGTCAGAGGCCACAAAGTGGAAAAGATGAACCACGGGGTCACGTTTTGCCCTCTGTTTTCAGGGGCATCCCACTAACATGCTTGAAAGGCAAGTTTGTGAGCAAGGAGTAGGATATATTTCTATGAAAGAAAACAAAACAGTGGATGAAACATTTGTTACTTCAGCAAGTAGAAGAGTAAACTATTTATATGAAATAATAAATGAAAGAGTCTTAGTTTACAGTAGTGCTTGTGAGTCTGGTTCCTGAATGCATACAATTACCATTGCTAATGCCCTGAGAATTTGGCACTGTGTGTGGTGGATGTACACTCTGATGAAAGCTCTTCATTGCCATAGTTTCAAAGAGTGGCCAGGCTATGACTGGATGTAACCTGGCAGGGTCTGCCTGGAGCTACTGCCGCAGGGATCAGCAGAGCACAAGCTGTTCAGATGTTTGGTTCATACTCCTGGAGAAATATTCCTTATCCATGATAAAAGCACTGGACCCTTCTGCACTGCAGTCTGCTCTAAGCAGAAGCTCATGCAGTGGTTACTTTTTGTTCTGTTCAGCATTCACTCACTGGAAAACACAGAGTTCTGCAAACCTTTAGGAACTGTTTGTGACTTGCTGTACAGCCCACTCTTTTCAAAGCACTGCCTCTCCTTGGCATGGCCTCTACAACACAAAACACTTGACTGGAGTTGCCTTAACCGTATTTTCAGGCGCTACAGACAAGAGAATTAATTCTAAGTAGATGGAACAGACTGTAAGGCTGCAATACATTGCACATTCTGGACCTTGAACAACAACATGCCTGTGTTTTATTCATGTATCTTATGTGTGTCCATGTCCAGCTTAACAGAGCAGCAATCCCTTCTTGTCAATGCAAGACTCCGGGCTGTCACCCCCAGGCAACGGGCTGTTGTCACCTACACCCTGATTACTCCGCGAGTAAAAGCGAGGGCTGTGGCTTACCTTGGCACACGTTGTGGTCACTTTGCTCATACCCAGATGCACACTGGATTTGGTGGGTTGGGTTTGGCGGGCGCTGGGGGTCGGCGGGGGTCCGGCGGATGACGTTGTTCCGCCCGCTTGTGGATTCGGCTGCTGCCTCTTCTCGCTCATTTACAATAATTTGCGCCGTTCTGGGTAGACAGAGGTATCCTCCATAGTGGTTAACACATTTCATCCCACCTTTACATGCATCTGGGACTATTTCACATTCATCAATATCTGTGGTTAGCAACAACACAAGTCATGCTTTTAACAGCCGAACCTCCTGCAACAGCCAGTAATACAAACACCCCTCCCTGCCCCAGACAGGGGGCGCAGCGACAGTGCTGCGACAACACCAGTGGCAAGTCTGCCTTGGAGGGTCGGGCACTGTACCTTTGCACCGTTGCCTGACAGGATCCCATTCGTAGCCATCTGTGCATTGCTGCAAAGGAAAGAAAAGAACTAAGTCAGGCCACTCAGGATTCCTTGCTTTGGAGAAATGATCAAGTGTATTCAGTGAGCTTAGTTTGACACTGGGCTTGCACAGCTTGGTAAGCCAGAAACATGGCTGTTGGTAAGAGCTATTGGTGCAGCACTGTTTTGCATCAACAAGCAGCTCAGGTCCCTTCCAACTTGGGATGTGCTGTAACACACACAGGGAGAGCCTCTGTCTTGGGATCTTTGCAAGGTACCGTTTTTTGTGAGTGGGCAGGTTTTATTGGGGCTGGGGAACAAAGTGAGAAAGCATCACTTTCTCCTTGCCTTGTTCCTGTACTCTGTTGTAAAGCATCTGTCCTTTGTCTTGACTCAGCTGACCAGTATTAAAATCTTCTCAGGAAAAAGCAGCAAGAGTCTCTGAATTTTGACCTTGCTCACTGCCTTCCAGCAGGTGAACATGTTTCATTCCCAGGGCCTGTTTGTCAGGGCAAGTAAGGGGACTGTGTGCCCCTGGACTTCATCCTCTCTCCCATTAGCACTCCAGCAATGGGGAAGGATCCCATGACAGCTGGAAATTCATTCACATGCTGTTTAATCACATGACTCCAGGAAGTGCAGCGGAGGAAGGACAATTTATATCGTCAGACACACAATAAATGGTTAGAGTTTATAACAGCAGGACTACTTATTTATACAAGACTTTGCAAAATTCAAACAAGACTAGACTCAGCAACTATTCGTATCAACGCAAACTAGCAAGTTCAGCAATAATTTTAAATACTCTGCCCTGCACCTTCATTATTCCTCTGCCCAAAACCATTGCACTGTCTAGAGCTGAAGTCATTTTAATCACAGGTCACAGTTACAGAAACTGAGCAGCAAAGTATGCCAGTATTACCAACTTCAGCAGAAACTCTGAACTATTTCAGTATCAATGAATCAAGGGGGCTGTGCTGTGTAGGTGCATCCCGTGCTGCTCAGGATATTAGTTTAATGGCCCCATACAACAAAAGAATTGAGTCGGCTAATATAATTAGTCACAGCCAGGCAGGCTCAATCCTGTTGCTGCTCCTCTGCTGCTCAGAGACATACAAGTGACAAACTTGACCTTCCAAGACCCACTTGTTCCCCTTACTGCCCCCAAGTTATTCTGAGGAACTTGTTACTGACTCAGCAATGGGACTGAGAATGTTCTCTTGCCTTGCAGGTGGCAGCAGCAACTTGGCGGCCAGTCCTCACTCTGAAGGCTTTTTCTCCCAGAGGGGTAAGTGGACATTCCCTGAAGGAATGACTACATGCTGAGTCGACAACACCAAAGTTACTGTAGCTATGAAAACTCAGACCCAAAGGAAAACAGCTAATTCATGCATTTACTGAATCACCCAATTCCTGTTAATGCACAACAGAAGTACTGTCTGTTGAACTGCAAGGAGCCAAGTCCATCTATTACTGCAGCCTAAGGCACTTTTACAATAGCAAAGGATTTGGCCCTAAATGAATACAATGTTTGCATGAGAAACAGTAGCATCCTAAGGGTAGAAGCGTCCAAAGCTAAGTTTTTTTGTTTCATTGCACATGATTGTGGTCTGATGATCACTGAAGCACCTAAGCACTCTTTGGAAATGGAGTGCAGGTACCCAAATTACATAGAGATGCTACACTTCAATTACTATACTCAGAATTATGTATGCTGAGCAAAAAGTGCTACTTCATTTTAAAGAAAGAACATACAATAAATGCAGAAAGGGAGGAGGGGGTATTCCTAATTAATGTGGATTTTAAAAAGGTACTTAGATCTTCAGTTTCCACTTATACATAGGGACTTGAAAAAAGTAAATCACAGAAGCCTCTAAATAAAAATACTCCAAGACTTCAAAACCCTAATGCTCCTAAAGCCCAGTGTTAAAGTATTTTATGACTGACTTCCTGATGCTCACTTGAGGCTTCTTTAAGCCCTGACTTCTACCAGAAAGTCCAACTCTGCAATATTTCCTTGCTCGAGCCATCCCACTGACTTCAGTGGGATTACTTGTCTAAGTCCCAATCTCAGGCTTTGGCTGTGGTTCTCTAACTTTTTGCATGTGTGCAGAATTTTCTGCTTGTGTGGCATTGCTGATGTCTGTGCACATATCCAGAGGTCCACCCATATGAAGCAAGTTGCAGGGATTACAGCTGTAATCAGATGTGAAAATGTGGGGTTTTGCCCAGCCCAAGCCAAACTAATTGCCACTCCTTCCAAAGGCTGAACACGAGCAGATTTAAAAGGAAAAAAACCCCCAAAAACCCTTAAAAAAGGCCTTTGCATCTCCTACCCTGGCACTTGGTTGCAAGCAGAACCTATTTCCAGTATTCTTGTACAATTTTATCAAGCCATGCAAGAGCACTGCTCAGAAGCAGCTCAGAAATGAACAGTCCCGTGATCCCTGCAGGACTCGGATGCTTCACTAATTGCCCCCAGTTTGGGAGCACATACATTTTGTTAAAAACGGCTGGAAATATCCATAAGAAAACACAAAAGAATGTTCGACCGAATTATCTGTCAAATTCCATATACTTCAGTTGAAGGTCCTAAGGACCCCATCTTTATGAAAATAGATTAAAAATGTATTAAAATGTCATAACTGTGCTCAGTCCATAAAGCTGAGAATACGGATAAACTTTTCAGAACGGGCAGTTGAAACCTATTCTGCTCAACCTTGTCAACTTCAGCTTTTAAACAGCGTTTCAGTGCAGGCACAGCTTATTCCATGGTTAACATCCGAACTCAGCGACCTCTGTAGCACACGCCGCACATTGGCAAGAAACTCGGTTTTTCCTCGGGGTCATTTAGCAAAGAATCCCCGCAAAGCAGCAATTACCTCCGACTCTATTAAACCTTACCGTGTACGTTATGGTTTCCTCGGTTTCCTGCGAGTGTACTGCAACGAGAACGAGAGCAGCCAAGAACATAGCTGTCAGCATCGTGAACCTTGGAAGAGAGGAAAAACAAATCAAGAAGCAGTCTTGAGCGGTCTGCATCGCTGAAGGAGGCAGCGCTGGCACCGTGCTGGGACCGTGCTGGGACCGCGCCGGGAGCGGGGCGCCCACCCAGCCCTACCTGCGGAAGGCGGCGGGCGCTGCTCCGCAAGGACAGGGGGAGGCTCGGCCGCTCTTCCCAGCCCGGGGGTTTTAATCAGCCGGGACGGGGCGGCGGAAACAACCCGCGCACGGACTTTTCAAACACCCGAGCGCCCAGCGCCGCACCACTGCCCGGAGTT
>VXAU01003743.1:160240-206099 GCA_013399695.1 Formicarius rufipectus | reverse complement strand
CGGCGGGGCAGGTGCGGACACGCCGCCATGTTACGGCCCTCAGGGCGGCCCTCAGGGTACCGACCCGCTACAGCCCCGGTATAGCCCCGGTACTACCCCGATATAGCCCCGGTACTGCCCCGGTACGGCCCCAGCACCGCCCCGGCTCGGCCAGCCTAGTGAGGACAACCGGGAGCGGACGGCGGTCCGTGTCCCACAGCAGTGGCGGCCCTGTCCTCGCTGCGGGCTCCGTGCGACAGCGGCCCGGCCGCCTGTGTGAGTTGTGGAATCGGGGAATCGCTGTTTATGGTGGGGAATAAAAGACCTTTAAGACCATCAGGTTCACCATGGAGTTGCGCGCTGCGATCAGATGTGACAACGCGGGTTTGTCCCCAGCCCGAGCCGATGCAATTCGCGCTCCCTCCGTGACATTAAGCGAGCCCAAGCAGATGTCAAAGGAGCCCCCTCACAAAACGAGGGCTTGGCGTGTCTCTCCCTGTCTCGGCGCACACAAGGCCCCTCTGCGGTGCTCCTGCCCTCACCCACACACCGCTCCTGGCCTGGGCACTCCAGCGCTGCCTTTTTCCGATGCTTCACAGCCCATCCCTCGGTGCTTTTGTCCGTGATACCTGATCTAAACCTTCCCTGGAAACTGAAACCAGCAGGGGTGAGGTGTTTTCGTGCCCGTTCTGCACGCCGTAAATAAAGGCCGTGGGAAGCCCTTCACGTGGGGATGGCGGTCTCACAGACATCGTGGAGGTCCGGCAATCAGCACTTTTTAGTTTACGTGAAGCGCTGTTATTTCTCTACCCCTTGGGAAAGTTCCTGGGCAGAAGGGAGGATGAGGGGGAATGGCAGGGGTTTAGAAGCTTTAGTGGGTTTTGGTGAGGGGAAGGTGTCCAGGAGCTCTTTCCACAGGGGAATAAACTGGCTGTTTAATTCCCCAGCTTTGTGATACAGGCAGTGCAGCTCTGCTCTGTGCCTGGAGTTGAACAGAGGCCCTTTAGTTTTAAAGAAAGTGGTTACCTCCTTAATGTTGACCTCAAAGAGCATGGAAAACTTGAAATCTCCTGGGAAAATGTCATATTAGGTTTCAGATTTCTGGTATTGCTGACCTAGAGAATGCAATTCCTATATAATCACCTCAGATCTTGACATTAAGTTCTAGTTATCTTCTGTAAAACATAAGTTCATTTTTGGATGGCCATACAGCACTCATTAATTTTGTCTTATCTGTCTTAGAATCAGCCTAGCTGGTATTTCAGAATACTTTTAGCTTTATGTTACCTATCTTTTATTTTTTAGGCAGTTATGAGAAGACAGGATTTTCCATCTCTCATTGCAGTTTCTGTGCTTACAGGTAAGGGGGATTCCCAAAAATGCACTTTCACTCCATTAAAGTAGTTAAGTAAAGAAGTAACAACACTGTGTAATAAAGAAAATTTGGGTTGACTACGTTTTAGGACATCTTGCATGTACTTTCATAGGCAAACATATTTAATAAACTGTCTTTAATAGGTCATCTCCTGCTCCAAAATGATCCCCTTAAAGCCTATATGTCATTATTCAGAAATACAGTATCAAAGTGTTAGACTGGCTCTAAGTTACTCACTTCTATTGATGTAAATTTGTGATGTGGCCTCTTACAAATTTTGAACTTTACTGTTTCTTGCTTATAGAAAGCAGTGCAGGCATCTCTGATAATCTAATGAATGCAAATTACTGCTTTTAGCTACTGGCAACACCACTAAGTGACCTTTGAATGCATTGTCATATCTGCCTCATAAAGAGAACAGAAGTTACCTTGTTGAATTCTGGATTAAGCCAAAATTTTTAAAAGTTTTGTCTTAGTCTACGACCTGGGGGAACATTGCCTGTGTGACAGGACAGCAGATGTTTGTTCCAGTCCGGAAAGAGCAGAGTACAGCAGAAACATCATTTGGGAGGATGTATGAGCAGTGAGCAGAGGTCCTCTTCGTTGACTTCAGACAGTGGTATGCATCTGATGAAATGCCCTGTTCTGCCAAGGGTGCTTCTCAGTCCTTTAAATGGAGGTGAGGGACTGATCTGGGTCATGATTTGGTAGGTCAGATATTTCCTGCTGAGGCAGCTGGAGATTTGCCTGCTGCAGGATGGCAGAATTTAGACCCCTGGAGATGCTGCTAGGAGTGAGAGGTGTGTGACTGAGCTGCTCAGCAGGAGAGCAACCTCTTTACAACCCTGAGCTGTCCGAGGATGTCAGGCTGGCCACACCATCCTCCTGCCATGGCCATCCACCCACTGCCACGGACAGCCCCTTGCAGCACTCACTGACTTTGGAAGCAGCCCTGTCAAGCTGGTCCCTAGTCTTGCATTTTTCCATGCTTTTGGCTCCTTCTGAAAATGATGTGCTCTATTCCCTACTGCTCTAGTGAACTCTTTGTCACATCTCAGTCGTTGCTTTCTTAAAATCCCAGAGTTTTCATAAATTCTTTAACTCGAATGTGTTTACGACCTGAACGTTCACATTTTTTCTTCCTGGCAGGATGTGTTGCCACCCCCCATTGTCCTCAAAAATCCAGGGATAGGTAGGCTGGAGGAAAACTGTGTGTGGTTAAAATGTCACTGCACTCCCAGCTAATTCTGGCTGCTAGAATTGTCCCTGGGGGCAATAGGCAGCTGGACATAATTTAGAGCAGGCTGAGATTGATACTAGAGGCAAGCCCAAAAATGAGGAAAACAAAATTGCAGTTTAATCTCTTCTACTCCCAGATCTGACCCCATTTTCCTGTTTCAAACATTGCTCACTAGAACAGAAAATGCAGCACATGGCAAATTTAAGCAACTTGTGTTTGTCAGCTCTGGGGACTATTGGTGCCAGTTTAAGATGATTTCTGTTCCTGGGCACGTCATGTCGAGTAACACTGGAGTTGTCTAAACTAAGAGCTGGGATGGTGGAGATGTTACTCTCATGCTGAGCTCACAGGAATTTTAGAACATAAATTACTTTGATAACATGGCAGGCTGCCTTTCTGCCACGCTGCCTGCAAATGTCAGGTTTTTTTCCATGTTTCAACTTGGAAATGACATAGTGTTGGTGAAGGGTAAATTGTGAAGAATTAGATGTCTGACGGTATTGCTGATTAAATATGACACATGTTAAACTTGTATTTGAGGTAAGATTTTACAAGTTTATTTATCTTCAAGGAAGGTATGGTGAGCATACTGCTTGTGGCATGAGGTGTTACTTTACTGTAAACTTAATTTGAAAGAAGAACTGGTCAAATTGCTCTCACTGTTCATAGAAAGCTGGCAAGCGAGAGGTAAAAATTCATCGTTTCTTAGCACAGGCGTTGAAATTACCAACTGTGAATAAGGATCAAAATGTCAATAACAAGGGACAGAGGACAAGTTCTTTCCTTCTGCTGAAGCCTCTCATGAAACTCAAGCATATATTTACTGTTACTCCTTGTTTACTGTTTTGCATTACAGTAGAGTTTGTAGGTGACAGATGATGCAAACAAAGAATTAGAGAAAACTGTCGAGGAAAAAGCATGAGAGTTGGATTTGAAAATCTAGTAAGAGAATATCAGCCTTTCTTTTGCTAAAGTTACCTCCTGTATGGGAGATCTTGCACGAGTTTGGTTGTGCTGAGGCCTTTGGCTAAGTTAGGCCACCCTCTGCTTCCTTTCTGAGTGCCTAACAGTGCTCTGAGGATATTAAAGTATAATGCTGTTGCCATTTTTCATTGCAACTTCTGCTAAGGATGGAGCCTGTGGTTTGTGTGCCGTTTGTCAAACGTGCAATTTGCTTTTCTGCTGCAGTTTCTGGGGCTCGGATCTCATGGCTGTGTTTCTGTAAGCTGCAGCAGAAAGCTGGATGCCCAGATAGGGGTGATTGTGTTCTTCTTCTTCTCCCCAGAGTCCTTTGGTGGTGCAAGAAACAGGAGAGGGAGTGGGTGAATGAAGGAGAGGGGTGTCTCCTGGAGGTTGCCCATCTTTTTCTCGGGTGCAGTTGTACAGACAGAGTAAAATGGGCATTGAAAGGCTTTGGGAATGTGAGTGGCTTTCTGATGCAGCTGGAAACAACACTTGGGATGAGGGTGTGTGGGGGAAGGATGAGCCCCTTTCACTTCCCATGCGAGGGTCATCACTTCTTGTGTCTTAGGGAGTATTTGTCAGGACTGCAAACCCCTCTCACTGATACTTCTGTATGAGGTGGATTTTAGGCTTCCCTTTGAAAACTCACAGAAAATGGGTTCTGGGTGCTTTCTCTGTGTTTTCAGGGGTGTAATTTTGAGACCCGGCTTAACACCAGGTTACTCACAACCCTGGAATGTCTGTTTTTATGGGTTGGCTATACAGGTAAAGACCATTTGATGTGGTGGGAATTTCAGGTGTGGTAAATCTGGGCCCTGACTTCAACTGCACTGCTTGTTGTCTGTGAAAATTTTATTTTGCTGAGAAATTGTATCTGGAATTGGAACACTCCTCCTGCCTTCTGCTTTTGCTGACTAGTTCCATGTTTTTGTACAATGAAGCAGCTCTTTTCAATTCTCCACCAGAGATTTTTCTTCTCTTCTTCTTTTTAAGAAAAGCAGCAGACCAGAAAACATACATCATTGTAAATATGTGACTTTCATAACATTGGAGCATTCCTTTGTTTTGTTTTGTTTTGTTTTGTTTGTGGTTTTGTTTTGGTTTTTGTGAGGGTTTTGTTTTTGTTTGTTTTTGTGGGGTTTTGTTTGTTTGTTTTTTGTGGGGTTTGTTTGTTTGTTTTTTAGGAAAACCAGTGTTGCTGCTATGCAGGAGTTGAAGTCTGATGCTGTATTGAGTTTCAACCAGTTTAGCTAAAATGAGAACTCTTTAGAACTTTCTCCCAGGACTACAACCCCTCAGAGGAACAGACAGTCTTTCTGATACTCAGAATCCTAGCTGGAATATATCCCATTCTTCCAGTGAAACTGTGTCAGTGCAGTTCCTTGCTCTGGCTAAGAGACAGCCTAGAAATGCCAGCATTCAGATCCAGTATCTCCCAGAATATGCTGGAGAGAGTTCCCATCCCTACTGGTGTCCTGTGAAGCTTTGTGCCAAGTGTTTAACCTATGTCTAGGTATAGTCTGTGAAATGAGGAAGAGATGTGGTGAATGTGGTGAGTGCATTCCCTTGCCCACCTAGGATTTCCAGAGGCAGTAAATTGTCTGGGAATACCCAGCTGCCTTCCAAAGGGCAGGGCTCTGAGTGCCTGTGTGTGAGGCTGAGCTCAGGCAGCAGGGACAGGGCCTGGTGTGGGCTGAACTCAAAGTGGAGTCAGGCAGAGCTTCACCTACTGCAGCATTTGTGTCTTAAAGAGAAAAACCAGTGTGGATGAGTGAAATCCCTGTCCTCTCTTTACTCTCTCTCCACAGAGGAAATGTGTTTCCCCTGCCTCTGTCAGTTCTGGAAAGGGGAGCCTGGGTTGATATGAGTGGAATACCTGTGTCTGACCAGCATGGATTTCCAATTGGCAGCTCAACTCCAGCAAGCTGTTCAAGGTGTTAATATGCCCTGTCTTTAATGTTTTGCAGTTTCCCAGCACTGTATTTAGCTCCAGATTTTGGGGATTAATTTGATTAATTTAACCTTTCTTAGGAGGATGTAGAGTATTCCCGATTTTCTGGAAGTGCTAAGCACTTCTAAGGCAGACACTGATGTTTGAAACCTTCAGCCAATGCTTTCTGACAGGGTTGTGATCCTTCAGCACCACCAAACTGAGACCTCTTGGAAATGCTGCACCGAAAAGACCTTAGAGGAACAAATCTGTGGGACAGAGCTCTTGCTAATGACTGTTCTGCTTTTTAGAATTCCTAAACATCAGCATCACCAGAATATTAAACCATAATTTGGTTCTATAGGCATCTTCTGAACTCTCTGACTTTGCTGGTTTTTTCTTTCCCTTTTGAGAACAAGGTTATTAATAACAGAAGAACAGCAGCATTTCTTATTTCTCTTGTGTGGGGGTGAACTTGGCAAACAATCTGCCCAGTTAACCAGTTAGTTGTTATCTAGAGACACAGCTTTTCTGCTTGATATCTGCATGTATGTACAGGATGTATGTCAGGGCAGTTGAATTCCCTGGAATATTAAAAGGAAAATACCAGTGGAGATTTTCCTCTCTGAAGGGCTTGTCCTCTCCCCCTTGTTTGCAGATACATGTGGTTGAAAGGCATCACAATTCTGGAAGAGGCTGGAAGATGATACTGCTGAAAGCTGAAAAGTCCCTAAGCCTGCATGCTCCCAAAATGTGCTTCACGGGAGTTTAGCCACATCAGGGCAGAGCTCAGCTCTGGGAGTGAGGCAGTGGGAACACATCTCCCAGTCACTGAGGTGTCCTGTCCCTTTGAAGTGGCTGCAGAACAACACCAGTCATTCCATTTGTGTAATGAACTAACTCCCAATAGGAAAAGGAACTTGTACAACTTATTGTTTTTAAATTAATCTATTCAATTCATTCTCTGGAAGCCCCAGGCCCTGACAAATTCATTCCTGCTCATTCAGCCCTTACTGTGCTTTAAAGGCTGTTATAATATGGAAGTGCTAAGGCCCAGAATAAGGTGATGGATGCAAAGGAAAAGCAGTGCAGAGCAGGCCAGCACAGTCAGGGGACTCTCTGTCCCTGCAGAAGGCCCTGAGCTCTGTTTTGCCAACAATGGTCTCAGTGTGTGAGGGACCCTGGGCCTCTCTGGCACCGCAGCTGCAGGTCGTAAATGCAGTTCTGGAGATTAAGATATTGCAGTGGGGCTCTTTGGAGGCTGCAGGGCAGCACCCGAGGTATTGCCCCCTGCTCCAAGGCAGCCTGCAGCTCTCAGGGCTGCCAGGAATTCATGGAGAACATGCCAAGACCAAGGGCAGGGAGATGCCTTCAAAAGAGCAGGGGGCAGCTTGTGCAGAGCAGGCTGCAGTTGGTCCTGGGGTCTGGCTGTGCCTTTGTGGATCAGCAACAATGAGAAGGAGACCTGTGGACAGAGTTACAGCAGGAAGAACTTGCATCAGTGCAAAGGAGGGGAGTGTATTTACCTGGATCCTGCTCAGTGTCTGACTACCCCTGACCTCCAGGCTCCTTAGTTACTGCCTTTTATCCCCTTTCCTGTAGAAAAGGTTTTTGGTTTCCAGCTCCTTTACTCTTGGAAAAAGATGCCTTTCTTACTGTAACATTTGACAGCACTTGAAACTGTGGCTGTAGAACTGTTCACTTCTAGAAGCAATAATTAGAATGTGTCAGAGTTTGAGGGCTTGGTCGCTGCTGCTGACGTTCATCCTTCATTTTTCAGATGTAGATCTCTTAATAGAGCTTTTGCCTTAAAAATTCAACCTCTGCAAGAAAACACTAGAGCAGGAAAAGCAGGATTGATTGAGCTTGTCTGTGTTTAAATCAAAAGAGAGCCCTTGGTTCAATGTTTTGTCAGCAAATTGTGGCTGAGTTATTACTTATCTGTCTCAGTTATTAAGTACCTGGAATTTGTAAATCTTTCAGGCAGACCTTTAATATACAAATCTCTGACTGTTCCTGGAGCTCCTGACTGGTATCTGTAAGGAAGCTGTGGACACATGGAAACATGTCATGCTGAAGATGGATGGATTAAGACTGGTGAAGTAGTTTGTTTGATTGTGTGATTGTAAAATAGCTTTTTTGGCACTTGTTGCTTTAGGACTAAGGGTCAGATTCCTTCTCTGCCTTGCACTGGAGATGCATCAAAACTTGTGTGGTCCAACTGCAGTGGGCTGGGAGCCTGTTCCATTTTTGTGGGTAACTGTGCATGTGGCTTTTGGGGACTGGTCTTATACTTATTGGCAAATCCTGCTTAAAAGGGGAGGGCACAGAAACAGTGGATGTGGCTTTGGCCTCAAGACTGTGGCACTGCAGTTGTGAAAAAGGGCCTTTCCATGTTTCCCCTGTGCTTTCCTTCAGTCCCCTTTGTTACATGGACTCAAAAGGAGATTAGCCAAAAACAAAAAGAGGAAAGAGGAGACATAACTTTGTTCCTCTGAAGGTAGAGATTTGAAGGGGTTTACAACATTCCTTTAGAGCTAATAATGATTCAGAGCTAACAGTCACATAATGTGTATAAAAAGTCCTTCCTTGTAGAAAATCACAGCTTATGTCTGTGGCATTTCTTTGGAGAGAAGCACTCCAGACTCTTCATTCAATGAACTTTCATCTCCAACAGGGCTGCCATTATTTAGTAAGAGCCTTCTGCAGTGCAGGTGTCTGTGAGGAAGGCCTGAAGCAGCAAGTTGTGGGCTTTAAAGTGGATTTAAAATGGTAGAACACACTTTGTTGTGCAAGTCAGATTTAGCATCATAGGTGAAGAGGTAAGGACACATTTTCTCCACAGCAAAACAAATCTTTACTTGAGGGGGATTAACAGTTTCTCACTTTTAGGGTTTGGGTTTTTTTTTTTAGCGTGAGGCTTAGGAAGGGAAATAGAAGCTCTTACAATACTTCATTTGGAGTCAGGAGAGTTTGTTTCACTGCACTGCTGGCTTTTCAGAATGACTTCCCCCTGTCAGGCAAAGAATATCATGGAGGCATGGAAGAAAGTGAAATGGATTTATTTGTAGTATTCCTTATTAGAGGAAAACTCTTGACTTTTCCAGGAGGAAATGAAGATCACACACATTTCCTTCACCAAAAAAGTAGGTTTGGTTTTTTTGTCCACCTTGAGATCTGAATGAAATCTTTATTCCCAGTTGGCAGAATATGACAGAACATACCTTTGGTGACAGGCTGTGTGAGGGATTAATCATCTGGTGAATTTATTAGCAGCAGCCATAAATTAAAGCTCTCAGGGATCTTCAGTAATTTTACTAACTTGAATTTAAAAGTATGTGAGTGGTGTGAGTGAATTACAAGATAATACTAACCAGAGATGTTTGCCCACAATTTAAGTTCTACTTCTCAACTCTCAGTTGTTTACTGGCCTGGACCAATGAAGTGCTAAAAGCTAAATACTGTGAAATGTTAAACTTTGATGAAAGATAGGAAGACAGAAACTGTTTCTTTTGCCAGCACTGTGGTCAACAGCAGTGCCCTGACCTGATTACTTAAGATGATGTTTTTCCTAAATCTGTCATGAATCAGTAATTATCAAGTTTTGCAATACTCGATGATTCTCTTGTGAATAGGGAAATTATTTGTTATTGTAGGTTGGTATTTTCTAAAAAGAAGTGTTCAACTCTTGCATCTGCAACCTCTATACAGTATGTTTCTTTTTTTTTTTTTTTTTTTTTTTTTTTTTGCCTGGAGAACTGTGGAATGCCACAACAAATCTCCTGAAGAGTTTCACAAAATGTGAGGAGAATTCAATCTGGCCTAATCTGGAAAGTGACCCCTCTGGTGTCTTATAAAACAAGCTTTCGTGTCAGTGTGTTTTTCCAGTCATGGTTGGAAGGTTTCCAGTACAAGTATTTAGTTGTGGGG
Organism: Formicarius rufipectus; assembly: GCA_013399695.1. Classification (NCBI taxonomy): domain Eukaryota; kingdom Metazoa; phylum Chordata; class Aves; order Passeriformes; family Formicariidae; genus Formicarius; species Formicarius rufipectus. The sequence goes on along the minus strand of VXAU01003743.1, from coordinate 196,682 downwards.
CTTGACTTGTAGGGCTCCTAATAGGAAAAGGAACTTGTACAACATATTGTTTTTATTAGGGGGTGTTCTCACAGCAATTCAATATGGTAGTGCCAGAAAAATTTCCCTTTTCCCCTGTGCCAAGTGCCATGCAGGAGTGTGGGGTGGGTGTGGATGGGGTCACAGCAGGGACCAGGTCCCCGAGTGAGGCTGGAAATTCAATCCTTGAATTACAGTGCCATAATGCTAACAGCTGCCTACAGAGCCTTAGGAATCCTTGCAGCTCCTGGCTGAGTTTCCTGGGAAATAAGGGACCAAAAGTAGGGGAGCTTCTCAGAGAAGGTGACTGAGAGAGGTGGTAACACGATGCATTGGTCAGTCTCTTAAAACCAAAAATTTGGGATGGTGAAACCTCAGTGGGGCTTATCCAGTGGGTGTTTTTGGGTTCTGTCCATGCAGATCCGCGGCTTCCAGCCCATGGGAACTGGAGTGCACCTCAGGCCGTGTGTGATGGACTGCGGAGCCTGCCATTCCCAGATCCTTGTGCAGGGAATGCTGCTGAGCATGTGGTAAGTGGGACAGCAACGGGGAGAACGTGCAAGTTGTCCACATGTCGATGTGAGGGCGTGGTCTGACCGATGGGGGTTTATCCAAATGATAGGGGGGGTGAGAGCAGGGAAATATCAAGTATTAAAAAACACAGGCATTTGAACCAGCCAGTTCTTTTCGGGTGAAAATTGCTTCACGTAGATTTGTGGTTTTACGTAAACGTGCGCATTAAAGAATGCTGAGCTTTAAAAACATGGGTTGAGATGAATTGCTATTGTTGCTGGTTAAAGCATATGGACTCACAGGCAGCACGAAATGCCATGAGCTTAGGAGATTGGGAATGCTCCATGGAAACAAACAGCACCCTGGCAAAATAAAGAGGTGTTTCCTCAGTGGAGCTCCCTGAAAAAGTCAGCTCAGCATAGTTCCTGCTGCTCTCAGGGACACTGCACACCTCCCAGAGACAAATGCACCGGTGAATTAAATGGCACCGCCGTGCTTTGCTGCGAAACAAAGGAGTCTTTTCCAAGAGCCCTGGGGCGAAGTGATGTGCTGTGGATGCACAGTGCAGGACCGCGAGGGAAGGATTCCTGCTGGAGAGAAGGCAGAGGCTCTGGAAATGTAGTGCTGCCCTCCGGTGGCCGAGTGGCGGCTGAGGGGGTTTGTGTCGCTGGGGGCTCCCGGGAAGGCAAACCAAGAGGTGCAAATACTTCCGAAAGGACTCCACGGTTGCCAGCGCGCCAAGGCAGCGCTGGAGGAGATGCACTATCAGACACAGAGCACAGGCAGAGTGCCCTCTGGGGAGACTGGCTTTCACAGTGCTCATACCACACAGCAATCCACAGCAGAGCTCCCAGACTTTGTGTTCAGGGCTCCTTCCAAAACTTTTCAAAGGCGTTTGAATTTGGGCTTCAGCTCATTTTGGGATAAGGGATCTTCTATGAAACTGGGATGCAGCTTCAGAGCTGAACTTGCCCTACTGTTGAAATGGGTGGCTTTGTCCAAGGTCACTCTCAGCCAGAGGAAAGAATTCTTTCCTATGTGCTGCATGAATCCTCTTCACTTCTAGTTTGCACAGTCTTCTGCTCTGGTTCATGAGGAAAGGAAACTTCATGGATTAAATGAGCCAAAATTTTGAGTTCTCTGAGCAGACTTACCTTAAATAGGGAGATAATGGCTTTATGGAGAGTGCCAGCATAGTCTAACCTATGCAATTAAACTAATTTTCCTCTTGTTTAAACTGTATTAATGACTCCTCTCCACCCCCTTCAAGTCAGTTTACTCCTTTAACATGTCATGAAAGAGAAAAGAATAAGTTAAGCAAGTGATGAAGCAAGTTGTTACATACCAACATTGTGTCCTGTGTGAGGCTTCCTTTGCTGCTTTGTCAAAGCAATTACTTAGCCCTCTATGATGTTTGGGAAAGCACAATATTAGGGGATGCCTACAAAGGTGTCTTTCCAGTGACCTTAGGAGCAGCAGGACTGGTTAGTGTGGGTTAAACATTTCTCTCCTGGTATGGCATTTTCTGAAGCTGCTTCTGTGTGAAGGGTGTGAAAGGCTCATGTTGGAAAGTTTCTTTGTGTGTATCAATATCTGTGTGGATAAAAGGGTAAGTAAAGATAATATTGATTGCAAACACTTTCAATCAGTGTTTACTGCTGATGCAGAGTCATCAAAAGACCCACATGAGAGGGAAGAACTTCTGCTCAGGTAAGTCACTGTAACACCCTATTCTTCTCTTAGTGAAAGCAATGCTGCTTAGAAGGCAAAACTTAATTCCTCTGGGTGCAGAAGCCTGGAAATGTGGACAGACCTATGAACACACGCCAAAAAACCCATTACGACACGTGCAGCTGCATGAGGGCCTGTCTGGTAGCACCTGCTGCATCTGTATCCATGGCTCCTGCAGAGGCTTCTCTGTGCCCAGATATACAGGGCAGGTGCTCCAGGTTAGCTCTGGGATTAGGGGCTGGGTGGAGTTTACCCCCTTTTAAGGTGGGTCTAATGGAGCTACATAGCCACCAAGTCAGAGGTTGGTGCTGGAGGTCACAGAGGCTTCTCCAGAAAATCCTGACTTCCCCAAATTGCTATAAGTGAGGCAAAAATCTTTTCCTTGAAGCACTGATGTTGGTTGATCTCCACGATTGCTCTCTTCTGTTGAGGTAGGAATAGAATCTTGGCTCAGTTCCATCGACCTGGGAGCTTTTTGGCCTGTCCTGAGTCTGATGGAAGTGGTTGGCTGGAGTATCTAACACTGATTTTTGGTGTAGGGGGATGCATATGCTCCACAGAAACTGCTTAGTGATTTTTGTAGGCACTTGAAAGCAGAGGTTGGATGGAAACTTTCAGGGATAACCACATACAGTTATGATGAGGGCATCAATGATCATGTTAATTTGTATCCACTACACTGCTGGTCATGCAACACTTTTATAACAGCCTGAGGCTGTAAAACTTACCAGATTTCTGGGTTTAGAAGGTTAGACTTGAAGCTACTACATATCAAGCAATAATAATTTGATAATATTGTTACATCTGTCACCTCTTGTGGGATATTTTGTTCTGTGTTGTACAATGTAACATATCCAGGAGTAGGTGTTGTTTTCCTTAACACTTTGTTGCATCTGTTCCTTCATTGTGTATTCCCCCCCCCATCATGTAGTACAATGTATCCAGGAATGAGTTTTCCTTGCTTTTCCCAATTTTTCATTCCCTTAACTCCACCTGGCTCCCATAATTCAATGTTGCCCCTCTGCTCCTGCACGTCAGTGCTTCTCATTGAGCCTGGTTCAGAAGGTAGTTTGGGATATCTGAAACAAGAGAAAAACCCTCAGCAGAGGAGTAAACAGGTGCTCCGTGCTTAGGAATATCCTCACCTTAACAGGTGCTCCATGCTTAGGAACATCCCCACCTTCCATCCGGCCTCGCAGAGCTGCTGTGGGGCTGGAATGGGAGTGGTTTTGGGCTCCTGGGGTGCGTGTGCTGCTGCCTACAGACTGTGTCCTCCCCAGCCTCCCTGCAGAGGCCGCTTTGCATGAGGAGCGCGTTTGCAGCCCCCTGCGGGCACCCGTGGTGGGGGCTGCAGCGAAGATCTCTCGCTGAGCTCTCAGCCACAGAGCCCCGAGCCGCATTCCCAGCCCTGCCGAGCTTCCAGCGGAAACGCAGCTCGCCGTGGGCTCCGCGGCGCTGGGACTTGTTCCCACCGCGTATCTGTCCCGCTGACTCGGCGAGCTCCTCCAGCTGCCCTGGTGTGGTAGTTTTCTACTGAGCTCCTCAGTTCCTTAAACCTCCGTCCTGCCCGCATGGAAGTTACAAGACGTGAGTGCTTTTCCAGGAGGGCTGGTAAATTCCAAGAAGCCCCGATGCTGGATTCACAGAAATTCCAGCCCTGCTGACCACACGGGTCGAAGCAGAGATGTTTGGGAGCTTCACGAGCCTTTAGCTGTTTCTCTGGGTAATTTATAAGTTCCAGTTGTGCATCTGCGTAAGGGCTTTGGCACAAACAGTGGGGTTTGGTGGTTGCAGTCCCAGCCAGCACAGTGCACAACCGGCTCTTGGAGGATTTGAAGTGCTGCTGGTTCCTCAGCAGAGCTTGGAAACCTGGTGGTCCCTGGGCAGGATGTTTTTGAGAGCGTCCCTGCCCTTGATTTAGCAACTTCAGGGATGGGATATAATTTATCTCATCGTTAATGACCTCCTACTTTTATTGGAGCCTGAAATTAACGATTCAGGGAGATAATAAATTCTGCCTCTCAACTAGCAAGTTTGGAAAGCTCTCTGTGATGATGTGAAGGAAGATTGGAATTAGAAAAATCAAGTTATCAATTAATGAGAAAATGATTGCTGTGACTTTTTTCTACAGAAGTATTTAGATGACAACAGTTTCTAACTTTTGTCAGTGTTTTCCTCTGGTGATAGACCAGATGTACTGTATTTAGATGGCAAAGAAGGGGATTTTTCTTTATATAAAGTCAGGGTAAATTGGCTAAAACCATGTCTCACCCTCATGTTTTTGCCTCACAAAATTTAGAGGTGCCTTAACTGTAGTACTGCATTGAGAAAGAGGAAACACTCCAGCTTTATCATAGGTGACTTTTGAAGAATTTGTTAGTAAAATAAATATAAAAATGCTAAGCTTTCCTTATGAACATCAGGTATTGTATTATGTTGACATATTGGATCCAAGGATCCTAAAGAATCTTGATGTCTTTCCCCTTCGTAGGGAAAAAACAACTTTTTTTTTTGTCCTTAGTGTGTAAAATGAGCAAGTTGAGTCCTGTCACTCAGTGAGGTTTGGAGTCTGGCCTGTGCAACTTGAACATCTTTCAGCATTATTTGTGTGTGTAGTTTGGACATAAGTGTTCATCTGTAACATAAATTGAATGTGTGATATGTGGAGGAATAGCATGGCTGCCAGAATACATTGGAAAAGGGGATAATTAGGGATTGAGTAGAATTTGCTGGAAGGAGCAGAAGGGCATATTCTGGTGACTTGAAAGTTGGCCTTGGTATGTGTGCCGCCAAAGTTAATTTTGTCAACATTATTGATGAATAAAACTCTCCCTCTGATAAAAGTTTTCCCTTTTTGATTAAACTTCTACTTTACAGTCTCCCTACTCATGTTGTACATATCCCAAGTATAATGGTTGCAACTGCTAAGAGAGTAATTAAACTTCAAAGCTTTGTTATTAAAGAGTCAACGAGGACACCCAAAAGCAGAAGAATTTGCAGTTTAAGGCTGTACAAATCCATCCCTAACTAGTCCACAGTGAGCAGGGATTATGTAGCACAAGGCATGGGCTTTGCTGTTCAGAGGATCCCTGCAAAGTGTAGCCATCATGGACTGCACGGAGTACAGGACACAGCTGAATGTTCCAGGATTCTGATTCTGGGGATTTTCTCTATTTCTTTTAATAGACATGGCTCTGCCTTGAAGGGCGTAGCTGAAAGTCATTTCAGATAAGCAGGACTCTTCAGCCCAGGATTTAGCCTTGACAGTCATCTGTAAAAAATGCTAGTTGATGCTTCATTCCAAAATAATGAACAAAAGGCTTGATTTTGCTGTTAGATCTGGGTTTATGAATCATCAAAAAGTGCATTAACCTATGTGTGTGGGTGGCTAAACTGCAGCGTGTGCCCCGAGCTGTTGCTCCATCAGGACTGGAGTCATCCAGAAGGGTGGACAGCTTTGTGCTCTTCCCTGGCTGTGCCGAGGGCTGGGCCAAGTGGGAGGTGGAGCCCGTGGACCTCCGTGCTCGTTGCTCAGCCTGCTGCCTGAGACGGGCACCCTGGAGCACAGCCTGGGGTGGGACCCCTGGCAGGAGCCTCACCAGACACACGGCACCCCAGCCTTTCCAAGGCTGTGCTCAGGGCATGGGGGCTGTCACTGAGAACACCCTTCTGCTTGCTGGGATACTTGGCACAAGTTCAGAGGGTGTGCAAGCATTTCTGCCAGTCTTCTCTGGGTCCTTAAAGTAAGAACTAGAGACTATCTTTTGATACAAGAATCTGTTTCACCACAGTGGCCTTCTTTTCTTCCTTCACTGCCAAGGCTTTTTTCTCACCCTGCTATATTTTGTTGGTTGTTTGATACTTCTCCTATTTGCAGCAAGAACTGTGGAAGAGTGTGGTAGAATTTATACAGACTTTCTAGGAAGAATAGATATTTTTCATATGCATCTCAGCTGCCAGATTTTCAAACAAAGAACTTCTGCTGAGCAGAGGTACAGAAAGAAGTGAACTTTCATTTACTGGATGTGGTTAAACATGGTATGGATGCTGCAGCTTAGATGGGTTCACAGGGATACTGTACAGGTCTCATGCAAAATCATTTTGTTAGGATCCTAAATACGTGGAAATGTGTGTTGGGAGGTTCATGAGCCACAAACTGATGGAGAGCATTTGGGAAAATACCACTGAGTCTGCCTTGTGCTTGCACCTGGTTTAGGTACTGCCAGGTGAGTTAATTGGCTCTTTAGTCTGACACTGTTTCGGGGAATGCCTGCCTCAGATAATTTTTTTGGATGTATGAAGAGTCCTAGGAAATAGCAGCCTGGATTTTATTGCCTTCAAAAGCAGGGAGACCAGAGGGAGAGAGTCAACACGTTAGGATTTAATTAACAGCTTATTAAATGCTTCTTCCCTCTTAGTTTTACTCCCAAGGTCATCCCTATCATAAATGAATGTGGTGCCATGGGGTTACAGTGGAGCATCACGCTTGCACACTGTCCCCTGGCACAGGCTGAATCAGGGAGTGGGAGCAAGTAATGGAAAGGTGGCTTTCCCTCTGGGATAACAAAGGAGTCCCAGGTCAAGAATTATTGGATATTCTGTTGGCATGAGAAAAAGGGAAGTGAAAAATACAGTTAATGCCAGTTTTGTGGCAGTCACTGCAGGCTGATGAGACAGTAGCTGAACAGGGAGGAAGTGTGAAAGGTGAGGAAAAAAGGGTAAATTGTTCCTTTTTTGCCTCCTTAACCTGTTTCCAGTGGCTTTAGTGAAGGAGCTCCAAAGCTGACCATGAGCATCCCTCAGGGAGGAGGGAGGTAAAGAAGGTATGAAAAAGCAAAGTGTGAGCACCCCCTCATTTCTGGAGCCCTCTGCCCTGACTTTTCACTGGGAAATGTAATTTCCAAGTGAGCTTTCCAACTACACATCTTTCTATTTGTGTTCCTGTCTTCCTGCAAATCCTCCCTGGAGAAGGCATGGACGTTATTGGGGTTCTGAGAAGCTCTGTGGTTTGTTTTCACTGGGAAGCTGTTCCCCTCCCTCCCAGAATCAGCTGCATTCCCACGGGAGGAGTTTTCCTTCCTCACCCCCTTAACGAGTTGAGATCTTGGGGCTGTGGATGCTCTTGGCCCCTGTGCTGTGCCTTCAGCAGCAGCCGGGGCTGCTCTGTGCTGCAGCAAGTGCTGCCTCCCCGGGGGGGTCATTAGCAGGGTGGAGGCTATTTACTTTCCTAGAAACAGGAAGAGAAGAGCAGCAGGAGAGATGGGAGGCCTAAACAATCCCGAACTGGATTGCAGTGTAAGCCCTATGACATCAGCTCCCTTCAGGCTTCCCACCCAGTGGCTTTCTCACGACATTTCTGCTGAGGCTGCTCGGGAGTTGCACATACCCAGGGTACCGGGGTCACTCCACCCTGGTCCCAGGCCTCTGCCAGTCCCACTGCCCAGTCATGGGAGGTCTGCACTGTAGAGACCTGCACAGGTAGTGGGATACATCCAACAGACCAACACCTACTGGTGTTCAGAGCACTTTGGAGTTGCCCTCCAGTGAAAGAGTCACCTTCAAGTCTAGCAAATGAAAACAAAACCTAAAAAGAGTAATAAGTTTTGCAGTTGTCTCTGCCTGATTGTCATTAATTATTTCATCCTTCCCTTTCTAGCTCCTTTCTGCAGCAGTTACTCCTCACAAGTTGTGCTTGGCCTGTGGAACTAGGCTTTCCAGTCATGCATGAAGTGCTGGGTATGTTTCTAGCAGTAGAAAAAAGGTCCAAATAAGTAAAGTAATAAATAAAAATGTTTAGTGTATTTCCCTTTTTAATACAACTGTTTTTAAAAAGATAGACCAGTGTTTCTTGGTGGAAGTATTCTCTCAGGGGGGAAAATCAAAAAGGCCAAGCAAGTACTTTGGTTCCCTGGCTGTTCCCTCTCAAGGCTGATGCCAGCTGGGACAGCATGGGTGTCCTTGTGCAGAGTGTGGGTCACACTGGCCTGCTCCCAGACCCAGAGCACCAGCCTGGGGCTGCACCTTGGGGAGCTCCCACACAGCAAGTGCCTGCTCAGGCTGCTCCTCCCAGTCCCCACCTTGCTCTTGCCACCAGCCATGCCTGCTGCCTTGGGGAGCTGCTCTGTGTCTCTGCACGTTCTGGGGCACCTTCAGATGCTCCTGGGCAGCGTCAATGGTTTGCTCTGGGGCTTCAGCTGTGCTGGAGCATCTGAAGAGAGGTTTTTGCTTCCTACCAGTGTAACACAGTGCAAAGTGCCTTTGGCTAGAAAAATGCTGGAAGTTTGTGTGGTGGAGGTGAGTTCCAGATCCCTGTTCTTATTCAAAGTCTGTGGCCAGGCTGATATCTGTGTGGGAGTAGTGGGTGAAACTCATGAGGAGACAGTCAGGAAGTTGAATTTGGACTTTTTGAGCTTCAGGTCTGAATGAGACTAATGAATCAAACAGTGTCAGTTGAATCTGTTCTATGCCAATGAAGTTCTTAGACATCATTTCCCCTCCAAGAACTGTGTGATGTTCTGAGTGCAGAGAAGATTTGTCAGGTTCTCTTTTGGAAAAGTTAATATCACTGGGTCCTCTGAGAGTGTTGATACCCTGGGGTACCTCATCTGCTTCAGGGTCACCAGTTCACGTGGGCTGAGATGCTCAGAATGGAGACATGAGGCCTCTAATGCATCCATGAATATACTGGGGTGTCCAGATGCTTTGTTCTGAGCTGGGAAAATTAAGGGATGAATAGGAAGCCTTCTGCTCCATCAGCAAGGAGTTCCCCTCTCTCTGCTTTTTCATTTGGTCTCATAAAAATGTGCATATGAATCCATATATGTATTTTTTGTGCATATATTAAATAATACAGAGCAGATTGTAAGAGACTTTATAATATTTTGAAATAAGATAATTGTTGCCATTATCACTGTATTTTAAATATGTCTTGTAAATCTTGTATGAGGATGAATACGTTGAGGTAACCACCTGAGGCAAGAACAGTCCTCTTTTCCTTCCATCATTTCCTCCCTGTCCAGTTCTAATTTTGCCATCCTAATGTGTGAGGGAGTGCAGCCCTTTCACCTTTAGATTTCCCTCTCAGGGAACTCTTTGTGAGAGAGCTGTCAAGGTTTTGGAAGGATGACAGTTCCTGTGTCGTCATCATCATCATCATCACAACATTGCAGCTGCTTGTGTTGGAAGCTCCTGGGTGCTGGTTTAGATGCTGAAGGCAATGCATTAGGAACTGATGGTGGCTGAGTATTATCCAATCAGTTCCTGATGCAGTATCTGCGACATCAAAAGCTCTGCAGTGTTTGGGTACCTGGTTTTTTGTTGCCTTTTTTTTTTAACTTTAAACTTCATATATGGAGACTCAACAAGGTCAGTGTGCTGGGAAGAAAGAAAAGCAGCTGCAGGCCCAGGGCACTGCCCCAGCTCTCACATCTGCTGCATTTGCAGGGAGTGCTGTGTGGAAGGAACGAGCTGCTCCCACACCCCAGCTGATGGCCAGTGCCTGTGTTTCCTCTGGGGGGGTGTGCCAGGTGTTGCCCCACTTGCTGCACATCTGGCTGTACTGGGAGCAAATGGCACACACCACAAAAGCACTTGAGAGGGGGTCTCGTGCTCAGGCAACTCAGATCAGTTTTAAGATGTAGGGAATTGCTTATTGAAATCAATCTCCCGAGTTTTAAGGCTGAAAATTATACCTGATAGAACAGGGTTCAAACACCTGACCAAAACCTGTGTTTAGCCAGTGAATGTTTTGTTATTTCTCCCCTGATACTTCCAAATACATTATTATAATATCATATGTAACTTGTAACTCAAGCAGGGCACTTTGATCTCGGTTTTCCTCAAATTTTGCAGGACTACAAAAAACTCATGTCATGTCTGGTCTTGCTGAGCACCAACTTCTGTACATCAGAGAGAGCCATTTTTGTGGGGTTCCTTTGATCCCCAGTGTGACAGGAGTACTTTCTGGCAGGCTACAGATGCTCCCTGGAATTTCACATGTAAATAAAACTTAGGGATGTATCTCTAAGGGTTGGCCATCTGGAGCTCTCAGCCACAAAGCTGTGGTGTGATAAATGTAACTATTTCTTATGCACTGGCTATATGTGATCTTTCTTTCTGCTGCCTATCCATAGGCTGACTAAAACCATCTCATGTTCATCTTGCCCTGGCTTCTGCATCTTTGGATTGCTCTTCTTCAGCACAGGAACTTTAGAAAAGTTACAAGAATCCTAGTTTGTGCTGGGACATTACCAAGGTCATAAATGAGGAAAAGATTGATTGCAATTGTTTTGGGTAATGGAAAATTCAGTGTGAATGGTGGTTCTGGTAGAACACCAGTCTTGGACAATGTGGCAAGCCAGGGATGAAGGGAAAAGCCTGGGTACAGGACTTTCTGTAAAAATGTTTCCCCCCCCACCCCAAAAAAAAAAACCAAACCAAAACCAGATGCAAATGTTTAAACACAAAACTCATTTCACACATCTTGAGCCCTGTATTTGGTGCTGGACCAGTGCGTTCAGAGGATGTTTGGACAAGTACCACTTTCAGGGGGGTTGAAATGAGATGTGATTTCAGAGCAGTGGTGGCACAGATGGTGCTGCTGCTGCAGCAGGGGAGCTGGGGAAGGCAGCAGGGCAGGGCCTGGAGCTCAGTGGGGGCTTGCAATAAGCCACGAGGTGCTTCTTGTGTGTGTGTGTGTGTGTGCTGTGTTTGGGTTGTGTCTCCTGGTTCTCTCATGGGTGCCATGCAGGTCTGCTAATCCCTCAGAGCAAAGAAATTGCTGTGTTTAGCATAATCCCAGCTACAGCTGTGAGGGGTTATTAACTGCTCACAGTTGCCAGCTGAGATTAAGCCAATTCACAGCCATCCAGGTTAGGGCCTGCAAGTGGGTTCATGTCAGCTAAGTTTCTTCCCTGAATGTCCTACAAAGGGAAAAATGGCATCATTCCACAGACAACACCTGGTGCTGTGAATATCTGTCATTAAAACATTTAGGGTCTTCGTGCATCTTCTCTGAGTGAAGTATTGTTAAGCAGCTTGCTGAATAAGCGTGGTTTATTTGGTGATCTTTGGCATGCTCCAGTCTGGATGCAGACTGATAAAACAGACTTGTTCCTTCTGGTTCAGCTTATTTGCCTTCTCCAGTGTAGCAGGGAATGCAATAAAATACACATCCAGGGGAGTTCTCTGACTTCTGAACAGAAAACATTTGTGTGAACCATCTGAAAATGTTTCTTCAGCTCCTTGCACTTACCTCCTGTGCTGCTCCTGGAGCTCTGCTGAGCACACTGAGCAGGGAGCTCTACCCCAACCCTGCTGGTCTGGGTGGGCACTGGGGAGCTCTGCCAGGAGCTCTGCTGGGTTTAGGGATAAAGTGCCAGAACTGCAAGTGAGAAAAGAATCAAAGAAATTGGAGGGCATTTGATGAAGTTAGAAGAAAAGTAGGTGGGGAAAAAAGGTTGTAAGCAAAGTTTCTGAAGGAGGAAGGAAAACATCAGCTTGTTTCCCAGGCTGGACATAAGCAAGATCCTTCCCTGCTGTTTCAGTGCCAGGAGAGAACTTTTCCCTGCAGCAAGCCTGTGGCTGTGGGCTGGTGGCAATTCCAGGGAAGTCTTTGCCCTGCCTAGCCCTCTGGCCAACAGCAGGATGTGTGCTGGGCTCTGCTGTTCGTGCCAGGCCAGGCTCCCCTTGCTGTGCCCACCACAGCTGTGAGGCCCACGGGGCACAGCCTGTGCCACCACTGGGGGGAAGCTGCTGAGTTTGCTCTGGTAGGAGTCCTGTGCAGCCTTGGAGTGTTGTGGCAGGGGAGCCACTCCCAGGAGCATCCTCAGGAACAGCAGCTTTCTGCTGGAACAAACCAGAGGCAGGCGTGTCTGCTCAGGCAGCCCCACGTGTCTGCTGGACAACAGGCAGCAGGTGATGCAGGAAGTCCCAGAGAAAGCTCCAGATGAAAGCAGACCCAACCAGTTACACAATCTGGTACAAGTGGAGGGAAACTGGTGGCAGAAGAAGGCACAAGGGCTGGGAGGCACAGCTCCTCTGCAGGGGCTTGGATGGCAGGAGACTGAACCACAGCACTGCTGGGAATCCAGGCTTTGTTTCTTCTGCAGCCTTTCGGTTCTCTTGCACTGCTGGCAAGAGAGTTGCAACCACGTGGGTCAGTTCTGTGAGTGTGTGTTTGTAGAGCTTCTGTGGAAACAAAGACTGCAAAGGAGTAGGAGGAGACTATTTCTAGACAAGGATTTAGACAGGTCTTACTACACCATGGTGTAAATATGGATGAACATTACACACAGAAGGTCCTGCACAGGTTGTTGGTGTCTTTCCAGGGATAAACATCCATTTTCTGCCTCACAGCTTCTCTGTGAGTGAGAAGGTGCTCCAAGTTCCCAAACGGTTTGCACTGTTCCTCTTCTGTGGTGCATAACAAAACCTCCTGGTAGGAGGATGTTAATCTTGCTTTAACACATGGAAGCCTGTAATTTAAATTCTGTCTCACACTGCAAAGACACAGGGGGAATGGAGTAATTGCACCTGGGCAGCCTCGGTTCTGGCACTTCCATTTTTTCATTGCTCAGCTCTTCAGTCTTGATCTCATCACATTGCTTTTTATTTTCATGTGTCAGACTGATTCTGAGAGAATTTAGAACTTCCACTCAAAATTGAAAAAAAACAAGCCTTGATATTTTCTGTGTTGTAGTTTGCAGTGGAAAGGTTTAATGAGAAGTTCAGACCCAGTGAAGGTTTAGCTTACATTCAGAGCTGGATAAATAGCAGATGGTGCTCCAGTTCTCCATGTTGCTAAAAGGAAAGGCTGGGACTTTTTTAAAAAAAAGTCCAGATTTCTGTGTCTTGTATAAAAAGATTTGCTCATAAATAGGGAGATGGAAAGAGGTCATTAAAGTGAGGATGAAAGGCTTCTGGAGAATCCCATGGAAGATGATGCAAAGCCTTGTATTGATTTCACTGGGGCCAGGTTTTATCCAGCAAATAATACATCCACATCACTGTCCTTGGTGTAACTACCACAGTTTTTTGATTAAAATCTTGAAACCTGCAGGAAAACTTGCTTTTCTCTTATTTTAGTAAATGCAGTGGCAGCATTCTGAAGGTAGAGGTGTGGGAAAGACAGGTAATTGTGACAGCATGACAAGAGAAGTGTTTGGCTTTATGTCAGTAACATAAAGCACACAAGATGAACCAAAACAGCCACTTGATCAGAACAGTAACAACAAAAAATTATATAAAATAATCAAGGGATTAAAACTTGAGATTAGCCTGGAGTGATTCTAGGCTTGCTTTGAGTCAGTTCTTGGAATGAAGCTTTGCTTTCTTTCTCAGGGCTGGATTTGCCACCGCAGCTTTTGTTTTGGGCCCTTCCTTTGTGAATCTGAATGGAGGGGCAGGTCCCATCTCATTCATCACCAGCATTCTGGGAAATGAGTGGCACCCTAGTGATGTCTCTGCAGGGCTTGGGCTGGCTGAGTAACTGAGGAGGAATTTCAAATATTCCAGTGGAATAGGCATTATTTTTTAAAAAAAATCATGAGAGGTAACTGATGCTTTTCTTACCCAGCACATTTTATGGCTTATTAAAGCAATGAAGGCACAGTAGACAAGAACAAGTTGGCTCCATAAAAGCAAGGATAATTTCTAAGGGTCTGACTGGGGAGAAGGGCTTGGTTCCAGTTACAGTTCTGCCTCCAGTCCCAGAACTAAAGCTGGTGTTGAAACAATGCTGATACTGAAATGTGTGGGGTTTTGCCATTGCTTGGAGTTATTCTGGATGTCACCACAGGTTTTATTTGCAGATGCTGACATGTCAGTTGTACCCACATGCACAATTATCACCCACAATCACGGTGTTGCACATGCTTGCCTTCATCATCTGTCAATTAACACTTGTTGGAGAAGAATAGATTGAATTCATACCCTAATTTCAGTGTTGTGTACATTCCAGTCTCGAATAAAGGTGGCAACTCTCCTGGAAGAAAAGTGGTGTGCTGGAACTGGAAATGTGGGAGCACAGCAAGGCTGTTGTGCAGACCAAGGATGTATTTCTTGTAAACAAGGAGAACAGGGGAGATGCAGAATGAGGAAATAATCAAAGACGTGTGGAAGTCCCTGATCCTTTACAGTAAGGCTCACAGCTGCTGGATTTGGTGCAGTTTGGCAGTGAGAGCCTGAACTTTTCCTTGGTCTTGTGCCCTTGTCTGGGGCTGCACCCAAGTGTTGCTTTTTGTGCCCTGACTGGCAGTCCCAGCTGTGTGTCCTCCCCTGGAGCTGGTGGCAGAGCTGCAGGACCAGAGGCAGAGTGGCTGCCCAAGGGACAGCTTTGCAGCCCAGGTACCCGTTCCACTTCTCAGCAGGAAGCAAGTGGAGATGAGGGGGTCTTCCAAGTGCCAGGTGTTGTCCAGGAGTCCTCCAGCAAAGCATTAACTGGGAGGATGGAGGTCTTTAACTTGGCTGTAATCCTGCTCACCTCTATCTTCTTGCACCAGAAGCTCAGCATCACCACTGCTGTCCTCTCATGCCAAACTGCCCTCCTATCTGGCTTTTTATAGCCGTTTGTTCAGGTGGAGTGAATTTTCCAGAGGTCTGTCTTCTGGAGTTTGAGCCCTAATAAATATTTGTCCTGTTATGAGTCCATTGAATGTCATTCAAGTAGGATGAGCTAAAACTTCCCAAATACCATATAGTTCTAGGAATGTTTTGAGTGAGCAACATAAAAAGTTACTTTTTTTTTCTTGCGTTTTCCCTTCACTTCTGGGTGTTCTCTTCTTTCCAAGACACTTACTCTTGCTTCTGCTGTGTCCAAAGCTTGACTTCAGAATGTTCTTCAGCCAAATAGCTCTTCAAAGCATCATCTTTTTAAAAAAAGCTGAACTCATCCAATTAGTGATGAACTGATCACCCAGTTGTGAGTCAGGCTCAGTTAGCAGTAGGTGTAGCCTATTAATGGGGTGTTAAGCCCTCATAATTGAAATATAGCCTTTAATAACTTTGTCCTTTGGTATACAGAAGTTACAGTAGTTTTCCAGGGTCCAGTGGGTTAATCTGTGTGGTGTTTATGCTTTTGTTTTCAATTTTTGCCTCATGAAATGATTAAGTCAAAAGCTTGCAGTCAGCTCCATGCTATTTAGCCAGGTTGGAGAGAATTCAGCTGAGCTCAGCAGAGGTGCAGGAGCTGCAGAACTGTTTGTTTATAATTACTGTGCAAGAAGGTGCCAGATTGTAGAATCTCTACAGGTAATTGTGAGATTGCTGGAAAGACATCACACTTGCCTGCAGAGATTTCCCAGTCTGTGACTTGGATCCAGGCTGAAGGAGACAGAGATGTTTCCTTCCTGTAGTCCGTGGAATAACTGAAACTGAATTTCCAGTATGATGTTGAAGATGGTTCTGTTGTTGAAAGAGAAGCTCCTTAGAAGTTTACAGGAAGACTAGACAATTATATTGACAGTAAAGATACTGTTTGGTTCTGACACTCTGCATTCCCAGGCTCTGTGGAACCTTGGCTTCCAAAGGTTGTATTTTGGATGCCTCAGAACCACCCGGGACTGGTGTGCACCATTTCTGTGCACAGGTATTCTTGCCCCTGACTCTACTCCCTTTTTTGTCTTTCTACTACAGCAGCTGTCATTTTCCCCTTCTCAGCACACGGTCTGTCAGTAAACCACTGCCATTTGATTATTTTCTACACACTCTTCTCTCTGTCCTCTGTTTGTTTCCTTGTTGGTGCTGGGAAAGACAGGAGAGATAAGGAGTCTTCTCCATTTCCATCAGCACCCTTTGGTGGCTGCAGCCAGTGGAGGTCCTCTAGGATTAACCTTCCCTCCCCTTCAGTCCGTGTAATTCTCACCTCCTTTACGACTCTTCCACTTGCTGTGTCTTGTTGTGCATTTTTACATCGAAATTGGCCGTTCTTTGAGGCCCAGATTATGAACAGACCTGTACTGTTTGAAAAAGTGAATACAAATGAACGAATTGGGGACTGTATAGTTTCTAACCCGTTTATGCTTATTCCAAACAGTAAGCACAAAAAATAAGTAAAAAAATACCCTACTTTAACCTACTCTAATACTCTTTTTGTGAGCAGCAAATGAGGCTACAAAAGCCTAGATTAATTTACTCAGTTCTGGTGTGGAGCTTTCCATTTCAAAAGATTTGTTTTTGCCAATGCCAAGTGATCCAAAGAATTTAAAGGATGAGGAACAGATCTTTGGTGCCTTTTGCTGTGAAAAATCTTTAATGTGCTTTAGAAGGAGACTAAAGACCTATTTATTGCCCTTTGTCTTTCGGAAGTGAAAGGAAGTTTTGTACCAAATTCTTGAAAAATCCCTGCAAAAGAAAAAGCCTCCCTGAGATGTGACTCACAGCGAGTGCTTGTACAGTATAAACAAATGAGAAACAGCTTGTGTCCTTGCTAAGCAGATTATCAGGACAGGGTGAAAAGGTTCTTTCTGGAGAACAAAAAATGACCAGAATGAGTTGTAATGCTGGTGGAGCATGAGGAGAGTGGGAATGAACACCCACGGCCACAGTTTCCCCTCACCACACCCTGCAGTGCCCGAGCAATCAGCTTGTTCTTAGCAGAAAGAAATCCAGGTTATGGAACATCTCAGTTCGGACCTTCTCCGTGGTCCTTTCACCACAGCAACAGCTTTTAGTGCATCCCGTGGTAATCTTTGCAGAGGGAGCAAAAGGCTCATCTATGAGAGGAAACTCCTAAATAGCTGCGAAACCTCTCCTGCTGCTGTTCGTGGGATCTCTGCACTGGCTGCCCGGGGCTGAGGCTTTTGACTCTCCCTCTTGAAAACAGCAGGCAAAACCTGTAGGACCCCCCCCTGCCAAACGACCCCACCGTACTCCAGACTAATGAGTCTTCCGGAGGGGCAGGGAAACTCGAACGGGAAAGTGTTTCCAGACAATGAAATCGGCCATTGTGCCCCTCTGAAAACCCTGTAATGAGCCAGGGAGACCAATCTGTTGCTGCATCCCTTTGATGTGAGGGATAAAAAGTGGGCTTTGTATGCTGATTCCCTCGTAAGCACAAAGAGTAACTCCGTCCTGGTAGTGCGGTTAATTAATTGCGGGTGTCGCGTTAGGAGAGCGCAGAAAGGGGCAGATCAGCGGGATTTAAGGAGTTGAAGGAGGAGTCGCGGGGCCGGTCGGCGTGTCCTTCCCGTTGTTCCCCTCGGGTTTCTGCAGTACCGCAGCCCCTTCTCCGCCGCTGGCGCCGGCAGCGAGGCCGAGGAGCCCCGGTCGGTGCTGCCCGGCCCTGGCCAACAAAGGGGCCTCGTCAACAGCTGGGCTGGTTCTCCTGCAGCCCCGGAGACAAAGCCCCCGTGGGGCTGGGACAGCCGCACAGCTGTCGGCCCGGGAACGCTTCGCCAGCACGTGTTGTATTGTTCGCAGCAGCTTTCCCGGGGGATTTGCAGGTGGTGGGGGATGCTTTTCTTAAAGAGGGGTCGCAACCTCGTGAACTTTCAGATGTCGCAACAAATTGGGGGACAAAAACGTGGTGGTGTTTTTTTCTTTCCTTCGTTCAAATGGATTAAGTAAATCTCATTATTCGGCCTTTGCTGGGAGGCAGACGTAGCTCCCAGTTTGATTTTTAGCATTTTATCCAGATGCTGATACAAGCATTTCTGCTGGCAAGGGGTTGTTTTCAGAATGTGGATTAAGACCATATTCCAATGCGATTTTGAGGAAACGCAGGGAGAACATGCAGACACTAAGTTACTGTGACTTTCTTTTGTCCTGGCTTTGAGCTGTGGGTTGTTTGCCTGCATTTGATATTTTCATCTTAAAATTCACTTGGATCTACCAGAACTCTTAGGTGGATAGATCTCCGGGCTAATACAAAATTATCAGTGAATACAGAAAGGATGGTGACAATGAAGAGATAATTTGCTTGGCATTTTAAGTTAGAAAACATAAACTGTATTTACAATGCAGACACGTGCATTTGTATGTGCACCAGAAAGTAGGGAAGCTGAATTTTGCCAGTAGGAATTGCATCCTCACTTTTTCCTATACCAGAATTTCAAGTACCTTACAGATATGTGTGTTGGATTTATTAAAGGAAAGATTACTATGTGGTTCCACAGGAATGTTTTGTGTTACACAGTCGTTTGTTAAGAGGAGACAGTCCCAGGACAGAAGAGTGACAAATAACATGTAACATAGAATAAAAAGGGGGTTAGATTTTAATAAGTTCAGCCAAATCCGTTCCTAATGGAGTGGGATGAAGGGAGAGCTCCCTCTCCTGTCTGCTTGATACAATTTATAGAAGCTATTTGTGTGTTGACTTTGAGCGAGGCATAAATAACAATAACGTTTAAATGACATGCTGTGAAGTTTGGAATCAAAGGCTTTATCTCCCTGAAGAGAGGGGAAGTGGAGGTTAAATCCAGCTATCCATTTTTGAGACATTCTGAAACTCTTCTGTGGCATTGTAAAGTCTTGTTTTGAGAAAGGTTCTGACTGTGCAACCTGGTTTTAGTGAGCTCTAAACTGGGCACAAGAGAGAGCTCCCCAGGTTTAGACAAGGAACTGTCCTAATTTTAGTGGAATTAACTCTCAACCCAGTGGCAGGTTCAAGCCTTCAGGATTATGATTAATAATTAATTTATTGGGGTTTTTTGGTGGCTGGAAAACAATGCAAGGATTTGGGGCCTTCCTTCATGGAATTTGAGTGGCACACTTTAGAGATGGGGTTTTCTGGAAGGTAAGGCTGTGGTAGGTGCTCCTGGGCTGGCCCATCTGCTCCCTTTGTTCCAGAGCACATACCTCATCTGTAGCTTAGATACCCCTGGGTGTTATGCCAGGCAGATGTGGAGGGACGGAGGACAAAGTTTCTGCTGCTCACAGCTGAGCTTTTCCCAAAGATTTGCAGCAGATCCATAGCAGTGGAGATTTAGAGGCTACTGGTGACTGAATGAAGAGAAAGCAAATACGTCACATCGTTGCTATAATGCAACTGGGAGTATGACTGTGCATTTCATGAGACAGTGTTTGTGGCTTTTTATTAAAACACTGATTTTTCCAGTTTGTAATGGATTTTTTTTCAGAGAAATCTGGGCATTCCTGTAGGGATCAGTGTGATTTGGCTGTGAGCTCTTGTACATAGACACTTAACGCAGGTTCCCTCCTGGATCTGTCCAGGAAAGTCAGTGCTCCCCTTCCCTCTGTCCCACACCCCATCCTTGCTACAGGCACTGCTTCTTAAACAGGCTGCTCAGTACTCTTGGGGGGCATCTCCTGGCAGCAAGGATCCCTCCTCACTAAGCCAGGGATGCACCCAAGGGATTGAACTCAGAGGTCAGTCTGGAAGGTAACCATAGACTGGACAATGTGTCCCTGTCCCAAGCCCTGACTGGCCAAGTCCCTCTCTAGATCTGGAATGGTGGAAAGGGCTCCATGTGCCATGCAGGGCACAAAGCACTTTGGCACAGCCCGTGGAGTTCTGAGCCAGCTCCTGGAGCAGGCTGGGTGGGGTGGGAGCTGTGGGGTGCTCAGTCCCTGCACTGGGCCCAGGTGACAGAGGGACAGTTGTCTGTTCCGAGGTGGCTCCGTGTTTGTGCTCAGTGAGGGGTGGGGATCACCCCTCCTGGGAGGCCCATCCTGTGTGCCCTGAGGGATGGGGGGAGACAACACTGCCGGCACTGCGGTGCTTCGTGGCTGCCTCGGGGCTCGCTGCAGCCAGGCTGAACCCAGCGGGCTCTGGGGGCACACAGGTCCCCTGCCATCAGCTCTTCAGAACCTGTTCTTGTATTGGAGCTGGGCAATGGAAGGTGAACAGAGGCAAAAAACGGTCAGGAGCATAGCAGGTTGTATGCTCAGCCTCTTCCCCCCTCCCTTTTTGGAGAGGAAACAGCCTTACATAAATTAGCCACGTTTGAGGTCAGATTTTGGATGAAGAATGAGTTATCTGTGTTGTTTGTTGCCTTACATGAAGCAGGTTTTTATATAGGTAAAACCACTCTGAAGCACAGCCTGCCTCCTGCATGCCCTGAGCTGTACTTGTCAGGAGCATCACTCTTGTTATGGCTTTACCTTAAGATCAGTATGATATCAATTAATAAATAATCATAATGAGAAGTTTCTTGGCATACTTGTTGTGCTGCAGGTTTTCTGGCAGCAGAGCAGCCCAAACTAATGATCTGTGTGCAGCCACACCACTCTGCTTGCTGCAAACCAGGACTGATTCCTTCCCCTCCCCTCTTTAGTACCAAACTAGTTTTAAGTCTTTTATAAAGCAACTTTGATTCCAGACACAGAAATGAATCCACATTGTATTAATTATATTCTGTAAACTTCAGAACTCTGTTAAGTAATTTCATTTTTCATAGTTCTGAATAAAAAGCAAACAAAGCAATGACAGAGGCTCGAATGTTGGCAATAAAAAGATTGTATTTTGCGGTATAATTACTATCTCATTAATTCTGACTGTTGAAGAGCAGCTGCTAACTGTTGGTACCAATTTACTTTATGACTAAGCCCATGTCCTTGTTTAACAAATGAACTGACATTATTTTTGGGAGGAAAGCATTAGGAATATTTACAGTGCTATAGCAATGATTAATAGCAGTAGTCACACTACATTTCCCAGCAAGTTCCCCCTACCCCCAGTTTAAGAGTCCAGACTTACCAGAAAGCGTGGCTACAAGCAGTTCCCCTTTTATCTGTGTCTCTCCACACTCGAGGCTTGTTTCCAGTCTGCCCACTGACATTTGGAGCCACTTTGGACACTTCCGTGCTGGCCGATGCGAGCCTGCAAACGCCTTGTGAAGCCCAGCCTGGGAAGCGCCGCTTTATGCCCGTTCCCCCCAGCGCTTCCTGGGCAGATGACCTTGTCGCTGGCTGCAGGGGCAGGGGCTGCAGGGCAGGGAGCTCTCCCTGCCCCGGGGTCCCCTCGGAGCTTCCCCGGGCCGGCTCGCTGTGCCTCCGGCTGCTCCGGGGCTGCCACAGCCCCTCGCCGCCCTTAAATAGCGGAGCATCTGCCGCCCCAAACTTTCGGAAGCACCGCCGAGAGACGGGAGAATTACAAGGAAAAGACAAGTTTTCTATAGGAAACAGCCTGGCAGGCCACACTTTGTTATTCACTTGATAAGCAGAGTCTTTTTGACAGTCCTAACCTTCTAAACTATAGGTCCTGCTGAGCCCAGCGTGAGTCAAACGCTGGGTACCATCTGTCAGAGCTTTAGTGGGGTTTTTTTCCCCCCCTCTCTCCTCTGTTACTACAATCTGCTAAGAGGGGTGCGGAATAGAAGTTACTTTTCTGCACTTAAATGGGAAAGTAGGGAAATTCAATCAGAAGCATTAAAGAAATCCTGCTGTTTGCAAAAACCTTGGGAGGTGCTGGGCAGGAGAACAAATTATTCTGTATTCCTAAAGACTTTTAAAACATGTATGTGTTTAAAAAACATGCCTCGGGAAGTGTGTGTGTGTAAATCTAAAACCCCAAACCAAGAAGATGAATTTGAAAAATGAAGCTATTTGAGCGTGGTATTAACAGAGTTTTGAAGTGATGCACAGTGTGGAGGTTTTTCCTAAAGAAACATGCTGAAAGGATATTCCAAATTTCCCATTGATGGACATTTAATAAGAGAAACTGGCAGACAAGCAGTGCCCCCCTGCTGCATTGGAAAAGAATTACTAGGGGGACACTTTTATGTCTCATTAGTTTATATTCAGCCCTGAACTGGCACCTGTTCTGAAGTCTGTCAAAGTTTGCTGCGACTTTAGAGACACAAAGGAGAATTTCCCTGCAACGTGTTACTGCCACTTCACCACAGCAAAGGGGTCTGTTGTTATCCCTGACACGTGGAAATGAGAACATAACAGAAGCAGTGTCCTGCTTTTCTAGGGCTGTGGGAGAAGGTGCACCTGCAGTTCCCTGTGTGGCTCTGCAAGGTGCAGCCAGGTATCCCCCTCCTATCTGCACAAACTGCTCTGTCAAAGGCAAGTTCCCAAGAACAGGCACTAATGCTTGGGAGAAAGGAGTGGGAAACTGCTTCAAGGTCTGAATTTCAGAAAGCAGGAACTCTAAATTACCTCAAACAGCACACTTAGGTCTCCTCTCACTGTGTTGTATTGTTCTGTCTCTACTGACTTGCATCCCATTATTTCAATTGGTGTTTATTTAGCAGAAGAGATCTGTGGCTGACTGAGCATAGATTGAAAAAGTTCTATTATTCTATACAGTCATTACTAAAGGTCAGCAGTGTGATTTTAATGACTGATTCTGGTCTCCTTGCAATTTTATACTCAGACAATTTTGCTTAATATGCTGTCAAGCTCTTGGGCTGATGACACAAGTGGGAGGGGATCACTGAGGTTCACTTTGTCTCTTATGATAAGGGATGTTAAAAAAATACCTTTTGGGCACAAGCAGGTAGTTACAAAAGCCTGTTGTGGTGTGTGTCAGAGGGAGTTTAAATAAAGAAGTGACTTCAGGGGTTCTGTGTGGGCAGTTGTACCTGTAGTCGTTGTCTTTGGATGTGAATTACAATTTGAACAAAAGGTGGTGGTGTGACTTGCGTGGCATTAGGAGCCTGTTGTGGTTGCATGTGTAGCACACGTTTGTGCAGATTCCATTTTCATCCTCCTTGCATGTGTTTGTTGTGGTAACAGGCAAGGACAAACCAGAGCTGAGCCTCTCTGTCCCTGGGACTGGGGGAGCTGCTGGTGGGCAGCCCTGTCCCTGAGGGGCTCCAGGCTGAGCAGGCAGGGAGGCAGAGGAAAGACAGACCCCAGCCAGAACTGTCCGGCCAGAGCTGATATTTTGAATTACTGTCTCACCCCTGACCTGTATTTTTTGCAGTGGAAAGGGTGTGTTTTCCCGTGGTGTCACAGGGTGATTCTCTGGCCTGCTCCTCTTCAATCAGCCCCTGAACAACCTGCATTGCTGTTCGTTTGGCCTGAACACCTCGGATGTGATGCCGAGTGTGCCAACCCCACAGTGCTGGGGCTCCTCCAGAAGAGCCTCTGCAGTGCTGAGCTGGGAGCAAAGCCCTGCCCGAGCTGCTGGCAGAGGGAGCTCCCCCCTCCCAGGTGCACCCCTGCATCCCAAGGGGAGCACAGGCCCAGCTTTTTCCCTCTCCACAGGCTCTGGAGCCGCACTTAGCCGGAGCACCTGTTCTGTGCATGCTCCTGCTGGGCTGTGGGCTGGGCTGGCTGTGTGTGCTGCCACTGCCGTCCCACGAGAGGCTCAGGAGCCTTCTGATGGACCAGGGGGAGCTGGGAGTGCCTCAGATGTGCACTCTCACAGCAGTTGTCTCTCCCCTCTTGCAAAGACCACAGCTATGAGGTCAACTCACATTCTTCTGATGTGATTAATAAAACTGCCGGAGAATTAGTTACACTTCAGCATTTCAGGCACCTCGTGTGAGGTAGGAGAGCTTTTCTGGTTAAGCTGCTGGCCTGTGTGGAGAGCACATTATTCCATTTGTCACAGTTTTTGGTAGCAGCTTGGAGCATTTAAACCAGTGTAGCAGTCACTGGCACATCGAGTGTTTCAGGGATATTTAGGAAGTGGTGTTTACTTTAGAGAACTAACATTGACGTTCCATCGGGCTGCAGTGGCTCGTGTTGGTAAAAGGGAGGATGTGCAGGGCACAGAATACTTTTATTCCCTGTTTTATCTCAGGTGATACAAATACTATCATGTCTGACATGATTGAACTAACTAAAAATGGGCCAATATATGGGTTTAACACTTCTCCTTTGTTACATGAGAACTTTTACACCCTTTTGCTCCATAAACCTATTGGCTCAAATGGCTGGTTTGACACAGACCCACTTAGTGGTTATTATTTATTGCTATTGTATCAGAATTGTGGAAGTCTTAGGCTTCCCTTTAAATTGTCAATCCTGTAGTAAAGCCCAAGTCCATCCTGATCCCAGAGCCATTAATTTGAGGGGCAGGACTGCTGTGAAGTGAGTGAGCCCTGAGGCCTCATACTTAGGGGCATCCAGGGATGGTTTTAGAACACACAAAGGGAAAAGACATTCTCTGGAAAAATACATTGATGGGTCTTGGTCTTTTTAGAGCTGAAATTGCGCCTCAAAGCTGACTCAAGTTTTGCATATGTATAAAAGTTTCTAAAGTGCACTAGAAAAGGAGAGTTTGTCTTCATTTGTAAAAGTGATTTAATGAGTAGTTAACAGAGCTTTGTAATTTGCTGTCAGAGTGAAATATGTTTTCATGGCGTTTGTGAAGCACATGAAGTAGGTGTTTGTCATGTAGTATCTTGTGTTACGTGTGTCCCTTAGTCCTGTGTTTTATGGGATCAGGCACTTTCTCCACATTTTTCATGCTGGATGACAGAAAATTGCTGTTGGAAGGATGGGGTGATTAAATTTGCATGTGACTGGGGGAATTTACTTTCAGTCTTATGCAAATTTACTGGCATCCAATTTGGCAGAAGTAAAATTCCTGACCTTTTAAATGTTCATTTCCAAGCGTCCAGTAGGATCATTTATAGGTATTGCTGTCTATATTTTACACCACTGCAATAATGCTTTGGAATAGTTGGAGTTCCTCAGTTCCTTCCTGTGGATCCTGGTGGGTATTTCTCACTGCAGGTCAGGAGTTACTAATCTGCGATAGAATTTAACCATATTATTTTGTGCTTTCTCTTCCATGAGTTGCTTAGTCCTCTTTGGGAGAAGTCTTACTTGTAAATGCTCTTAATTAAATAATGCTGAGATAATTTTATTTATATATGTTTTAATCTTGTGATTTGCTCTGGAATGGTCTAAAAACTTGTCTAGTTTTGAGAAGAGATGTCTTTAGATGGGCCCTTTCTACCAGCCTGAAATTCTCCTTAATAACAGGAGCGAATTATTAACGCTCCAAGGTTGACCCGCCCTTTATCCCAGAACTCCTTCTGCTGTCTCCTTATTGATCTGACTCCTGCAGCTTTTTGTCACCTGGGAATTAACAATTCAATGTTTTATTTGACCATTTATCTCTTTAGCAAAATTGTTGCAATGCCTTTGACCTTTAGGAGTCTTTATGACGAGGCGTTTGCAGTTAATTGTGCTCATAAAAGAGTGACGCTCAAATGGGGTCTAACACGAGCAAGGAGCCAGCCTAGACCTCCTAACTGAAACATAAACGTGTGTTTCATTTGTTTTCAATATCGCTGAAAGCAACAAAAATCTCCTTTTGGGCACCCTGGTGGCTCTGGTACCAATCTGCCCGCTGCCCACAGAATCCGTGTGCTCACCCCGATTTCCTCAGCTGCTGCTCTGGGTTACGCGTCTGAACGCGGCCACCTAAAAATCACCCACAAAGTCTTAACATTCTTTAGTAGGAGACTGGGAGGGAAAAGGAACTCAGTGGTAGAACTGTGTGACGTGTCAGAAACGAGGCCAAGAGCTCACAAACGCTCTGTGTGAGCCCCGAGTTCCCGTGTCGGGGGTGTCTCCCTGCCGTGCGCTCGGGGGTGTCCGGCCCTGCGCTCCCCCCACGGCAGCAACGCCGCTGCCCTCCCAGCTGTGCCCTTCCCACCGCTCCCCAGCGTGTCCCGGCCCTTCCCGGCCATCTCCAAGGCCTCCCCTGACCCGATAAGGCCCGAGGTGCTCGGCTGGTTCCCAGCTGCCGCTTTCCTGGAGCTCCGTCAAACGGCTCCGCATTGAGGGAGCGATGGGGGCTTGCCGAGGGAATCTATTGATCTGGTTCCCGTGCCTCGTGGGCTGTGGTGGGTGCACAACAGTTGCTCGAGACGATCCGAGATCAATCCGAGTGTAACTGAATCGATAGAGAAGCAGGGCTGAAACGCTCTGCTCTTGGTTTTTATAGGGATGCGTTTGGATGCTTTCTAGGGAGTGAGGAAAGCAGACAGTTGGGATCAGCAGCTGCTGTGTGTTAGTGACCAATGCCACTTATGGCAGTGTTGGTCTGAATGTCTGCTAAAGGAAGGCTGGGACATGAGGAGCATTATGAAATTGGGGATTTATTATTTTTTAAATAGCTTTTAGAAATGCTTCCTGAAGAGTTGGGCTGACTTCTGAGCATCAAATCACCCGGAGCTAAATTTGCCTGGTCTCTGATAATGTTCAGAATGTTGCTGTCTTAACATAAGGAGCAAAACTTAATTTATTTTTTTTTTTTTACTGCACTACTTTCACAATAAAAGCTGGTGCTAAAAATCAGGTTTTTTAAGCAGGCCTCTCTTATATTTCCAATATAGTTTGGTTTTATTTCACCCAGTTTTGTTTGCTCCAGTTCTCTTTACTGTTGGGAGTTTATTCAGGCAGAAAATTTGAGACCACTGAAAAGAAGTTTGAAAACAATGGGTGGGGAAAGGCAATCGGGGCTATCAGAAGATGCATTTTGACATTAACCCTTTGTCTACTGCCAGAGCACAGCCTGCCAACAAAACCAACGGGGCAGGGGAAGCTTTTGTCACAAAGCATTCCACATAATTGCAGGGAAAACACTGCTTTGGAAATCTTTCCTGTAAAAATCTCATGGGCACTGAAATAGGCAGGTTTGCTTCCAGCTCTGTTTCTGCAGGGATATGAACTTTTCAGGGTCTACAGGACGGAGGTCATCACTAATTTCCTGAGTCCTCTATTTTGGTGGGCAAGGAGAGCAACTCTATATACATATATTAGAAATGAATAAAAAGTGACAGGCAGAAAGTTTAAAAGTATTTTTTATGCTTTTCTGAAATTCAGTTTTGTTGAGGAAAAAATGTGCATTTGCGTCTTGCTCGTTTGCTTTCCTAAAAGAATCTTTTGACAAATGATTAGTGGTGGGTGTCAGGGAAGGTCTTGCCTAAAATTGCTTAATTTCAGCAGAGCATCCCCATAACAGCTGCAGCAAGAGGAAACTAATGTAATAGCTATTTTAGTGTCTTTGGGATCCTCAGTGTGGGCCAGAGACTGGCTGTGCAGAGAGCTTTGTATCTTTAAAAATGCCTTTTTACAGGTGGTGTAGCCAGAACAGGCTGCCTGCTGTTGTACCCTGAAAGGAGGAGCTGTGGAAGGGCAGTCCCTGCTGCTGGCAGTGGTGGTGCTGCAACTGGGCTGCCTCAGGTGGTGCAGCTGGGCACCAGCTTGGAAGGAGTTTTTAGAATGCAATAAACGGTATGAAGAGAATAAAGCTTTGTTAGTTGATCTTAAAATTGGCGATGTAATATTAAGCTCAGCATTTCTGCTGCACTGGATGGGGATGGAGGTAACCAACATCTAGGATTTGTTGCTGAAATTAGTGGTGCTAAAGAACATCCCCCTGTACAAGCTCTTGGTATTAGTGGTTCTGGTCTTCAGGCTGAGCTCAAGGAGTAGGCAAAATCTACTTTTCTTGTTTTTTTCCAAACCAAATACTCAAGGCTGCTGTTGGTTTTCCAACAATGCTTATTGACCAGCTCCAGAGACAGTCTGCTGGACATTAGAGCTTCTCCTGGACAACCAGGGTATTGGACAGCCCTGGACCTGGGGGGTCTGTGGCTTCCAGAACCAACATCTCCCCTGCTTCATCCTGTTCCTCATGCCTCCATCTCCCCCTGGACAGAGCTCCCTCTAAATCTAGGGATAGTCTTCACCCATCTCTTACCTCGTGCTGTGTTCTGCTGGACAGATGGTGCAGCTGGAGCAGAGAGATCTGTCCAGGAAATCAGCCTGGCCTGGGCCAAACTGGGCTGGGCCTATCTCGGGTACAGACCTTCAGTGGTATCTGGAAGTAACAGACCTTCCCAACTGAGGCTCCTAATCTGAGGGGTAGTTTTGGAAAGGAATATTGGAGTTAATGTTCAACCTGATTGGTTTTTTCCTTCCACCTTTCTCTGTGGGAGTGTCTCCCAGTGTAGTGGCAAAGTTAAAACGGGCTGCCCTCTGAACTGAGTTGATGTACTGTGAGGTGAATAACTCCAGTGGTGGCTCTCCTTTAACACAGCAAGTGGAATATCACAATTCATTTAGATAACAGACTGCTACTGAGACTAATTAGAGACTGGGAAAGTCAGGAATCATAAGGAGTAGTGAGTCTTCTAATTAGCTGGGGCTTAAAAGCTGACAGCAAATCAAGATGTGGAGGGAAGGACTTGTCCTTCTCCTTTGCCTGTTGTAAGAGAGTTGTCCAGTCTGATGCTACAGCTTTCGTCCTGTTGGTGGGATGGCCCTTGGAGGGGTGAGGTGGCAATGTGGGGGGAGTGGTGTGTCCTGTGTGTTGGGGTGGCACCCCACACCTCTGTGTGGTCTGTGCTCTGCCCAGGGGGTGCCAGGAATAGCCACTGGCTGCTCCAAGACAGGTCAGGATCAAGGATCCTTTCAATTAGGCACAAGTTTGTGGTGGGCAGAGATTGCAGGAGTCAGTCCCAAGGCGCGTTATCAATATTGCCTTGGAGATATTCACCCTGCAATGGGAAATCATCAGGGAAGGTGGCGTATTTCTGAGATAATGGGAACCTGTCCCCTTGTGGTGTTTCCACTTTTGCCATTTGCCTCTCCTCTGGGGTGCTTTGGGTGCCATGGGTTTGCTGGCAGCTCCACAACAGGTTTCCTAATTTTCCCCCACTATGCTAGCAGTGATCACCTGCAAAAGTGCGGGCGGGGCTGTGGATTTCTGATCAGATTAGGTTATAAGATGTGTCTTTTGCTTCAAGCACCGCTAACTGTGATTTTTAAAAGCCTGGACTTAAAAGCATCAGCTCTACACTACAGTTGGAATATCCTTATTTTCATATGAGTAGTACAACAGTAGTTGTTAAATAAAATACATGGAATTCTTTAGGAGAAGTTAGAGCAGTTCACATCAGGCATCTACCTGTGCATGGCCAGTTGACATTCGGAGAGGCAGCTTCAAGCTTTGCTTTTGGGTTTGCAGAAAGCCTGTTCCACGCTCTCCAAAATAAGGGCATTGTTCTTACTGCCATTAGTGGGGAATGGAATTTGTGACAAACACTGCTGAGGGAAGCAGCGGGAAAGGGAGAGTAGAAGAAAAGTGGGGGAACTGGAAAAAACATCAAGAAACAGCTTCAATATTTTGGGTTTCCAGTTGTTCTCTTTACCTAAACCTTATGTAGTTTTGAAGCTACGTGGGCACAAACACAGAGTGACCAAGGCAGAGCTGAGAGCACGTTTTCAAAGGTCTCAGGGTATTTTTTTCAGCTTTTGCTCATTATAAAACCAAAATAACCCAACAGGAAGATTGCAAAGTGGCCAAACGCCTGTGAAGTCTCCAAGTGTGTGCCCTTGTCAGTGTTTGTGGATGCAAAGTGTATCCAAGTCACCATTTACAAATCACTAGTGATGGTGGTACCCTACCACAGGTTTGCTGAAGGGAAAAATGCTGGAATGTATATGCCACTGGTGGGTTTTGCCATTCTGTCTTTTACATCTGTAAAAATGCTTGGAGATGTATCATCCCTGTGGCTTTTAATGCTTCACTACCAACTGCAGAAGCCTGTGTTTGGCTCCACAAAAGTGGTCTGAATGAAGTTGGATTGAATATGTTCTGAATGAATGATGCAAAAACAGTGGGTACATGTTCCTTGGCTCTCTGACCTGCCAATACCAGCACTTTGTGGCCTTTGTCACTGTTTATAAGTCTTAAGGAAGCAGGTTAATCCAGGACAGCTGTCTCAGTTTGCTTGGGACTTCCCTGGGTTTCTTAGTCTTGTTTACATGTTCTCCTGAAAGCCCAATTTTCCCAAAACAGATGGAACAGAACTCCTACTGCTGCAGGTGTTTGTGGAGAAGTGCCTGTGGCGCCTGTGCCTGTCCTGCTCTGCACCATGTCTTGGGTGCTGGGTGGAAAGGAATTAGGAGCCCTTACAGTAACTTGAGGGACAATGAAAATTTGACAAACTCAGAAAACATGGGTCATAAATAGTTGGAAATGGCTGATTTCCTCACAGAAAGAAAGACCTACTGCCCCTTTCCAGACTGCAGGAGGGCTAGTGACCGATGGGAACAGGAGGGACAGGGGAAGGAGAAGCAGTTTGGTGGTTTTAAACTGAAAAGAGGGCAGGTTTAGATTAGAACTTGGGAAGAAATTCTTCATAATGAGGGTGGGCAGGCCTGGCACAGGGTGGGAAGAGAAGCTGTGGCTGCCCCATCCCTGGAAGTGCCCGGGGCCAGGCTGGATTGGGCTTGGGGCAGCCTGGGCTGGTGGGAGGTGTCTGTAATGCTGGTTACCAGGATTTCTGCTGGAGGGAGGAAAGTTTCTGGGCCTGATGGTTAAGCAGAGTCTGATAATTCTGGTTTATGATCATGTTTGTCTCCCACCTCCTTGCTGTGACAGTGGGACAGCAAGCATTCAATAATTTGCATACTGTCCACTGCAGCCCAACAGAAATGCTGCATTATTGCTCCATTTAGCCCCATTTGAATTGATTGATTACCAACCCTGCATTTGTCATCTATCAGCATTGGGATTATTTATAACTTGTGCTGAGCTCATGAGGTAATGCATCAATCAACGAGTTGAGCTGCACTTCCCTCATCTGTAATGGATATTTCAATGAGCAGGACCTGATCCTTTGTTTATTTTATTTTGGCAACACTAGGCTGGAGAGGTGTAGCCAGAAGATAGGAGACTCAGCTAAGGCTGGGGAAGACTCTTTTCCCCTTTGCTTTGCTGTTGTTGACTTTTGCTATTGCAATGTGTACTTTAGCAGTGTTATTTTCACTTTTTGTGGCGCTCTGATGTCAATACTGAGCTCTGTGATGTCTGAGAAGCCTCTGGGACATTGTGGCAGGGAGAGGGGCTGGGAGCCAGGAGGTGCTGACTCCCAGTGCTCCTGTACCTGGACACCTGCCCAACAGCCTGGGGTAAATCACCAGTGGAGATCCACTCCCTGGGGCCTCCCTTCCTCTTAGGCTTTGTGATTCTTATGGGCTGGGTCTCTGTTTGGGGCAGGTTCACAGTCTGGGTGCATTTCCTCTCTGTGTAGCTCATTGTGCTGCCAGCCCACTTTCCTCCCCCAAATCCACCTAAACCCCTTATTTATCCAACCCATCTCTCTGGCTCTTGCTGCAGTTCAGGTCAGGCTTCCTCTTCTCCACCCCCTCTTGCTCCTGACCTGCTGGCTGTTGCACAGGAAGCTTCCAGGGGGAGCCAGGCCTGAGACTGAGCAGGAAAATCTTCCCTAGTTAAGGCCTGCAATCCCATTTCATTCTTTTGGGTGAGGCAGGGGACATTAGAGATGGAATGGAGGCAGCTGAATAGAATGTGGGGGTGGGGTGCTGGCTCTCCAAAAAAATTGAGCTGGAATATTGTTCAAAGAATGGAGTAAGAAATCCCCGAGTAAGCCCTTTTTGGCTGTTGATGGCTTTCACACTTAATCACAGAGCAGCCTTTTGTTAAGAACTGCACTGCTGTCCAGGAGCAGAGCTGCAGAGTGTGGAGCTCACCGGGCTCATCCCCTCTCTGCTTCCTTATTAACATTTGCTCTGCTCAAAGCAAAGAAGATGGAGCACAAAAACCTGAAGGTCGCCCACACAGTTGTCGCAGTAGCAATCTGTGTGACTTTAACCCTGTTGGGGAAAAGTAATTACCCTTTGGCTCCTGGTGACCTCAACTAACCTTTGCTGAAGGACCAGAGAAAATAAAGGCCGACCAACAGCCTGCCCTCCCTGCCCTGTGGTTAACCTGCTCTGGGAATGAGGAACACCCTCCACAATAGGATGGGGCAATGTTGCCATGGAAATATCATTGGGAGAAGAAACAAAAATCTATTACAATTAATAGTGTTTTATTAGGTGGCTGCTGGAGAACTGTTTAATCCATGGAAGTTGCTCTATGGAGAGATCTGGGGTCAGGAAATTTTCAGGCGGAGTGAAAGAGGGAGGGAGAGGCTCCTCTTTAAAAATCCAGGAGCAGTGGCAGAGCTGGGGTGCTTTGCATGAGATAAAACCAGGGGAGGTGTGGGCTGTGAGGGTGGAAGGGAGAGCAGGGAATGGATGCAGTCCCAGCAGGTGAGGTGGGAGCTGCTGGGTCCTGGGCTGCTCCCAGGGCTCTGACACACGACTTTTGGGGGCTCAGGGGGCAGGAACCCGTGGGGTTGGTGGTAATTTCCCTGCTCTGCCCTGTTTGGGTGCAGTCGTGGGCTGTCCATGGGGAGCTGGGGTCTCTGGAGGTGCTGCCCTTGGCACAAGGAGCTCAGCAGTTTCCAACAGATTCTGCTGCTTCTTGGGCCACACAGAGGCCGAACTTGGCAGACAGCAAAGATGTGGGTGCTGCTGATCCACAGCATCCCACACTGGAGAGCACGATAAGGCTTTTCAGTCAAGTATATTGTGATGTTTCCCTGTTCCTGGGACAAATGGCAATACTTTAACTCATGTCAGAAAGTTTTACGTGTGTTCCTTTAAATTACCCTGCTGCTTTTAGAGAAATGAGGAATTCTAGCACGTTCAGTTGAAGATATTGACACACAGTTGTATACATATCTACTGGTATTAAATGTGAATTAAAAATAACACATTTCTTAAAAAGAAAGCCATGCACCAGCTTCCTTTGTTAAGTCTTGCTTCCAAAGAACAAGTATTTAAAATGCTAAGATGATGTTAACAGCAACACTTTAATTAGTATTACTGATACTCTCACAGTTCTGTTAATGGGAGCAAACCTGTGTCCTCACTGTGTTTTTCCTAATTAAAGCTGGAAGTGTGCAAAGGAGATGAGTCACACTAAACATCAGATTCAAATCTTTTAAAATGGTAAATAAGATCTTTTTTTTTTTTTTGCCCCAGCCTTTTTATGTGTCTGTTTTTACTAAGGGAGCTGTGGATTTTCACTGTGGGAATGCTCAGATGGGGACTTTCAAAAAGAGCATCATGTGCCTTTGTATCCAAACATTGCTACATGTGAAGCATCAGAATCACTTTCTGTGTTGCACCTGTGATCGTGTCTGGAATCATTCCTTAATTGTAACAGTGTTAATGAGCTTTTCAAGTTTGCTTGCCCTGGGCAGTGTGGGAGCCCAGAGAGCAGTGTGTTTGTGTGGATTCAGGGGGGTTGCACCTGCCTCGTGTGCTGACACATCCGAGCACTTCCAAAGGCTCTGCTCGGGTTGTGGCACTGCCTCACTCGTGTCCAAGTGCTCCGAGCAGCTGAGGGCCCTGAGGAAGCCCCTGTTCCCTGTCCCCCCAGTGGCCCTGTCCTGGCTGCAGAGCAGAGGGGCTCACCTGGCTGTGCTGGTCCGTGTGCTGCTCCCTGGGCTGTCCCGGTGTCCCCGAGCCCTTCCCGTGCTCTGCTGGCCCCTTTGCAGGACAAAAGTCAGGCAAGTCCTTCTTGTCCGTGGAGTTCTTGCTCTCTTTATTGAGGAGAGACAAAAAGCACAAGGAGAATTACAGTTCTTGCTCCAGGGTAAGCCTCTTGATACCATGCTCTCTTCCAGGACTTGGGAGTTGGAAAAATCCCCTGGAATGATGCACATCATTTTAATTTTACGTAAAGTTGATGTTAAGGTGCCTTCCCTTGTGGCTCGTGCTATGCCAGGCTTTGTTTGGTGCACAGGCTGCATCTCTCTCAGCCTGGCAGAATTCAGAGGCCTCGGGAATGTTTGAATTTATCGAGGTTTTCATTTGTGGGATCAATGAAGACAGGGCTGAGGGATCTCAGGACCATTAGTTGTTGAGCATTTGCCACCAGCAGAATTTTCTAACTGCATTAGGGGTGAGCTGTATGTTCCTATTCTGCTTTAGAAGGTGTTTTCCACTTTCAGTCTCTGAAATATATTGTCTGCCATTGTCAGCTGAGTGGGGAATTAAATCCTCTGTTTACAGGGGATTATTTCACTGCATTTCTGGCATTTTGCTGTGCCCACACAGGTGTATGTTGTAATGCTAAACATAGTATAACATAGTATAACTTAGAGAAAAGCAGTAGGTAGGTAACAGCAAAGCCAAATAGAATTTTTTTTTAATTCAAATGTAAAGTCTGGTGGCAAGCAATCACATTCTGTGGAAAACAAAAACCTATTTATGCTGAGATTTTGCCCATATGTTCACTGCTACTTTCACCACAAGACACACAATTGTGGTTTGGTGGCTAATGATTAATCTTGTGAGCGTTTTGTCAGACGTTTGTGGGAAGTCAGAAAGGGAATTAGTCCTGCTTTATTCTGACCTGATACCTTTCCAGACATCTATAAAATCCAAGGTTTCAAGCATCCCACAA
Source organism: Formicarius rufipectus (assembly GCA_013399695.1). Lineage (NCBI taxonomy): Eukaryota > Metazoa > Chordata > Aves > Passeriformes > Formicariidae > Formicarius > Formicarius rufipectus. Next base: position 162,274 of record VXAU01003743.1, on the reverse strand, counting down.
TTCTTACAGCTTTAATTGCTCTAACCCTGCATAACTGGTGTATTTAGCTAGTGGCCTCCTATTGTTCTGTTGCATTATCTAAAATATTCTGCTTTTCAAGAGAAAGACCATACCAAGGTTTAAACATTTATGCAATATTATGTAGAAAGAAAAAAGAATTCTGTCACCGTCAGTGGTAATTGTGGCAGGAATATTCATTATAACAAGATTACTTCATGGCAAACTGTGGTATTGAAAGTACTGAAGGAGCATCTGATTCTGAAAATGTAAATCCAGACTGAATATCTGAGGCAGTGCAGAAATGTTTACAGATTATTTCAGCACCTGGCACACGCTACAGAGGAGGTATTTTTAATAAAATACTATGACATTTCTGTAGCAAATTGCTGTCACTTTCAAGTCATCTCCTAGATATTCATTAACAGCACAGCAATAAAGCATCGGCTATAGTTTGGATAAGTGTTTCTTGGTAGCCTCCACTACACAAACAGACAAGTAAATCTTTATCAGGATGAGTTTGTTCTTAAATCAACAGCAGTATTAGATACCCTCAAAGTTAGCACAGTCATTAAATACCTTATGGTGCTGTATCCCTGGTAATCCAATTTACAAAACTCTATTCTCAGCAGAAACTCCTGGGGTATAAGTGGTTCTCTTCTGTGAACCCTTCCTGCTTTTCCTTGTCATGAAGCAGTGATGGTACATTTTTATCCTGTTGATAATTTGACTCTTTAAACTATTTCTGGTGGCCCCACTGGGCTGGTCTCTAGGAGGGTGGAGGTAGCTGGAAGCCTGAAGGACTGCAGACCATAGATCATTCTTCCTGTTTTACTGGACCTCAGTATTCAACAGAGCATCATTATTCTGAGGCAGAAGGAGAAAAGCTGGTCCAGCACATATTCCACACATTGCTACTCCTTCCTCCACGTCCTGCAGTGCCAGGCAGGGGGATTATTGCTGCAGAAAAAAAGAGAGGTGCCCATAGTGGAGGAATAATCACTGCAGTCCAGCTCCCCCCACCCCTCTTGCTGTGGCTCCTTCTCTCTGCTCCCTGTGTTTGAGGCCCCAGCTGATTCAGGCTGCATCCAGCCATACATAAATCATTGCCCTTATTCTATTGGTTACATGGTACATGGCAAGTATTGATTTTTCCCGTTGCCTCATTGCTGGAGAACCCATGGTTTTTGTGAGGCTGAAAATGCAAAATTTATTTTGGTGGGTTTTTTCGGTTTGTGTTTCTGTTTTTGTTTTGTTCTTGGGTTTTTTTGTTTGGTTTTTTTTTTTTTCCCCTTGAGATCTTGCCAAGGGACAAAAATGACAAGCTAGGAAGGTGTTACTTCAAGGTTTGTGTGGCTTAAAAATCTTCCCCTTCCCTGTTCCACTCTCCATTTCCCTGTGTCCCAAAAAGTCGTGGCTGCTTTAGGTGGGCTTTACAGCCCAAGCAGCAGGGGAATAAGCCAGCAGAGCCAGGGCCTGGCTGTTCCGAGGAAGGCAGTGCTTAATTATTAAAAGTTTAATTATCTTCTGAAACGTGGGGGAAAAAAAAAAAGAATAATATGAAAACGTTGCCATTTTAAGGCAAGGAGTGACCCCTAAGCACAGGATGCTGTAGGGAAACAGGCAGTTGTTTCCCTTCTGCACGACACAGAGATATAATATTGTGCTTAACTCTTGAGGCTGGTCTTTGTGGCATTTTAACATGTATTTACTGACTATTTATCAGGGAGATTTCTGGATCAAATGAATTTTTCTCAGCGTTCCAAGCTGGCCTGAAAATGCCTCACTAAAGGTGGCACCTTGTTTCCTCAAGGGAGGTGTTTCTGAGGAGCACAAAGGCTGGGTTATGAGGCAGAACATGGGATGTTCTCCTTGAGCTGTAGAAAATGCCCTGCTGTAAGACACTCTCTTCCCAGGAGCCTGTTCCAAACCACGCTGGAGCCGACAGGAATGTGTTCTTTGACCCTGTAGGTGCTGGATCAGCCTCAGGTTACACAGAAACAGGTATTTTCCTCTTTTTTTTTTTTTTTTTTTTTC
>VXAU01003743.1:107189-160231 GCA_013399695.1 Formicarius rufipectus | reverse complement strand
TGTATCCCAAAAAAGGTTTTTTTTCCTTTTTTTTTTTTTTTTTTTTTTTCCCAATACTGTTGCTTCCCCCCACTTGGAAGAAGCAGTGAAATGGGTAAGGATGGGGGTTTTAGAGAAGGGTGTAGAACATCATAATATTTAATATGATCTGATTGTTACACTTCTGAATGAGGTGTATTTTCTTTAGCGCCTGAGATACATGTGAGCCCTTGTCTACCTCGGAACATTCCCAACTACCGGACAATGTTTCTGTGCTTGTTCTTGTGTTTGAAAGCCACTGCCCATTTTCCCTTTCACCTCCACAGTCTTTAGATCCCAGTCTTTCAGGTGTCTGCTGTTTGCATGCAAATCCAGCTGTCTTGAACAGCACTGCAGCTTTGGAGCTTTTGTGCTCCTGGGGCAGGAGAAACTGGGCAGAAAGCTACAATTCTCCCTGGGAAATCCCAGGCAGGCACCTTCCCTTGTCATAAGGCACACAGGTGCAGAAGACAGATTCTCACTGAACTGTGACTTTGTTCCTGCTTTGCTATTCACACAGCCCAGATATTCCTTATCTTTTTGTAGCAACTGGGGAACAGGAACAGTTCTGTCCCCTCTGTGCCAAAAGGGTTTGTCACATGCCTGTGTTCCTCACTCAAAGCAGTGTTCTGGCCCAACACTTCACTCTTATTACTGAAGAGGAGGGTTCCTTGGCCACTTGAGGTGACCTGAGGTGGGTAGTGGGGCTCGAGGTGTGCACTTCTTACAGGTCAAGGGGGTGATGCAAGTCTGTAGTTCCTCACTGGAGCTTTGTAGCAGAACAGGCTGCAGAAACTCCTTCCTGGAAGTTCCTGATGCCAACCTGACAGCTCTTGAAAGCTGAATCGTTCCCATATCACAGAGTGCTGTAGGAGGGTCAGGACAAGGCAACACCCTTCTCTGTGCTGCTGTGTGAGGCCAAGGTGGGGTCTGTGTAGCCAGCTCAGCCAATTTCTCCTGGCACATCTCCCTTGGAGGAAATGAGTGCTGGTTTATTAATTCTCTTGAAAAGGGACACGAGAATTAGTAAATAACAACGAGAGGTAGAAGTTATGTAATAAAAATTGTAATACCTCTGTTAAAAGTGAAGGTTGAGAACTTTTACCCTCAAAGGCCTTCATAAGTAGGTGAAGAAATTAAGGAGCACTGAGGGCCAGCAGCAGAGCTGAGGTTCAGTTTGAGAGCCCCTGCCTGTGACACACGTGGGGAAAAATTGCTGCAGGGCCTTGTGTGCATGTGGAAGTGTGACCCTGATAATGCTGCCAAGGGCAGTGCTTTGCTTAGCAAGTCTTAGGCACAAAAGTGTCTGGCTCAGCTCAAGCCTGCATGTTGCATTTTCTTAAAAATAAAACCCCCTAATCCCTGGCCTAAGAAGGGAAATAGTGACACCGAGTCCTTTTGGGAGCAGAACCTGCTTTTTTTCTTCTTTTTTTTCCCTCTGTTTTCCTCAGCTTGTTGTTGTGTAAATCACTGTCTTACACCCAGCAAATTAACTGCACTGCTGGGGAGGTGTGTCGTGGATATATCCATTTTAATAAGAGTTCAACCCAGTGCCACTTCATTTAACCCATGCTCAATGCTGCATGAGATCCCAGGAAACTCATTCAGCAATCATTTTAAATCCCATCCTTGGGAAGAAAGCAGGAGGTGGGGGGTGAGAAAGATCTCGGGGCTGTACAGTTGAAGCCTGTAGTTGCAATAAAATCCAGGGAAAGGTTCTTTTACCTGAATTTATCGCTTAGCAACCAAGAATCCACCTCTTGAGATTGCTGCTCCTGGGTTACCAAGGCACTGGCTGTGACAATTACCCAACAGCTGTCCCAGGGATCTCCATAGCCTTTAACCCCCGTCAGCCAGAGATGGGCTGCTGACAGCCCCTAACAATGCAAACACACCCTGATATTTTATTTAAGAGCTGAGGGGAGCCACAGCTGGATGGATCCTCAGCCAGCTGGACTCAACTGCTGCAAACGGCGTGGCCTCACTTCAGGAAACTGCTCCAGTTGCTTTAAGATGCATTTGGGGCTTCATCCCCCACGCTTGGTGTCCAACGATTGGGGCCAAACTGTGAAGACAGGCTTTGCTGTTGTGCTGGAGTGCTAAGTGGCTAATTAGGTGGTGTGGCAGAGATTTACAAACTTCTTTCGACAATTAATTGTGTTCATCTTGGTTTTTTCTGAGCGTGCCTGTTCCATTGATTCTCAGTGAGAGGGGAACACATTCACATACCCGAGCAATAGAGCAGTGACTCAGAACGAGGGGAGAAGCATCACTGGGACTGGTCCGAGAGAAAGGAATACTGAGCGTAGATATTGATAAGAGCTTCTTGTTAATGAGATGGATTGTGTCTGGGGTGGTGTCCCCAAGGAAAGGAGGGACACCCCTGTCCAGAGTGTGGTGGAGGGGAGCTGGAAAGGGAGTGTGACCCTGGAAGTGTTCTACATACTGGTGGGGGTGTTACACTTGGCGCTCCCCCCCTCCCCGTGCTGGTTCTACTTGTCTGTGTTTTACAACAGACCGGCAAGGTTTGGTCGCAGAGTTGTGACCAGCGGCGGCAAACACAGCACTGGGCAGGAGGCTGCGGATGCCCCGAGGCCACAGCGACTCCGGGCTGCCTCCTCGGGAGCTCTGGTGTCCGAGTTACGGGGCCGCTGCCATTTGCGGGTCCCCTCGTGGGGTGGTTGGGTTGGCAGTGAGCTCCTCAATCCCCTCCGGGCAGGGAGCCTTGGGGACTCACCCGTGTCTGCCTGCTGCACTTCTCCTGCAGCATCTTCTGCTTCAAACAATGTAAACTCCTCTGCTTCACTCTTTCTTGTGTCCTTTTTTTTCTTCCTCCTTTTCGTTTTTCCCTGGCACACTTCATACACCACAGTGGTAAGAACCAGCTCAGAGAATTCTCCCCCAGCTTTCCACTGGCAGAAGTTCACAAAGGAAACTCTTTTTATTTATTTATTTATTTTCTTCCCCCATGCCACTTGTGGCCAGAAACCTCCTCTTTGGCACTGGAGGATTCCTCAAACACCTGGACAAATTAGACTGCATTTAATTTGGCTCTTTTTTAATTATTTTTTTGGTACATAATTTTTAAAGCAAAATTGATAACATATTTACCTTTTCACCGCACACAGCTGTGATAGAACTCGAGCTGTAGAGGAAATTCTGGCTCCTGGAGAAGGTTGAAAACCCCATAAGCCACGTGAGCATCATTTCTGCTGGTAAAGTGACACGTCTCATGGCAGGAGTGTCCCACTGCACAGGCAAAGAGCCTTCCAGAGAGAGTCCCTGCAGGAAGGGAGTGCTGAGGGCTGGGACACACCTGCTGCTGTGCAGAAGTGTGCCCTGAGCTGTCAGCAGTGACACCTGGGCCCTTAGAACTTCAATTAAACCTTTTTGTTATCACTGGAGGTGACAGTGAGTGTGTGAAGGCTTAGAAGATGAGCAAAGCCCTCGGAAATATGTATTAAAACAAAAATGGAAGTGTGGTCTCTTGTCAGTAGCAGTGAGTTGTCTTTGTCATCACTGCAGTGACCACACGTGTCTGCTGTGGTCCATCTGTGCTCACAAGGGTTTTTTGGGAGAACAGAAGAGTCTCAGGCTTGTCCCTGCCTTGGAGGGCAGTTTCTTTGTTAGGTACCAAAAGGACTTCCACTCCAAGCTGATGACTGGCTTGTTTGGGTAGGGAGGGAAGAGGGGGACATGACAACAACCCCTTTGCTTGCACCCCATCCTGGTCATCCTCGTGCCCATGTGGATGTAGGGAGGCAGTGCTGGGCAGTGTGTGTCTCAGGGTTGTCCTGTTTCCTGGCTGGAAGCTGCTTGGTTACGTTGACAGATGTTGCAATGATTCCTTTGGCACTCTTCTGTCGTGCTGACTGTTCAAACAGGAAATTCAGCTTTTAGTATTTGCACATGTGAAATGTTTGGTTTAGTAGGAATGGGCTCTGACAGCAGCCTGGTCAAACAGTGTATTTTTGGAGCAGCAGCCTCTGGAATTCTCAAAGTCCTTGTGCTCCCTGAAGTACCACAGGCTTTTGAGGAAAGGAGTCTTTTGAGCCTGAGTGAGGACATGCTCAGGAAGCATGGGAAGAAGCACTTTCCTCCACACCAGGCCTAGGTGGAAAACTTCATCTGAGGAGGCTACCTTCCCATCTGGCTGGCTAATCCCATTTCAAGTGGCTGCTTTTTGACCTTGGCAGGCACCTCCTTTGCGAGACAACCTGCAAATGCTGCTGTGCTTTGTTTCCTAAATTGTCATTAAGCCCTATTTGTTTGAGGGCTGGAAGTGCTCCTCGTACAGATCCCTGGCCAAGGTCTGCTGTGTGGTCCTGCAGGAAGAGCTCATCAGATGTTCTATGCAGTGCTGCACCTGCAGGAAGGTAGAAGAATCCTTGAGATGAAATACAGGACATGCAATGAGATTTGTCCTTCAGAACCTGACATTTGTATTTCCCAGCATTTGGAATGATATTCTGACTTTGGAACTTGCTTGGTTGTTCACCAGTCAGTTGAGTTTTGAACATGTGTGGTTTCTGAAGACTGAGTGTAATGCATGTTCTGACAGTTTGTGATCACCAGGATTTTAGATGCCCTTTCTATCCTGATTTATTATTTTTCTTCTCAAATCCACTCACCCTAATCCCTGAGTGACACTGGTTCTTGGAAGGGGCACACTCCTTCCAAAAGAAACTCAGAGGTGTTTCCATACGTGTTGGGTGAAAGTGCAGTGCAGGAAAAGGCACTGTCTTTTAACCAAGTTTGGGTTTAGGCATGAAATAATCAGGATTTGGATGTTATTAAAGTAACATTTTTTTGGGAAAAGGAACTGGATTTATAAAAATGAACCAACTCCTCAGCCAGAGCCATTATGAATTGCAAAAGCAGCTGGGAGATTTGGCTGGGAAATCAAGGTTGGGTTTTTCTTCTTCTTCGTCAGAGTTTGTAAGATATTTGGAGGGACATAACATTTATTTCTTATTTCTCTGAGTTGCGGGCCAGGTCTTGGAAAAACCCATCTGACAGTGAGTTTGTTTGTATATTTGACATTTTTTCCCTGAGCATGCTAGGCTCATTAGCGAGGCTTGGAAAAGGCAGGCTTTGTTAAAGTGAGGATGGAAAACAAGATACTAAGGGCTCAAATCTGTCTCCAGAACATAAATAAGCAAAGCTTCCTTTGGAGCAGGTTTGGGGCAGTTATACTGGCAGCCTTGTTGCAGGGAGAGCCCTGAATGTGCCTTTGCAAGGAAATGCTGCTCCTTCAACAAACTTCGTCACACTGGGGAAACAAATCACCTTCCCTTGCTTTCCCTGGAGCTCTTTGGCTGTGGTTTCACCTCCAGCAGCAGGAGGGTCGTAGCCCTGCACCCAACAAAGACGTGGCAATGACAAAACAGGGACTTAACACTTCTACTCCATCCAGCAAACAGAGTGAGACACTGTGTCAGCACTGCAGGGTCAGCTTTGGTGTGGTGAGCAAAGACACTGCTCCAAATCCCACTTCAGACTCTTCAGGGAAATAAGAAAATGCTTGTCTGTGGTGTTGGGTGAAACAGTCTTCAGCTGAGCATCTTAATTTTGGTGGTGGTCTTTCAAGGCAGAGCTGGGATTGGGGAAGTCTGTGTGCACAAAGGTGTGTGAGCAGCACTGAAGCAGTTGGCCCAGGTGGATGTGTCCTCATCAGCCAGAATTCATAGTTCCCTGCTAAGCCCTGGTCGTTCCTGCTCACTGTCATTATCCTGAGCTGGGTCCTTTGGTGCTCTCATAATTCCAGAAGTACAGTGGCCAAATAAGCCTTGATTAAAGCAGTGCCTGTTTCCAAGCCAAGCATGTTAGCACTGCAGAATAAAGCAGTGGAGCTGCTCTGGTCCTGGAGAACTCGGGGTGTGGTGGGAATTGCTGTTTGACAGGGTGCAAAGTCTTACACTGCAAACATACTCTGGAGCTCAGGTGTCCCGAGGTGATGGGATTTACCTGGTGCTTGAGCTGACCCCCAGAACAGACTTGGTAAACCTGTGTGTGACCCCAGGTGGCACCTCTGAGGTACCACGAGGCCAATGCTATGCAGTCATTTTGCAATGCACCAGTGTCCTGGCTCTAAGTGGTTTTTACTGCAATCCACCTGTGAGAGCAGAAACATGGAGTGCTTATTTTTGTTGGGTTCCTCAGCTTTTCCCAGAACTTTTTATCTGAAATCAGCATTGCACTGGGGAGAACAAGATTCTGTTTGTGCCATTGAAGACCAGCTGGGTGAGTGCTGAAAGCTCCCAGGCCATCATCAGCTTTTGGGCACGTGGCCACAGCCATCTTACATGGTGGGACATGATGCCTTTTAATATTCTTACGTTCTCCATACTCTGTTGTGTGTGGCAAAACTACCTTTTTATCTCAGAAGAGCTACCAAGCAAGGTGTTGACCTTGCCCAGCACGTTGGTGCCTGTGGCTGGCACTGCCCCTCGCTGAGACTCTGCTGTCTTCAGTTCTGTGGTGAGGAAATCAGGGGTTGCTCTTCCTGGGTTTTAATCCAGGAGTAGTTGGGATTCAGGGAAGTAGCACAACCCTCCAGACAGGAAGAGGTGTTGATCCCCCAGTCCATACCTTCAGTCACTGAGCCGTCGTTTAACTCATTTCATTTGTTCCTAAAAGGTTTTGAAACTCTTTTCATAGTAGGAAATAGTCATTCTTGTTCTTACTGGGAGCGAAACTGTTTTATTCTGATTTGATATTTTTCTGAAAGTGTTTTCTTTGTTGTTTTAAAAAAATAATTACCCAGATAATGTGGAAGGGTGGACTGAAGACTGTTGTTAAAAGTGAATTGTTGCAGTTGTTGCTTCTCCAAAAGTCCTGAAAAGATCTCTCAGAAGTGATTTGTCTCATTCCTCTGCAAAACCCAGTAATTACTTAAATGTTTAAGTGAAGAGGTGCCTCCTGGAAACCTGTAGGTGAATCCCCTGGCTCTGCTTGTTCATGATACACTGGGTTCATTTTCTTCCTTGGCTTGTGTCACTAATCAAGCAGTAATTGAATTAGCTGGAAAGGAGGATAAGATAAATTACAAAGAAGAATTTACTGTGTGCACCTGAGGTCAGAAGGCTCCTAGACAATTCAAGGTGAGAAGGAGCTGGACTATAAATGAGATTTAGCAGGAGAACACCAAGTTCTCTGGAGAATCAAAATGCAGAAATGCATATTACAGACAGCTGAGGTATCTGGAGGGCTTGGGGCAATCCCTTTCTGTTTTAAGATGGGAAGCAAAGGATTGCTCTTATGTTCTTTCCAGCTGCTGTATTTGCTGAAGGGGAATTTCCCTGAAATTTAGCTTTTCCTACTGTGAGTGGACTTTGCCAGAGAGATATTTTCCCTTCTGTATTAATATTAAGGTAGTAAATTGTCTGTCCCTGTGTTCACTCACTGGCCTTCTTTTTTTTTTTTTTTTTCCTTTTCACCCCCTCTGGTTGGTCTGTAGTTTAAATTCGTCTTTCATGAAAACCATGTGTTGAATTAAAGGCAGGGTATTATTTTTATGCATTGTAATATACTCTATTACCTTCTCCATCACAGCCCATGCAGAAGTGATTATTATTCCATGTGTCACTGTGAATGCATTTAAGATTCTTTAGGTCTTCTCTAGCAAGAGTTGATTCCTGATTCACTGGTCTCATTCCATTTCTATGCCAGAATCAGCCAAGTATAAACATCTTCGTTTTAGAAAAGACTTTTAAAAATATGGAAAATTTGTGTAAACATAGTTAGAAAATTTACTAATTCAGGAGAATATTAGGCTAATGGCAATAAGTTATTTCATACATTGAAACTCCTTAAATTCAGTAGCAATATAAAGAAATTCCAGTCTTAAACACTAGCACAGACAAAGGCAGCACTTTATATAGTTGTATTTGCTCTTGTGAACAAAGTGTGGCTTTTCGGAGTTGATGAAGTTATCTTCTTGCAGCAAGTTGAACCTGGTTACACTGATTGCATGGCAAGAGGCCTTGTTAGGGAAGTCTGTGATTGTTCATGTTCTCCTCCCAGCAAACCTCAGCTGTAGCTGCGCTGAATGAAGATACAGAAGTGGTGTGGTCACCTCACCATCTGCTGTACAGCTTTGGGTTTTGTTCTGGAGTTTGAGGTGAAATATGGGGGGTTAAGTCGCTGAAATTAGATGGGCCCCCTGCAGCCTAATCCATAGGAACCAGCCACTTCTTTGGAGTTTTCCACGTTTGATTAGCTGTGCTGTAATTAAAGAAATTACCACTAGTCTTCTGTGTGGGAGTGATTAACCCTCCAAGTGCTCATACCTGTAATCTCTAAGCATCTTCAAATAATGTGGGGCTTCATTTATGTTCCTTAATAAGGAAACACAAAAATTGTCTCCAGCCTTAACTCTGGGGTCTGTGTGTAACAAGCTGTTCTGCCCTGGCTGGTCAGCTGGTTCTGATTATGCTGCATTTTAATTGAAGAACCAAAATGCAATTTGTATAAGTGGGACGTGCTTCTGGGCACAGCCTTCCACCTTGGAGGGGAGGAAATGAGGTGTTGCTGAGGGCCACCTAAGCAAACCAAATCCCCACTGCTGAAGATGCGGGCAAGGCTGCTCTCACTGAGGCTGAATTTCTCCTGGGCTGGAGTGGGAACTGTTGGCAAACAGCAAAGGGTTCCTTGGGGCTTGCTGTTGGCATGACTATTGCAGCAGAAAACTGGGAGCAAAGCAATGGGGAGGGGGAATTTGTGCACCAATTCTAGAGAGCTTTTCATGAGTAAAGCAGTGGCTTATAAATAAATTTGGGTTACAGCAATAAAATAAGTATTAAAATAGTTGCTGAGGTGTTTGCAGGAGCTTTCATATTTGATCTCAGAATTACTTCTATTATATTTATCTCTTTGATCTCATATGTTTTCAGTGCACAAATCCTAATCTTTCTCACCCCCTAAAAAAAAATAATTGGTAAGAAAATCTGCCATCTGTGGACAGCAGCAGCATTTCCTGGGCACTTAATGCATGACACTGCCCACACTTGCACAACTCCCCACAACCACTGCAGCTCTCTGTCTTGGGCTGTAATGTGATGGGGAGGATGGACTTTGGCAGTGCCTACAGTTTATGGCTTCATTTCCATGCAGAAAAAGCTGCTTCCACAGCACTTTGATTGGCTGTTGGTTGTCCTCAAGCTGTGGAAATAAGTAAGGAATTAGTAAATCAGGGAAGTAAATGAGTGTGGGGAGTGCTGCTGCACTGGTGGAGGGGTTGGTGGAATCCAGGGGCTGGTGGGGTCCTGTCACCAGCACGCTTCATTTGCTGTGCCTTGGAGTCACGGGGACTCTGAGGAGGGGGGGGAGCAGAGATGCTGTGGAAATAACCTCACCCTTGGTGGGTTCTGAAGTCAGAACTGGAATGGGATGGTCTGGTCTGGTCTGCACCACGGAGCCTTTCTGTGCCCACCTGATGGCACCCAACACTCCAGGTCCTGCAGAGTAGGACAGGAAAGCAGAAGCCAGGGCTGGAGGGCAGTTGCCTGTTGGGTCTGGGGTGGCCCTGGAAAAGGGCTTTTCCAAAACCTCTGTTTGTGGCAGGGTGGCTGAGGCAGAAGACACTTGAGATTGAGCAAGAAGTGGTCTGGAAGGAGTGTGGGCTTGTCCTGCTTCCTGCAGACCTGCATCAGAGTGGGGAGGTGGGTGAGAGCCCCTCCCTGCAGGACACACTGCTCACCCTTTTCCTCCCTTGTGTCTCTGACCCTCAGGAGGCAGCAGCTCTCCCCAGAAGTTCCACTGTGCTTAGAACAGCATGTCATCCTCGTGGCTGGTACTTCCAGGAATTCCAGTTTTTCCAAGTTTCTCCACATCCTGGAGAAATAACAGCACTCATCCTGGCAGAATGTCCTGTCCGGCAGCGCGGGGCTCCCTGCAAATGGGCACTGCAGCCACCTTGCTGCTCCTAAAAATAATCCTTCTGGGTCATGTGGAAAATCGTCCTGGAGGTTATTTGTGGGAGTTCAAATGTTCAGTTGTTCTGCTTTACTTTTTCTAGGAATTGCTGCATGGCTGAGTGTCAGCCTCCGAAGCTCTCAATAAGCTCATGAAAAGAGCTGCTGTGTTTCCTTTGGAAAAACTGGATGGCAGCGGAAGGAGGGGGGGGGGAAAAGTGTTAGAATGTGTTCTGGCTTTACTGGGATCTGGAAATAGAGGGTTTAGGATGTACCTATGGGTGTCACAACTCAAACTGGACAGGGAATTCATTGGGGGACAGACTTTGTTGTTCTTACAGTGTTGTGACCCACCAACAGGACAGAAGGACTGCTCTTCGATGGAGACGCGGTAGTGGAAAATCACGAGGCTTTCCCCGAGAAACTCTGCAATTCCTCCCTGGAGTGTGCAGTGAAGGAGGTGGGATGGCTGTTTGGAGCATGCTCAAGGCTGAGGAAGGGCTGTTTGATGTGCTGTTTGTGTGGGCCCTGGTGACAGCAGTAACCTGTAAAGTCTGACCAAAAAGGAGATGGATTTCCTGAAAGCCTCTGGCACAGGCGGGATGCTGAAGCAGCAGGACTGCTGACCAGCAATTCCTGCACTCCTCACTTTGCCAAAATGGAGGGGTTTTTTGGTTTTTTAATATAGTCAAAGGGTGAAAATGTGGAGGGGGGAAAACCCACACCAAGAAACCTCAGTGTTGGTCCAGTGCAGAGCAAGTGGTTTCCTGATCCTTGACCAGTTGTCAAACCACAGGCGATCAGCCCTGCAGTTTGCAGTTCTTGCTCTGGAAGAGCAAGAAGTCAGAGCTGAATAAACAGCAGAGAGGTTCCTTCTGGGTACAGCCAGGCTTTTAAAGGCTACCTTGCTCTTTTTACCTTGGATGCCAGTGTGTATATTTTAAAACAAATGAAATTAATCAAGACAGGAGCTCTCAGCCCTTTGCCCTCTTTAATATCTGGGCCATTCCCTTAAGAGTTGGGCTCAGTGAACCTTGTGAGTCCCCTCTAGCTCAGAATATTCTGTGAAATATTTTTATTTTTCAGCAAAAAATGTCTTTTGGAGTCAGGGGAAGTAGTTTTGTCATATATGGGAACTTCTCTGTCCTGGTAAGGAGGAAGGGAGATGCTGGAGGACAGTGAATGGTGGCAGGTGTTGCAGTTTTCATTTCTCCAGCTCTGTCCTGTCTGTTGTGAGTGACACATGTTGAGAGAGGTAAGAAGTCAGTTTGGTTCTGTAGCTGTACATGGCACTATTTGTAGTCTGTTGGCACAGAAGGGGAGACTCTGCTGTTCCTGTGACACTCCTTCACATCAAGTAAGGGAAGGAATCAGCTCACCTGTCAGTGCCTGTCTTGTTTCCAGAACCAACGTTCTGTTCCGTGTGCTCTGTGCCCTGCAGGGCTGAGCAGGAGGACACCAGCACTGCCTGTTTGGAGAGGAACCTGTGGGACAAAAAGTGGAGGGGTCTCAGCGTGGAATTCCTACCTCTGGTTCTTGATACCTGTCTTCTTCAGGAGCACATCATTAGCTTTTCCCCCTCTGTTGTGTCAACAGGCTGAGAAGAGGCTGAAACGAGCTGATTGTCACCTTCATAAGGAGAATCGAGCCCCAGCCAACAGGTGACAAGCACAGAAACCTGAACAACCGAAAATCTGTCTTCTGCCTTAACTGATCTCCTTGGCTCTAAATTCTAGGCTGTTTTGACACGTGTTTAACAGTGAGGTTCACAGGGCTGAGAAAGGTGTAAGTGCCTAACATGTTATCTAACCCTGATAATAAGTGTGTCACCCTGGGAGGAGAGGAAGGACGACTTAGTTCGAAGTGGAACTAGGTGCTGAAGGGATTTAGGTGCAGTAAAATAGCCACAGGCAGGACAAAATTTGGATTTTTACCAAAGAAATAAGGGGGGCACAGAAGTTTTACCCCTGGCTTTTAATCTTGTTGACTTCTGAAATGCATAGAGGGAGTGGAGAACTGTCAGTGAGTAGTTTGCAGTGAGAATGGGCTGTGCTGTGTGAGGCCCTTGTTCCAGGCTCTGGCCAGCACTGCCTGTCCTGCTGCTGCTGCTGAGGATGCTGCATCCCAGGGACGGGTGGTCCCTGTTCCAGCACAACCACTTGCCATTCCTCTACTCTGACTTAGCCCCAGTCGTGCTTGAGGAGCTCTGGAAACTCAGGAGACCTCATATAGGAGCTCCTCAGGGCCTTGGGCGTGCTGCTGGAAACTCTGCTTTCCATGAGCAGCTCAAATCCTGTGGAAAACTCCCACTGACTGTGCAGGGATTATCCATTTGTGGAAAGTTATCCTGAGGGAGGTGCATTCCTTTGTTCAACGGCTGGCAACGAGTCTGGGCAACACTTGGGCCTCAGCCCTGGGCTCGTGTTTGTGTTGGGCCCAGCTCACCCTGTGCCACGCACAGTGGCAATGAGCTCCATGGCTGGAGCTGGCACTTGCCAGTGTAATGAGAAATAACAACAAGCAGAAAGCAAGGCTGGAGGGCTGCAGTGTTGGCAGATGTTGCACCCCTCGGGCTGTGTCTTTGGATAGCCCTCTGGAGGGGCTGGAGTGCCATCCTGCAGGGAGAGCAGTCCCAGGTGACCCGTGTTTTGTCAGGGCCTTTGGGCTCTCAAGGGAGGAAGTGTGCATTATACATGGGGACATCAAATTAGGTGCAGTGCTTTCATTTGCTGAGTATTGTTATGTATATTCTTCTTGTATTGTAATACTTTCTTGTTCTGTTTAGTTGCTTTGTGATCTGTGTGTTCTCAATAATATTCCAATATTTAATTCAGAGGTAAAGCAGAAGATTCTGCACACTTGTTTGTTTAAAGAACATATTACCTGCTGTCTGTTCAACACATTTCCTGTGATCTTTCAACTCGGAGAACCCTGTGCTGCTTTCAAATTTCAGAGTTTGGCAGCAAAAATCCACCACCTTCTGAGGTTATCTGAAGGGAGGCTCTACCATTGCCCCATCCCCCTGTTGTCTCAGACACAGGATCCTGGGCAAGGTGGCTGTGCCACAGGATGTTATCAGGGAGGTGCAGAGCAGGTCAGGGGGTTTCTAATTCAGATTAATGACCCCATTCCACTCAGCTCCTTAGCAGGAAATTAGAAAGTGCTGGGCGGGAGAGCCCAGCGATTCATAACACGGGCTCCCTGTATTGGCAGCTGCACTCATTAGGGCTAAGATATTGTTTTGATATCAAATAATTGAGCTGGGTTTATTTAGGGGATGTGGCTCACGGAGCTTCCTGGGAAAGACTGGCTCTGTGGGGAGGGAGGAGAGGTGACTGATGGCCTTCAGCAGTCCTGGCCAGGGTAAGGGAGCAGCTGTCCCCTGCTGCTCTTCCCAAGGAGCCTGGAAACAAAAGTGCTCCAGGAAGCAGGCAAGGAGGAGGCCAAGAGAGCCCCCAAGGAAGGAGCTGATGTTTGCTGTGTTATTTGATGTGTGTTTGAGTGCAGGAGCTGTAGCTTGAAGGCTGTAGAGCGTGTCAGCCCTCAGCCAGGCTCCTGGGTGTGCTGGGCTGGGTTTTGGCTGCAGAGGGTGGGTATAAAAGAGGGTTTATGTTCTGTGCACCTCTCTCAGGGCCCGAGATGTGGTTATGCACTGAGCTTCCCTCACCACCACACTCTTCCCGTCCTGAGCAGGAGCCAGCCTGCCTCCAAGTTTCCACTCACGGGAAATGAGTTTCTATGCAAAAGAAAGTAAGATTTTTGCCTGGACAAATGGTCCCACTTCAAGAGCATTTGATTCCAAGCTAATATGGAAGTGTGGGATGCACCTTCAGAGAGTAATATTCACATGGGCATGGAGCAGGAAGGAGCTCCCTGTGGGGCAGGATTTGCAGCTTCTTCCTTCTCCCTCTGTGTGGAGGGCAGGGGGATGACTTTGTTGGACTGTGTGATCTCTGCCCCTGCAGTGAAGTCTTTGCTGGTGGGTCCAAGAGATTTATACTGATCACAGGAAATTTAGATGTTCTGAGGAGGAAGGGCTCAACCTTCTGTTCTCCAGGGCAGTGCTGGAGCTCCCGGACACTGGGGGTTTGCTCCTGCAGTTCAGTTCTTTTCCCTGCCCAAGAGCAGGGCACCAATTTCTGGCAAATGCTGCTTTGTAAGTTGGCAGAAGGGGAAATGCAGAAAAGGACCTCGGGATCCAAGGGTGTGCCATGTCAGTGTGTTGTAGGGGAGGCTTGGCCAGGTGTGTATGAGCTTGGACCGTCAGGTTTTCCCCACTGGCATTGACATTGCCCAGTGTGCTGAAACCCCGTGTCAGGTGTAGGAGGTGTCGTTGTGTTGTGGCTTTGCCTTGGGATCTCTGGAGTCACTGGGTGCTCCAAGGTGTCACCAACTGCTCTCAGCATTGCCTTGATGGAAACCCTGAGGTCAGAGGGCAGCAGGAGCCAGAGGTCCCTGCACACTCACCCTTACTCTGGGGCCTGCTGGGCTCCCCTGCCTCCGTGGCAGGAAGACAAATGGCATTTTTTAAAATCCTCCCAATGAACCAGCAGTCATCTGCTGGCCTCTCCTCCTTTTTATTGCTTCCTAATGAGCTGCCTTCCCATCACCTCTAGCCTCCTGTTCCCAACCTGCATTTACACGCATGCATGGAAGAGAAGCAAATTGAACAAATTCATTAGGTTGGCCTGTCTAATAAAATGGCTTTGGTGACTTCTGGGGTTTTGCATCTTGCTTTTTACAGAAATCTCCTCTAAATCTGTAATGGCTACGATTGCTGGGCTTTTTCTGTCTGTACAGTTGGCAAGAACATCAGATTTTCTTTGTGTGGTGTCTCACATTTAACTGAGAACATTTCATTCTCAGTCTATATTTATATTTATATATATATTACATACGTGTGTGTATTTTTACTCTTTATTTGTGTATTTATGGTGGTAGTTTTGCCTCCTTGTTTATTTTTTTAGCAATGGAATGTTCATGAAAGTGCTTTTCAGGAGCTATTTAGAAAAGCAGCTGTTTCTTAGGGGAGGGGATCTGTGCTATTCCAGTCCACCAAACTTCCTCTCAGCCCTGGACTGCTCGGAGTGTGTTTGCCCTCCTGCTCTTCCCATGCTGCTTTGTTTGCTCTTGGACAGGTCAATGGTTCAAAGACAAGTGGCTTTTTACCTTGGCCACTCTCTTCCTTGTGGTTCCCAGCTCCTGCCTCCATCCCACCTGAGCAGTAGTGATGCTCCTGGGCAGGGGGGTTGTCCAAAGCTCTGCTCTGGTGTGGAGCAGCACCTGGAGCTTCAGCAGGGGGCTGTGCTCTTGTGCTGCAGTCTCAGAAGGAATACAGATGCCCCAGGACAAAGCCAAAGCCAGCAGGTGGGAGCTGATAGGGAGGGAAAGAGGCTCTCAGAAGATCTTGCAGCTACATCCTCTTCCTGTCCTTGTGGGGGGTTTTTTTATACACTCTTGGTGTCTTTGTGTTCCCACTACCCCGATGATAAAAAGGCCGTAACTGGCTCTTCTGGGAGACTTCAAATGCCAGAAGGTGCTGCTGGAGGCACAAGCTGGGTCAGTGTTGCTCAGTGTTTGCCTTTGGGGTCGGGCTTGGTACTTGAAACATAAACTGGTGGTGTTTTTGTTGTTTTTTCTTTCTGGTTTGAGAATTAGATTTTCAGTGCTGAGAAGAGTGACAAGGGGAGGCCTCACCTCCAGGTGAGAATTTTGAGTTTCATCTGTCTTTCTGTGTTCAGGTTCTTTGGCTCCATCTTTCTTAGCTGAAGAACCCTCTTCCTGTCTGGAATTCCCTGCATCAAGGCAGGAATAGGAACAGTCTAGGAATGAGGGTATCAGACCTCACAAAGCCATAAATTCATGGAAACCTTCTGTATCTTGTTGTCACATACCTGTCATTGCCCAGGAGGAGCAGCTGTGCCTCGGAATGCTTTGGAAAAACGTTCTCTAGGTAATGCTCTAGTTTTGTAGGGAACAATCCAATTCTCTTAGTCTGCAAAATCTGTTTAGGTATTTAGGAAGAAGCCAAATAAGGAAGGAAGTGAGACGTGCAAAGGACCAGAAATAGCATGGGGTTTTGTGAGTTTTCCTGAGGAGAAGCAGTGGTGACAGCTCATGTATGTCTGACACTAGCTCCCTGCATGGGTGCTGGCTCCACGAGGGTCTGTGTTCCTAGGGATGTGTTCCCACCAGTCCTGCTCCACACAGCCTGCTGGTGTAGGCAGCTCATTTAGGAGCACAGGCACTCCCTGTAGCCAGCAGAGCCTGACAGGAGGCACCTCTCTGAGCTCAGAGCAACCTGAACTCTGAATTTAAGCCCGTGCTGGGGTGTGAGCTGTGAGGAAACAGCACTCAGTGATCTGCTGCTGCCCACAGGCATGAGCTGTGGAGTGTCCTGCCCTGGAGGATGGAGCCTGACCCACAGGCCTCAGTGACTGGAGGGCAGAGGCACCCTTGGATCCAGCCATGCCCCAAACACCTTTGGGAACTCCCTAACCAGACCTGGAGTGTGCTCCATTGAAGCTGAGCTTTTAGGTGGTGGGGCAGGTGCCAGCACCAACCCCTGCAAGCTGCTACGTGCTGAGCAGGCTAACAGGGGTGTTACCTTGGCATGAGCAGAGCAAAAATATAAAAAAAAAAAAAAATTAAATAAAAAAGGGGAAGAAAACCCCACCCAAAGCAGCCCATGTGTCTGCAGAAGTGGAGGTTCTCAAGGTGAGCCCCCCCTGCTTCTCCATCTGCCTCTGCTGAGGGCTCGTCCTGTGAACCCTCACAAATCATCTCCTGCTCGTTGTGCACCTCTTTGCAGTGAAAATGATTTTATTCACAGGAGGTGATGTCACGAGATGGTTGTGGGGAGATGTGACTCAATGTTTGTATAATGCTTTGAAGATGCAGAGTGCGAAGTATTGTTATTTGAGATGGCAACAAAATAAAACAAAATATGGTCGGTGCAGCTGTTCCAGCCAAATCCATTTTCAGTTAATCTTCCAAGGAGGAATTCAAAATCAAAGTGAAAAGCCTTGCCAATTGGAACTTTACAGCTCGATGGGAAAGTTAGAAAGAGAATTAATTGGGTTTTAAATAGTTGTAACTGTATTGTGATGGAGTGTGATCTGAAGCGCTCATCTACTCCTGGTTGCCAATCAGTTTGGAACTGGGAATTAAACCTTGCTCAGGGGAAGGTTTTTTCAGAAAGGGGAAATAATTGGGCCATCTCACATGGCACACTGTGTAAATTGTCAGGAACTCTGAGAACATGCTTTTTCCACTCTCTGCTGCCTGTTTGCAGTAATGCAAAGCAGCCGCAGATGTGGAAAGCAGCGGAACAGCCACATGTCACCGAAAGGCTCCTTGGGGGTGTAGCTGACACCTCGCAGGAAGTTCCGGCTCTGCTCCTGCCCCCAAGGCTTGCTGCAGTAGGACAGGTGTTCTCCTGGCCTGGGACAGCTCTGGGGTTGAGTGCTGGTCCCTCAGCAGCCTCTCCTGGCTCGCTCCTACTCGTGTCCATTGCGGGAGAATCTGCCCTGTGGAGCAGGGTGTTCATTTGCTCAGTGTCATTTGCTGCCCTGCCTTCCTGCTCTCTGTGATGGCTTTTGGCCTCTCACCCCTCAGTTTTGGGAACACAGAATTACCGTGCTGACTCACACTAATGGTTCAGTGTTCCACTGAACGTGACCTAAACCCCCCATTAAGGGCAGATGTGCTTCAAAAGTGTTTCTTCCTCACGGCTGATGTTTTAAAATCTGAGAGAAAAAATTGCTCCCTGCACGGTGTCTGTGAGAGGGGCACAATAACACCCTCCCTTCCCAGGAGCAGTGCTGGGTTCAGACCAGCTGGAGAACACTTTCAAGTCACAGCCTGAAATTAGCAAACTCAACTATTTTTACCTCCCAAAGACCTGCCTCTTTTAAGGAAATGCAGATTTGATTTAGAGCTTTTACCTGATGTTCAAAGGGAGTTGGCCGTGTCTCTCAGCCTCTGTTCGGTGGGATTTGTGCATGTGAAGCACCTTTATAAGAGGGTTATTCATGGCTTCTGCCTTTCAGTGAGCTCACTGTTTTCCTGCTAAACCATACTGTTTGATTTTGCTCTCCTGTACAGAGGAATGTCTTCAGATCTAGTTTTTATTTTCTTAATGCTTTTGAAGTTACTTTTTCCTAAAATATGACTCTTAGTAAACACTTTGGTGCTTTAATTTGGCTTAAATTTACACTTGAATATTGAAGTTCAAAAATAGTTTTATAAGCAAATAAATGATGGCTCTGGGAGCTTTTCTTTTCATTATCTTTTCGTTATGTTAAACCCTATACCCAAGTAACTGCCTTATAAACAGCTTTATATTGCACTCAGGTGCAAATCACTGGAGCAACATGCTCTCATGGGTTGCAAATGGCACAACATCATAGGACACAATTTCTGCAGCCGGAACAAACAAGATCATTGGAAAGGTTGGTGATAAAAATGGGCATAAAAAAAAATCACTTTAAATCTAAACCTTCTATATCACAAGTAATAGAACAAAAGGGAAAAATAAAATTATATTTTTCTCTTCAGAAGCTACATGAGCCAGCCCAATTCTTCATGCTGAAAGGCTTTTCCTTATCATATTCCAAGTAAAATGTGTGTTTCCTTTGGAGCTGTGCTTGCTGTGACAGAAATGATTGCAGGACTCATTTTTCCTCACCTTTGGCAGGCTGATTTTCTCTGAGAATCAATTAGTTAGCTGTCAGGAACGAGCCTGGCTCGTATATTCTGCAACCCTGAGTGGACACTGCAGTGTGGAAACACCCGTGGCAAGTGTTCATTACTGGAGGTCTGGCAGTGAGAACAGAGCAGCACAGGAGTGACATTTCCCCCCCTTTCTGAAGAGAAATCTGTGTCATTAGATGCTCGTGTTTTGTTCTGAGGTGTAAATGTAGCCCTGCAGTTCCGAGCTGTGTCCTGGGGCCGTGACTGTGCTGCTGCAGGGGACACTGCACCACCCCTCACCCAATAAAAAAATAATTCCCAGCAAAACATCTTCCCTGAGAAGTTTTGTCAGAAAATAAAGCATTATGAAGTGAGGCACATGTGTGCTGCCTTTGTGTGGGCAGTGTTTTGGCTGTCAGCTGGTCGGTGATCGTACATTTTAATTAAGGCAGGGCACGTTGATGTGTGCATTTTCTTCGAGCTTGTTCGTCCTTGTAAGCCTAATGGACTTACTGAGCCCCACGAGCATGAACAAGCCTGGCAGGTCCCTCTGCCAGAGGACTTTGGCAGAGGTCCCTGTGCAGATAATGTGAGACGGCATCACTCGGGCGAGGGAATTGTCCAATCCTACGGCAATCCCGCTACTGTTCTTGGTAAAATAAAATACTGCAGGGGGCGCGAAGGCACTGTGAGGCAGGGGCTGCACTGGAGGAGAAGGAGGCTTCCCAGGCGCCTTTCTGGGCACGAGTTTTGGCTTTCTCGGTGCTTGTGTTACCAGCTGCTCTTAGGCACCGCTCCCCGCACACACCCCTGCGCTCCGCGGGCAGCGCACGGGAGAGGGGAACGGGGACAGGTGTGCGGGGTTGGTTTGTCTGTGAGGGGACGGGGCACCGTGAGGGGACAGGGCACCGTGAGGGGCAGCACTGTGAAGGACAGGGCACCGTGAGGGGCAGCACTGTGAAGGACAGGGCACCGTGAGGGGACAGCACAGTGAAGGACAGGGCACTGTGAGGGGACAGGGCACCGTGAGGGGACAGCACAGTGAGGGACAGGGCGCCGTGAGGGGACAGCACCGTGAGGGCCGGCAGGGCCGGGCTGCGGGTGCCACCTGGTGGCCGCGCCGCCCTCACGGCCGTTTCCCGCCCTTTGCCGCCGCCCTTGGTGCCAGAGACGCTTCAGCGCGAAGCGGGAGCCCATGTGGGGACGCCCCGGCCGCGGCTGTCCCGCCGAGGGGACCCACAGCCCTCGCCGTGTGGCAGGAATCGTGAGCGGGTCTGGCCGCGGAGGGAACAGCGGGCGCTGTGTGCCCACCGGCACTGCTGCGGGTGCTCTGAAACGTGAGTGACACTCCTCCCCTTAGCGCCTCACCTGCCGTCACGGTTTGCCCTGCATTATACTTTGAGTTCTTCCAAGGGAGAGCCCAGCTCGGCCCCAATGGAATGTGTCCTGTGGAGATTCCCTGCTGGGGAGATGCCCTCTCATCTTCCTCTGTGTCTGCCGGAGTGAGTGCCGGCAGGGAATTCGTGTGAGGTGACTTGTTGCCCTTTAGCTGCTGTCCCCACGCAGGGGTGCACGTCAGTGCTCACAGTGCTGGTCTGTGGTTTGCATCTGGAGCACATCCAGACAGGTGGAAAAGCTGAGGAAGGTAAGTCTGGGTCAGCATTTCTAACCTGAATCAGTTTATTTGAGTTGGTTTTGACTCACGTAGATAAAAGCCAAAGAGGAACGTAGCTCTGGATTCCTCAGGGTTTTTACTTTTTTTCCTCCTGTTTTATTTGCTGCTTTATTTCTGATTTCTGCAATTCTGGTGCTAGTAATTAGTAACTTTTGAAATTTTCAACAAATAACTCCAGGGGTTTGTTAGTTTGTCTGCTTGTTTCCCCAACACATGTTCACTAAATAACAAATCCACGAAATTCACTGAGCCGACTGAAGTGACTTCCCTGCTGACCTGTATTCCCGTGCAGTTCTTCTCCTGGTCAGATGGGGGTGCTCTGGAATTGCTATTTCATTTCAGGGGGCACTTTAGCACTTCCTTGCTAAATCCTCACCGAGGACTCACAAGCCTCGACACAAACAGTCCTGCCTGTCGTCTTCTAGCCTAGATACTGTAAAATTGATGACAGAGGGCTGGTTATCCTCCAGAACTATTCAGTATCTTTAGGTAACGCTGGAGGGGACCACCAGTTTCAGAGTGACACTCATACCAGTGCTTCCATGTTCTGTGCTGGTTGTCACCCCCCTGCCGTGGGCACATCAAACTTTGATTTCAACTTAGAAAGCACTGAACTGCCTCAAGAATTGCCTCTCTCCTCTGCCATAACGCTCCTGCCTGATCTGCTCCTGCTGGTTTTTACCATAACATTAAGCTTGCAGGTGTTAGAGTAAAGCACTGTCAGCTGAAATCCCTGGCACCACAACTGACTCTCAAATTTGTAGTCTGGCCTTAACCTCAGCACAAGCAAATGCTTATTTAGGTTGTTTTGCAAGTAGATGATTTAGAGACATCACCAAATTTCTGGCTAAAGACCTTTCCAGAAGCAAACAATAAATAGCAGCAAAGCATATCCTTGAAGTAGATTTTGGGTGCAAAAACCTGAGCATTAGAACATCTGTCTTTTCAGCAATGGGATAAATAATGCAGAATCAGCTTTTAGGATTGAAAATGTATTTCCTTGTTCTACACATGGTATGTAACAAACAGCACACCTGACATCCCCACAATGAAAATCACTGTTCTCTGGCAAAGGTGTTTGGTAGCCTTATAAATCCAAAAGAAAATCAGGTTGTTCAGTGCAATGTATTGTCCCAAGAAAAAGCGTGTAGTTACAGCAGCCCAAAATGTTTTTTCTCTAAGGAACATACTGAATGAGCTATATTATTTTCTAGATAATGAACAAAACATTCTTTATTATGAAAACTTTATGTTCTTTCATTAGTGTTATTAATGCTGGGGGTGTGTGGGTGGGAGAGCAGGTGGGTAGAAGTGGTAAATGGAAAAGCAAAAGGCATAGCTAGGAGGCTATAATTTCTTATGAAGTATTTCTCCATGTGAGACCTCTCTCCTTCAGAACATTTGTATAGAAGAGAAATACTTTGCATTTCCTGCAGTCTTCAGGTTTTTACTGCCTTTTGTGAGTGTGGAGCTTCTGAAAGGAAGCGGGGAGGAGATAGTTTAGGAAAGCCCATATTTATGCTGATGACATACAGGACTAACAGCGGTGGAAATTTCCTTGTGGTCTGGGCCAGTGCCTGGATCTTGTCTAAAACAATCTCTTAGGCTCAGAACATTATCCCTCTCTATCTCTCCCAAGCCTACAGAGATGGGACAAATTGTTTTCCTGTGCTTTAGGTGGTTTTCTCTCATTATCCTCTTCAGAGGTCACAGAGCAACAGTGGCAGCATTGGTTGCTGCACATGTGGGTGGATTCAGGTGGATTCCTGGGATGGGCTCCACGTCAGAGTACCCAGAACCCTTCCATCTTTTGTTTGCCTGGAAAATTGTGTCATTAAAGCTGATTCCTACATTGTTGCAACCAAATGTTCCAGTGTGGCAGGAGTGGTTCGGGAGGTTTTATTCCTGTTTCAGCCTGTTAGCCTCACTGTTGCTGTGGTAGAATCTTCCCCACAGACAGTAGTAAGGATTTAGGAACATCCTGCTCATGAGAATTCCAATGAGAATTTTCATTCAGGGTCCAGAAAACTTTATTAACACAGCTCTTTCATCCACAGTGTATCCAGAAATGCTTTTCTGAAGTGATCAGATTGAAACTTGTCTTCATAGTTGCACAGATCTTTTTCATGGCTGAGAGTAAAGTGAAATGAGCTTGAAATATCACTATATTGAGCTCAGCAGCCAGCTCCTCTCTAAATTAAAGACTCTATTTAAAAGAATAATAATAAAAAATAATTAACACAAGAATGGATGTTTGCAGCCCTATTAGTCAGAAGCAAGTGAGGTAATGAGCAAGATTAAAATCAGTGCTGGCCTTTCCTGTGCGAAGTTTATGGGCATTTAATGAATTTAAATGGGAAAAGGAAGCTGATAATTGAATTATTAGTAAGAACTTCATTCAGTGGGATGTGAGTGATTTCTCTTGGCTTTCACTGTTGTGCTCCCTTTTGTCACCTCAGCCTGTGTACTGGGAGCCTTGGATCTGTATTTATGTAATGGGGGAAACATGAGAAGTGCAATATTGATTCCATTGATTGGAAACATGTAATTAGCACCAGAAAAGATGAGCTGGAATTGGAATCAGCTGCTCAGAGGTTGCTGCAGCCACCTAAGGAGTTAGACAGGGGCAGAGAAGTCATTTGAAAGAGGGAAGTCTCAGGCTGGATGGATGCTTTTGTCTCTCTACGCTTATAAATTCCCACGTAATGCTTGGCAGTTAAATGGGAGTGTGTGAAGAGAAAGGGATTCTTACAGGAAACTCTGGCTGGGCAGTTTGCATCCATCCATACAGCATGGCAGAGAACAGCAGAGCAAAGAGAGCCCCAGCCCACACAACTAGCAGGGGTAATGCTGCAACATGAATTAATTTTCATTAAAAAGGTGTATGAAACAGCACGGGGACAAACTGCAGCTCCCTGCAGAGGGAAAGGGCAGTGGTAGGAAGGCACCAGTAGGGAAAATGCTGCAAATTGGTGTTGTAGAGAAAAGGCAAATGAATTTACCCTGTCAGCTGTGGGAGGTTTCTTTTTGTTGTAGACTGTGTGGTAGCTAATGTATATGGGCCCTTGTGGCTTTTGGCATCGTTAGCTTGGTTTGGTTTAGCACCTGAAAACCCATGAAAACTACTGGAAAAATCTAACAACTAGGAGTTCTCTGGCCACTGACATCCCTGCAGAGCAGTGGCCTGCAGAGAAACCCAGAAGGAACTCTTCCCTCCTCACAGAGGTCAGCGAGCTCGCCACAAAAACAACAGATGTTGAAAGGAAGTAATTTGAAGATGTAAGATTTAAATTGGCAGCAGGGGAAGATGAGTTGCCAAAGTGTGTCTTTGTTTTGTGTTTCTGAAAGCCTCAGTTCCTCCTTGTGGGAGACATCCACGTTTGGCCCCTGCACAGATACACTTGGTTCCATTTAATCTGCTGTGGTGCAATCCAGGGCTCAGCCTTAGAAAGAAAAGGCCTGTGAAGCAGATCCAGAGCAGTTGGCCCATGGAAGGCTCGGCACTGTCTGCTCTGAGCACTAGTGGTGAAGGAATCAGGTGAGGGGATTTGCCATGTGGCAAGAAGCAAGGGGCATTTGGCCCCCGAAATTCCCAAATGCAGCCTTTTTGTCTGTGTGTGAGCATTCCAGTAACTGAGGGTACCTCACTTAACCCCCTGTGCTCAAGAAAAGTTTAAGGAAAAAGAGATTATAGTAATAGGGATCTGTAGAAATAACTAAAAAGGCAGAATGTCAAGGACAATAGAACTGATGTGAGTTCTCACTGAGGGTATAGGATGGTTCTGAAACTCTATTAATTACTTTGTAATAAGTTGTAGAGGATCCTTTTTATTTATTGCACATACGTGCAAAGAAATGAGAAACATTTTGTAAAGGTAGTGGCCAGAGAAGGAGAGTAATTGAAATGTTAATTCTAATCATATGCTATGCTCATGCATTGATTTTTTAATTCATGTTATCCATTAATTAGTTAATGGCTGTAAAGCGCGTTGAAGATAGAAAACTATAAATTGCTGGGGACTATTGTTGCTGTCGTTATCCACTAAGTTTAATTAGTTCCTGTACATTTTAATTGGATTATTGAGATGTAAACTCAGCGAATGTGATTCCAGAGCAAATGGTGTGCTCGGGATCCTGGTGAAGGGAGCAGCTGCAGTGCCTGGATGTACAGATTAGAGCCCTGGCTTCCTTATGCAGATTGATACATAGGTCTCCTTAGCTTTGTCCTGCCCAGCATCCCAAGGCTTTCTGTGTTTAGGCCCAGACTAGGACACACTGAACCTGGCCTGGTGATGGTATTGCTGCAGAAGGGTCTGTCACAGTGCTCAGCAGTGATTTATGTCCCTGCAAAAAGAGAAACAAGAAGAGTACAGCACAAAGATGAGAAGATTCTCAATTTCCCTGTGGGACCAGCACGCTTCTGTCACCCTTTGAAGAAGAGGAGTTGTCTTTAAACCAATAATATCTTTACCAGTATCTGGTTGTAGCTTTTTCCTTTTTTCTATGTGTGTAATCCTGATGAAACCTGACAGTTTTGTCCTTTGTTCTTGTCCGTGCTTTGGAAGGTTGTGTGGAAAATAACTGTTTCTAGCCAGCCTTATTTATTTATTTACTTATAAATAGCTCATTTTGTGGGAAGCATCAACATCTGATCCTCTTGGAAGAAAACCTCTGGGAGGTTTTCCTTTCAGTTTGGTCCAAGCTGCTTCCCCCTGCCCCTGTGCAAGATCAGGGATATTGTGGGTTTGGGTAAAGTTGAAGATGGTCTAGTTCCAGAACTCGCTTTGTTTCCAAAGCAGTAATTTCTCAGCTGCAAATCTTTCCAAGGCTGCAGCAAAGCTTTGTGATTTGCATTTTTTCTGAGTGTTTTGATTTTAGTGCTTATAAGACCCTCTGTTAAAAAATCACCCAATAAAACGTAAAGGCATTACAGTGGAAAAAGGAATACAAATACATTTGCTCCTTTATAAAAGACATTTATCAAAGTCCAATCAGCTGGAATTTTCTAGTACATGGCTGACTTGCAAAATTCCTTTTAGCATCTCTGCATTTTTTGCAATGTAAGGAAGTACCACTTGGATTACTGCAGCTGTAAGGGGATTCCAGTTGACAAGAGAAAAAAGTAGGCAATGTGATTTTTTTTTTCTTCATTATTTTCTTGTTACCTATTTCCCCCCTTCTAATTTTGTTTCTGTTGTTTTCTCTGTGCAAATGTCAGCCTGCTTTTAAAAGGAGATCATGAATAAGGCTGATAAATAAGTACTTGAGCAGGGTACCTGTCCAGTACTCCTTGCAAATAATGGAAAGTCACATACTGGGGAGTTCTGGGACAAATTCTAAAATACCTCAGTGCTGTCTGCTTCCACAGTACTGAGTTCCTGCTCCAAAAAATATTGAGATTTGTTCCCTATTTTAATCATGACTTTCTGTTAGTTCTGGAGTCCTGTGTAGTGGCATCTTCAGTCCTTCAGTCTCCTTCAGTTGGGCTGAACCCAACTGTCTCTATCCTCAGATATTAGATAATTACAATCTTTTAGTTAACCTTTGATGAATGCTGGCCATGTCAGCCTAGGAAATCTCATTTCTGGATTAGGTGCTCTTTTATTCCACATGATGCTGCAGTTGTGAGGGTTCCCTCTGCAATGATCTTTGTGCACATTGTTTAGCTAATGTTGAAAACAGGGAAAATGCTCCCCCCCTGAGGAAGGGGGTTTGGGGTGTTCTGGCATCTAATATGTCCTTGTTGGACACAATTGTTTCAGCTGCAGCCACTCAGTTTCTCTTCAGAGCCACTTGCCCTTGGCATTTGTGATACCTCTGCTGTGACCCCAAGTGCAGCACTGTGGCTCTCCTTCCTTTCCCTGTGTATTCCAAACACTGTGTGTGTGTGTCAACCCACATTGCTGGGAACTCGCTGGAGTCGACAGGATTTTCCTGGCCATTCTGAAGAATAATTGGTGCTTTACTTAGATCCAGTCTTATTCTTTGAAAATGCCAAGTTGTCCCCTCTCTGGTTTACCTCTGTTTCTTTCACTATAGTCTGCCATGCCCCGCACACTTATTTTCTCTGCCAATAAATTCCTGCTCTGCTTAAAAGTCCAAACAAGCTTAAGCTCCCCTCATTTCAATGTCCGTCTCAGTGCAGCAGCAGTTTCCAGAGTTAGTGCGTCTCCTCTTGAATTGATTAAACAAAAGTAACTCAAAGGAGGACCCTTAGACTAGAAATTCTGATTTGGGTGTTCATTTTTGTTTTGCTGTTGCTGTTCCTAAGCAAACAGAACAACATCTCCAGTAATGTGCATGTCACTGCAACAGGGTGTTGTAATGATACAGCATGTAGTGTTTAGTTAGCACTGGATAGAATAGTTCACTTACCTAATATATTGAACACAGCTTAATGAAATATTTAATGGATTTTTCCCGCTGAGAGGAATCAGCAGAATAACTAACGAGTGTGTTCATGGAGATGAAAGTTGCAGAGGCAGGTGACCTGTGGGGATCACTGTTCATTCAATAACCTCATGAGCTGCCTCTCCAATTACTGTGCTCCTTCCTTCTCTATGATATTCTGTATATTAATATGTATATACATATTTCAGTGGTCCCAAACCAGTAAAGAACTTGAAAGTATCACTGCATGACACGGTGGTAAATGTTAAGTTGGTTACTGTTTGCTGAGCTGGCAATAAAGGTGTGATTTGTTCCTTCATTAGTTTGATGTCAGTGTGGGTTTACAGTGAGAAATGCCCATATATTACACGGCACAGTCATATTTAACTATATGACTGTGTAACTATATTTAACTATAATTCTGCCCCTTCCCTGCACTTTGTAGGAACCAGAGGTCTAAGGTGTAGCTTTTAAATTCTGGGAGCATTTTCCAGGTGCAACAACTTTTCTTGTTTTTCTCATAAAAATAATCTGTGAATAATAATCTAAAAAAAAAAAAAAAAAGGTCAAAAGGAGTCTTCTCCTCTGTTGCCTTCACTGGGCACTTTCACTGAGAACCAAACAACATTTTGCATAAGCCCAAAGGGTTCTGAGTTCCAGCTTCTTCATCTGTGTTGTTATTATGTAGCACCAGGGATAAGGAAATAGGAATTGTCAGAGCTGCAGTTGGTATAAAGGAAGGGAATGCTGTCACAGCCACATCTCCTGGAGAGGTTGTGTTACTCCTGCTGCTCTTTTTTAGGTCAAAGTTGAAGGGCTTTTCTCTTGGAATTATGTCTTGCAGCAGCAGCTGTATGGACTAAGCACCTCTCAGGTGAAGTTTTTAGGGCTGGCAGTGCAGCACTGCAGGTGAACTCCTTAGGAAATGAGCTGCTCCTGAGTTGCTGTCCTGGCTCTTGAGCCCAGAGCAGGAAGGACATTGTGGAAAGCAGCACTTCAGGTGCTGGATCTGTCCAGTGGCTTTGAGAAGTGCTGAGATGGACTCAGAGATGCAGGATATAGATTGGTGTGCAAAAGTCCTCAGTTCCTTGGTTTCAGGCTTTCCTTTGGTTACTTGATTTCCAGTTTTCTACTCAGGGACCAGTGCTTGGCTGGAAAGAACAGTTTTGGTCATGTTTTTAAGCTAGCCTAGTGTTTAAAGTGAGTCTAGGGAAATTTTCAAAAGAATCTCATTTTGCTTCCATGTAAAGAGGTAATCCCAGCAAAGATGTGAACACCTCAGAAGGGCAGGTTTGGATAATTTGGAAATCCCTGGAATTCTTTCCTGCTGTGGAAGCTGTCACTGTGAAGCAGCAAGGCGCAGGGAGAAATGAGCTTCTGTGATGGACTACTGGTGTTGCTGTGGAACAGGGTAAGGGGTGGGTAGACAGCAAATGATTTCACAACAGCTCATCTTACTGCAGGCTAAACCTGGATTTGGGGAGATTTGTTGAAGCTACAGAATTTTTAAACAGAAAAGAATTTGTAAACAGAAAGTTTACAAAATGCTGCCCTACCAAAGAAAGAGGTGGGCATAAAGGGCCATCGTGTAGCCATGAGGCAGCCAGAATGAGTGGGTGGGTGACTCATTTAAATATGTTGGATAAATTAAGATGATTCTAAATGAAAAATACTGTTTTAAACCATCTGAGATCTGTCCCATATACTCTTGCTGTAGATTAGTTTTATTTAAGCCTACGTAGCTTTATAAAAATGCAAGGAATAATCTCTTTTTCATAAAAAGGGTTTATTAACAAATACCAATAATGCCACTGAAGAGACAGATTGAACAGTCTTTTCCTATTAAAAATTGCATAGATTCAGGGAAATGATAAAAGAATGTGGAGGCTTTCCCTTCACTGGGTGAAAAAAAGTCACAGGGAGGAGTTGAACAATCTCATGTGAAGTATTCAGCATCCATCAGGGCAAGGGATTTTTCTGTGTTGCTGCCTGCAGGCAGTGGTGCCTATCTGCCTGGCATGGTATTGCTTCATCTCCAGAACTTCAACATTCTTTTCCCAGGATTTATCCTACCTTCATCTCATTCCAGTGCTTGTGCTTCCTAAGTATGGTGTAAATTCTTAAAGCTCTGTTGGCACCTTAGGGGAAGACGGGAGGTCTCCATCTTCACCTCGGCAGATGCTGTGCTGGTATTTGCTGCTTTTACAGGGCTGGGAAACAAAGGACGATGCTGTAGGATGTGCACCTTGTCTCTTTTCCCATCTCACTGGCATCCACTTTATTTCCATCAGCAACAGCGGAAAGAAGCACTTGGCTCTTTATTAGCTCACTAATCCGGTATGAACACAGAGTCCAGTGTTACCCAAAGGATGCACAGTTAAAACAACCCCACAGACGCTGTGGTTGTGTGTCTGTGTTGGACCCCAGCCACAACAAACTGTTATCTCTGCAGAAAAGTTGCCAAGCTCTCCATGATAAAATCAGCCCCATAAACGTGGTATAATTAAGGATTTCCCCTCTGACATCTGTGGATGTCTGTAAGTCATTGCTTCAGGAATGTCTTCTGCTGAGTTGGAAAGGTGCCTGATTCCATGTTTCATTTTGTCTCGAAGGATCAGCCATCTACCCCCTTGTTTAACTTTGGGCAGTTAGAAAGCATGTTCATTTACATAGCTCTCACTGACACTAACAACAGGGTCAGGAGTATTGGCCAACACCTGCAGAAGCAATTTCCCTGTCACTTTGAGTGGCAGCATCTTTTCCTGTGACTAACCCTTGACTTGAGGATCCCAGGTTTTTCCTGGAGGGGACACACACAACAGTCTGAAGGTTTAAAAAGTTCAGTGACTGAAAGCTGAGCTTTTATCCCCCCTCTCCAGATTGTTAATTTGAAAACACTTTTTCTAGGTTTCTTTTACATTTTCTTGTAGTTGGAAATATATGGATTTTTTCCTCTCTCAAAAGTATTTCTGGGATGAGAAAACAGCGTGGTGGCTGGTTTGGTTTGTTCCAGGTTGGCTCTTTACTCTTACCTGTGGTCAAGTCGGGAGCAAAAGGTGAGGATTCTGCCTGTAAATGTTTTGGATACAAAGGTGTCTGTACTGAAGGATTTAGTTCATGGTCAGCTTTAGCTACCTGGAATTATCCATAATATCCCTTGTGCACTGGCAGTATCAGTCTATTAATTTTTATATATAGTGACACTCTATGAACACTCTGAGACTCCATTAGGAAAAATTTTATATTGTATTGTAAAATATTCTTCTGTGAATGCATTGATGTAATTTATGCTGGTATAGTGACTACAGGAGTGGCAGTCAGGGTTGGAAAATGAGCCCTGTGATGGTGAAAGAGCAGGAGGAGTGGCTGGATCCTGTGGTCAGTGAGGGCTTGCACAGTTGGTGTTGGTTTTTGTGACCACAGAACCCTCTTTGAGTGTCAAGGACTGTGAGGAAGAGGTGGGATCCACTTGGCCAAATCAGGCAAAAGCATTTTTGCCAACATGCTGACAAACCTGGTGAGGAGAACTTTAACCTGGGGATGGACAGGAGAGAGCTGGTGACAAACGCACCCAGGAGGGAATAGTGGACCACCTTGGCAGGCAAGAGGTGTGGAGTGATGTGGACAAGAGAGACATCAGAAACTGCACACAAGACTGAAGGGTCCACCTAAAACATTTTCACTCAAATGAGAAGGTCCTGAGAGAAAAACCTTGCAGAGGAAGCTCCCCCCCTTTTCCTGGGAAATCAGCACAGCTGGGATTAAGCAGCAGCCAGTGTGGGTGATGCTGTGAGGTGTCAGCTATGGACACATGAATGTTGAGTAGAACATCTAGAAGCAACTGTAACTAAAATTACTTGAACTTTTCATTTTTAAAGCTCTTTCCTCTTTCTTCCAATTTGGGAATGACATTTTTCAAGGCTGAACTCTTCTCAAAAGTATTTTAGGAAGGTCTGAGCAAAAACAGTTTAGCCATCTTTATGTAAAATGACTGCTAGGAAAGTACTCAGCTATGACACATTTTTGGCAGAGAGCTACTGAACAGCTTTAGGGCCTTGTTGGAAATGACAAAAGTGTTTTTCAAATAATCACATAATTATTATAGGTTATAATAATGCTTAGAGACTCCACCCAGCCATCAGAGACTGAAAGCAAAGCAAGTCCTCAAGGACATGCAGAAGAGTTTGTGAGCAACCATTGTGACACATTTGAATGCCCAGGGGTGAGCAGGACATGGCAGTGAAAACATTACTGAGCTGGCACACCATGGCCAGCTGTGGAGGTTGGGTTGGACAGGAATCCACGTTGCTGCTGGCATTTGCCACATGGTGTGGAAGAACTGGAAGGACAGGGGCTGCCACCTGCCTTGCCACTGGTGAAAGGTTGCAGCAATCCCAGCACTGCACCCTAGCCCCATTTGCCCAGACTCTCTGTTTGAGCCTGTGAATGAGAGTTATTCAGGGCAGCGTTGCAAAAGTGCAGCTTTAATGTGAACATGGAAGTGTTTGTCTTGAGACAGTTGTCCTCACCATGGATGGTAACAGCCTAGGAGCTGGGAAGTACTTGGCGTTGGAGCAGTGAGGTGGACTGTCTAAAAGTAAAGTTTTAAGCTTGCCAGGAGATGGGAATAATTATGTAGCACTTCCCACTCTCGTTTTGATCTTGTTACACAAGCGTGAGTGAATGTGAAATTAGAGCCTCTCCTTATAGAAACGTTCCACATTAGTTTCACTTGAAACCTTCTTGGTTCCATTATTAGAGCTACATTTGTCCCAGACTTTTGAAGTTTGACTTTATTAAACTGTTTCCAGTGGCCATCCTTGATGAATTGCCCTTCCCCATCGGTGCCTGTCCAAAAGCTGTGCCTCCCAAAGACACCAGTGTGGAGGTGTTTCCCATTTGTGGGAACGTGGTGTTCCCTGGAGCTGTTATCTCAGAGCCGAGCTTTCTGTGGCACCCCGTGATCAAAGGCTACTCCTGAGAAACACAGGGAGTCTTGAGGTGAATGGACACTCTTTCCTGAAGCTTTTGGATTAAGTAGTTTTATAGACATTTTTCTGTTAACTCTTTATTTTGTGGAAATTAATTAGAACTTGTAAAAATCCATCATAGCCGTTATTGTGGCCTTTTCCTCAAGCTGTTCTTTTTTAGTCGCATTAAAATGGAATATATTTGGGCACAAAAGTTGACAGGTCCTTTCACTGTATTTTTGCTGTGGCTGGTCAGATGCTTTTATCTAAAGCTTTGTTCTGTGCCGTGGAAAAAATTCCAGAGGATTTAAGAGAGTGATAGAGTTTTCAGAGAAAATAAAATTCTCACACACTTGGTGCTGCTTGGGAAATGGGATTTCATGCTGGCAAAGCTCCAGGCTTTGTTGAAGCTCTTGTTGACAGTGATGGACTTTGGAGTTCATACTGCAGCTCAGCCAACATTCCCACCCTTCTGTGCTTCCCAGGGACTCTTTGGAGTGGGCGTGGTGGGTGCTGAGTAGCAGCCTGGACCTGTGGTGGCAGCTCAGATGTGATTCCTGTGCCAGGACTTTGGCAGGGGAGGAGCTGGTGTGGTCCTCTGGGCTGCCCTGGCTGGATGGAGTCATGGGAGACTGAAGGTACCTGGAAAATGGATCAGCTGGAAGAACATCTCTGAATGGTGTTTGGGAAGGGAGAACACTTGTTTGTGTATGGGGAAAAGGCAAAGCGTGGCCTGTGATGGAAAGGAGCAAGAGAACTTTTATTGTGATCAAGCGACAGCTGATAGTTCAAGGAAGGGAGTAGCAATAAGAACAAAGGAACAGTGTTTGGTTTAACCATTCTTGTGGCAATTCTTGAATTGGAGTAAGAGCAGAAAATAATCCTTGACTAGTCTGGTCCTGTGGCATCTGCAGGGAAATGCTGGCTGGGACAGTGATGTGGAACAGGTAGGGCACAGGTTGCCTCTGCAGAGCCAGCCCTGCTTGTGGGGCTACAGCCTCGTGATCTGCCAGTGCTGGCATTAAGTATTTTTATTTTTGAATGAGAAATCTTCTTTAATCCCATGTAATTATAAAATTGCAAAGTCGGAGGTAGTAAGGGCCCATTAAGTGAGGCAGCCTCCTGTGCCCACAGGGGATTGTTCCGGGGAACTCAGTGATTGAAAAATGGGCATTCAACCAATTATTCACCTAATAGTCTCGGTTCATCACTTCTGCCACTAAGATCTGACGTGTCATCTTTCTTTGTGAGCAGCATGAACGGATTATCAAGTTTCATTCTCAAATGATCTGCAAGGCAGATTTATGCAGAGCCTTTGTATCTCTAAGCAAATTGGGAAACGCGAATCTCTCGCTACACCGCGGCCGAGTATTCTTAAGACAGGGCTATAAATAGCCCAATCCTGATTCCCGGGGGGGCTCCTCTCATGGCATGCGACCTTCAGCGGAGGGGCGGCGTGAGCCCGTGGCTGCGCTGCGGGGCGCGCCGAGGCGGTGCCGGCTGGCGGTGATGTAATGGCCCCTGTCGCCTGCCGCCCCCGCGGGGCATCGGCTCGGGCCGCGGGTGGGTGCGGCGCTGTCCGGCGGTGTCGGGGGGGGTGTGTGTGCCGCCGGTGTGGCGCTGTCCGGCGGTGTCGGGAGGGGTGTGTGTNCCGGGCCCGCACCGCCCCCGCCCGCACGTGGCGCGGCCCCGCTGAAAAGCCGCGAGCGGCCCCGCGCCCGCCACTGGCGCCCCCCGCGCCCGGCGCTCCCGCACCGCTCCCATCCCCTCCGAGCCCAGCCTCCCGTCCCCTCCTGCCCTGCCCGCCGCCATGGGCCGCGCTTCGCATCCTGTCCTGCATCCCGCAGCCCGGGCGCGGTGAGAGGCACCGCCGCGCATCCCCGGCGCCGCGGCGGGGACCCGAGCGCACGCAGCTGGCGCTGACCTGTTGAAAGAGCCGCGCTTGTCTTGGGGATCCTTTGTCTCGGTGTTTTTGTCTAATTTTTTTTCCTTCTCGACGGGGGAAGTTTGCTCCCCAGGCTGTGACCCGGCTTCCTCCACACCCTTTCCTCCTCGTCTCCCTCCTGTTTTCCAGGATCCACTGCCCGGGGCCAGAAGCAGTCTCCCTCGTAAGCGCCGGCCCCGCGCTGGAGCCGGGGGCACCCGCGGGCTCCGGGCTCGCCCTTTCCCCCGGCGGCGGCGGTGGGGCAGCCCCGGGAGAGCGGGGAGGCTCCGCGGGTGCCCCCGGGCTGCCACCATGGCCAAAGTGGCGGCGGAAAGTTGCGGCTCGGCGCCGACCGAGGACTTGTCCAAGGTGTCGGACGAGGAGCTGCTCAAGTGGAGCAAGGAGGAGCTGATCCGCAGCCTCCGCCGTGCCGAGGCCGAGAAGATGAGCGCGATGCTGGACCACAGCAACCTCATCCGCGAGGTGAACCGCCGCCTCCAGCTCCACCTCGGCGAGATCCGCGGCTTGAAGGTAGAGCGGGCTGGGCAGGGTGGGACCCCTGAACTTGGTGCGGTGTCTCCGCGGCCACCGCCCGTCCCGCCGGGAGCGGTCTCGCCAGGTGGATGGTCCGGGAGGAGCCGTTCCCGAAAACCACAGGAAAAGTGGACTAGGACTGGGGTGAATAGCGTTTGATCCCGGTTAAAAATGGAGTGTCCGGCAAAAAGATGAGCAGCTAATTGGGCAGGCCGGGGAGCACAGCTGGTGTATGCTCTGCCTCCGTATTCTCTGGGGTGATAGAAACACTAAAGTCTGGTCACCTCTGCTTTGGAGTTAAATGATCCTGCCTGAAGTACAGGAGAAATAAGGGTGTGCAGAGCTGTAGCTGTTCAAAAGGTTTTGCATAGCTTAGACTGTTTTCTGTCCCTGTGTTCAGCTGCCTTAGTCTGTCGGGCAGTCAGGCTGCTGGAGAGAGTTGGTCATTTCCAGGATGCAGTGCAGAGTATGGCAGGAGGTAGCAAACCCTTGGGCTTGGTTTTGGGGTGATCACAACCAATCCCTCGTTTATTGTCTGAAAAAGACATCTGATAATGCATTTCTAATCAACCATTTTCAATTGTATGCTTGTGCAGGCTGCACATTAGAAGTCAGACCAAGTCTGTCATGGTTTATCCCTTCTTAATTTCACTCTTGTTGGGTGAGAAGCTTAGTCCCTAATGTTCCCTTCCCACTTCTGAGGATTGGGAAGATAGTGTGACTGCTTACAGGGAGTTACCTTGCTTGTGTATTATAGACCCAGAAAGTTATCCTAAAGCAGGTAGGACCATAGAACATTTTCAGTCTTGTTGCTTTGAGGAAGGACATTGTTGGAAGTTCCTTCAGTGAGCCTGGAGGAAAGGAGAGGAGAGGCAGATGCAGTGTGGGCTTTTGAACTATTATGGAAGTGTATTAAATGAGAGTTCTTCACTTGTAGAATGGATTTAAATTATGAACTTATTGAGAAAGTGCCTTTGATGAGAGTGTGGCATAAAATAAACAGCTCCTGGGGGAAGGCTCTTCCCATCTCCCAAGTTTTTGTGTTCTGTAAAGTATGGGGAGGTGTGTCCCCTCCTTCTTTTTTACTATACTTGGTGTCTGGGGGTAAAAAAGACCTATCCATGGTAGTATTTAGTAAAATTGAAGCTGAGGTTTTAAATATGAGTTCAATTACAACAGTAGTATCTTTCTCCCAGTTACATGCAAAAGTGTTGTGATATCATGTAGATTTTTGCATCCTTCAGATACCTGACCAAGCACACCACGATGTGTAGGAAAGAGTGACAAATTCCCTTCTCAGTTCTGACCTCCTTAAGTCATGTGTAACTTCCTCCTTTTGTTCGGATGCCTCGTCTGGAATTTCTCAGCAGGATCTGGAGAAGGAGGTTCCGAGCCCTGTGTTGGTGTCTGGACATCTCCCTCCTTTGTTCTTCGTGCAATTCCCGGTCCAGGAGGAAGAGTGAGCAGCTGGGTGCTGCCTTCTGACTGAGGAATTGTGGACTTGCACCTCTTTTTTTAT
Source organism: Formicarius rufipectus (assembly GCA_013399695.1). NCBI lineage: Eukaryota > Metazoa > Chordata > Aves > Passeriformes > Formicariidae > Formicarius > Formicarius rufipectus. Next base: position 124,593 of record VXAU01003743.1, on the reverse strand, counting down.
TCCACCGTGGGATCTTTTCAAGTATCTCTCACCAGCGTAGATTTTTAAGGACACCTTGTAGCCTTTTTGCATTGTCACATACGGGCTGAAATGATCGAGTTCAAAGTTAGTTGGAGACAAAGATCAGACAAGGCAGGCATTCATGTATCCGGATCCAGTGGTGTTACAAAAGCTTCCTTTTCTTGGGAAACAGTGCTCAAGTAGTCTTTCCATAAGGACAGCTCTTTAATAATTGTAGTTAATCTCTACTTATGATATCATACCTAAGAAGGCATGAATGTGGAGATGGGAGAAAGAGAAATATGGTCCCAAGTCCAAACTAGGAGGATAAAATACTGAAAATGTTTGCTTTGGCATTATTTTGCTATAGGAACAGCTTGAACCTTTTTAACTTCAGAGTATTTGCTTCAGGCTGTTCCTCACTTAGAGAAGGGCATGGAATCATGGGCTTCATTTTATTAGGAGTGAAAAGGTCTATTAAAGCAGATTATTTCATTTCAGAGTGGGTGAAGCAATTCTGGTTAAGTGATGACTGACAAGGCTTCTTCAGTGCAAATCTGGAACAATATCAAACAAACCCCATTATGTTTTAATCTCTAAAATGTTCATCTTTATATGTGACTATGCTTTAGGGAATATAATCGTTAATAATTAATTATTTAAAGGAGATTACAAGTTCTGATGTACCTTGCAGTTTTACTCAGGTGAATATTTCTCAGGGGAGTGAGCTCATCATGAGAGCGCTTATGATCTTTTCCCAGTTTGGGAGCTAAAGTACTGTGATATTTAGTATGAGAATTAATTAAGTACCTGAAACTTTTATACTAGTCTTTGAACACTTCAAACTATCTCCAAGTAAGTTGGTTTTGGCTGGCCAGCAGCTTTGTTTGTTTGAAGCACTGTGCTCTTACAATGTGCCAGATCTACACGTGCAATTATTTGTGCCTCACTTGAGTGCTTAAATGATGATCTTGTGGCTTGTGTAACAGTAACTGCATAACATCAGTTCCTTTAGATACTTCCCTAATCTTTCTTTTCAAGGATATCAACCAGAAGCTGCAGGAAGATAACCAAGAGCTGAGAGACCTGTGCTGCTTTCTAGACGACGACCGGCAGAAGGGCAAGAAGGTGTCCCGTGAGTGGCAGAGGCTGGGCAGGTACAGTGCCAGTGTTATGCACAAAGAGGTGGCCTTATACCTACAGAAGCTGAAAGAACTGGAAGTGAGACAGGAAGAAGTGGTCAAGGAGAACCTGGAGCTGAAGGAGTTGTGTGTATTGCTGGACGAGGAGAAGGGTGGTGGAGCAGGGAGCCGGAGCTCCATCGACAGCCAGATCAGCCTGTGCCAGCTGACGGCCACGAGCGCCTACATCAGAGATGTTGGGGACGGGAGCAGCACCTCCAGCACGGGCAGCACAGACAGCCCGGACCACCATAAACATCATCCCAGTACTAGCCCAGAACACCTGCAGAAAACCCGGGCAGAAGGAAGCCCTGAGCACCAGAAGCACAGGAGTATCAGCCCAGAGCACCTGCAGAAGCCCCGCAGTTCTGGCAGTCCCGACCATCACTTGAAAGGGCCGAGCCCTGAGCACCACAAAACCCTTGTCAAAGTCCCCGACCAACAGAAGCACAGCAGCAGCAGCCCAGAAACTATCCCAAAGCACGTTTTGAGCAGTAGCCCAGAACACTTTCCAAAGCAGAGGCCTGGTAGCAGCCCTGAGCATCAAAAGCACGGCGGGGGCAGCCCAGACCACCTCCAGAAGCACACGCCGAGTGGAAGTACAGAACATCTCCACAAGGTGAGGGGCACGAGCCCGGAGCATCTCAAACAGCACTATGGAGGCAGCCCCGAGCACCTCAAACACCTCAGCGGAGGCAGCAGGGAAGGTACCCTCAGGAGACAAGTGACAGAGGACCTGTCCCCGCACCACAGGAGTGTTTACAACGGAATGAATGGTGGGTCAATAACGCTAGTGAAAGCTCTCTCTGAAAATTCCTAAGGTAGTTGCAGTGGTATTTGAGGAGGAGGAGGTTGTTTGGTGTGAAATGCAAGGTAACAAGTCTGGTATCAGCATTGTTCCCTCAGCAGGTGATTCAGTCTGGGTAGACCTGTCTGTCCATGCAGCAGGTGTTGGGCAGATTAAAACGATAAGGGAAAGGTGCCTTTGGAGTGCAGGTGCGAGGTGTCAAGGAGCAGCTCCTGCCTTGACCCTGCTCTGTGGCTGGCAGATGTAAACTGTTTGTCCCCAGGTGGATTTCTGTTTGCATCAGAAAGGAATTGCATTATGTTTCTTGTCCTGCCTCTGTTTGAGTCAGCAGAGTGGGGCTGAATGTCTCCAATTTCATTTCCACCTTCCTGTAGCTTTAAAGATTTTAAAATTTCCTGTTTATTGATTGAAGGCTTCTTACATCCTTTTCCATAAGCTTTGGAGGAGACCCCAGGTGAAGAGGAGGCTCAATAGAAATGAATCTGATAGCTCCTAAAGCTTTTCAAAGCCTTAAGTTTGCATATTTTTACGTATAACAAATTAAGGAAGATCTGAAGGGGTTTTGTTGCTGTTGTCACTGCTGCTGTAGAACAGTTCCCAATAAACATGCCAAGCTTTTAAGAGCTGTGTATCCTCCCTGATTGAAATGAGTTGCTTTCTTAGGTTAGTCACAATGTAAGTATTTGGTTATTTTGAAAGTCAAATGGTTGCAAAGTTCTAACATCCTACTCTGCTGTAGAAATAACTCTTTATAGACTTAGAATTTTGTTTAGCCTGCTCCTTTTGTTTCCTCCACGTGCTTTGAGATGTTTTCCTGATGGAAATTAGTGTCCTAGTGGAGAACCCTTTCCTCAGATCCAAACTGGTAAGTGTAGAGACTTGTCTCTGTAATGATTTTAAAATGGTTAATAAGGTGAGTGTGTGACAAGTATGTGCAGGTGTGCAACACAGAAATTACTGAAGCTGGCCTTGTGCAACTTCCATTGAATGCTGTATTTCCTTCTGCAGTTAGTTCCTTCTGTTGTACCCATGATGTTCGTCAGTCCACCACTGGTTATGTAGGGAGGCCATCTGAGGTTTTAAGTATGTACTTTTAAAACACACTCAGCTGAAGACAGTTTTTGTGTTTCCAGCACAGGGGGTTCCTGGGCTGTTTGTCCAAGTACCTTGTCAAGAACCATCTTGCCAAAAGTGCAGCGAGAGCAGTTGTTACTTTAATCCCCAACTGACTGGCATCCTTTGTGCAGCATATTGCAACTGTCTATGCTTTGGACTCAGGCCACAAGGTGCTGGAGAGGGCAGCTGGTGCTTTTGGTAGGCTGTTTATTGACTTTAATCACAGCTTTGCCTGTCCTAGGCTTTATATATAATCACTTTTACACCAAGTCCTCCTGGGTTTGACAACTTCTCTCAGCAGTAACTTGTCAAACCTCTGCTCTTTCATATTTATATAATCTGATGCAAGCTCAAGGTTTAATTCTGCCATTCACCTGACCTTGGTCAGTGGTAAAGCTCTTGACAGCTCTGCCATGAGGAAGAGGCTTTAAACACCAGGGAAATATTTGGTCTTCACAGCAAGGCTGAATCGTTCTGGGCGTTTGGTGTTGTGATTTCACGGGGAACAGTTAATATGGAAGTGGTAGAAGTGCTGTCCATTAGCACTTCATATTGTTGTGCCAGTAATGTGGAAATCTTCATTTTCTTTTTCTGTGTCTGTCTGACCCTGCCAGCTGAGTGTAGGGGATTGAAAGCCTCATCTGCATCTGGTGTAAGCAGTGGTGAAATTGTGACAGCATGAGTCAGAATGGCCTGGAAAGCTGGCCTTAAACTCTCATGAGAAATATAACAGGACCACATTTTTGATTCTTATCCCAAAACCATGTAGTAAGTATTCAGTCTCATACTGGAACCTAGTCTGTTTTAAAGTCTGGAGGATATGGGGCTGGCAGAAGTGGTTGCACATCTGTGTGATGAGTTTGCAGGGCACTTCTAATCTTGTACTTGAGGAGTGGCCTGCGAGCAGCAAGAGCGAAGTGCTGGGGACAAATAGCAAAGACAAATGTGTTTTGATTCCTTTTGTAAATGAAGGCATGAAATAGCATGTTTTAACTATGTAATCAGCATTTGCAGACTGTGTCCAGGCCTGTCCCACCTTCCTTGGTGTGAGCTGGGCTCCCCTGTGAGCACAGGGCAGTGCTGGGTGCTGTGGTGTGTCTCCTCTGCCAGCACTCGCACTGTAGCAGAGGGCTGGGCGGTGCATCAGGGTGTTTGCAGCTGTCTGAGCACCTCTCTGGCTCGAGTCAGAGCAGGGGCAGCACAACATGCAGTGCCATCAGGAGTGTGATGTGCAGCTTTGCAGGATGTGCTCATGCATTAATCATTTGGGCTTCATGCGTGTTTGAAGCTGTCACGAGGTGTGTGGGAAGTTACCTCAGCCCTTGGTCCCCGGGCAGGGCTGAAGGAATAACGGATGAGGTGATAACATTTCCTTTCACAATCCCTCTCGTTTTCTATGCTCAAAGGTTTGATCTCTGGATTTTTTCTTGCACGTCATGTCAGCTTTCATTTATAAGATTTATAAGGCTTTAACAAAATCCTGCTTCATGGTTCCCCTACATATTTTTCTCAAATAGGTGTCCTCTGCCTTTGGAGTGACAGCAAATGGGATGGGCAAGCTAAACTTGATGTTTGTTAATTGAAAACACATGTATTTCATTTTAAAGGCCTTAACCAAATAAGACACGATAGCAATCTTTTGCTGTAATCACACTTAAATGTTCTGGTAATGAGAACAGAGGCATTTGGGATAGAAAGATTGCTGAAATTAGGAGAGAAAATACCAGCAGTAAAGGCATTTTGAAGAGAATATTAATGCAGCCTGGAAGAATACATGACAGTTTAACTCTGACACAGATACCTGGGCTATAAGTGCCTTTATATAAATTGATCTGCCTTCAGCACTTGCAATCCAAGTGTTGTTTTTTTAGTCTAAGCAATTTATTCTCAACTTTCTATTTTAAGAAGTCCTTTGTTTTACTCTGAGCTTTGACTTTTGTGTGAAAGGAAAGTATCCAAAGGGTTTCACATGTGCTTCTTGCTTCCTGCTGAGGTTATTAATGAGGAGAAGTAAAACTGCTGACTAACAGCTCTCATAGTGCTGGAGGTGTGAGGGCTCTTACAGAACAAATGCAACATCACCTCTCCTTCAGCAAAGGTGTTTGTAGGCTAAATAGAGGCTCAAATTGAATTTTGGACACTTTCTGTTATAAATATGCTTCTCAGAAGGACAGTAAAGTCAGAAAATACTGCGCCGAGTGAAGAGGGGAAACTGCAGTATGACTTCAGAGAGAAAAAACTAACAGTGTTGCTGAGTTAACTGATACCCTCTCTGTGCAAACAGCATTTGCTGGCCAAAGAGAGGGATGATGTCATGTTCTGATGTGGGTTTGCTCAGTTATGTTTCTTGAAGTTGAACTGGAAATGGTATACCAGTCATTACTAGCAGTGTACAGTACTTGGTGTGTGATTCAACCTTGCCTGGTGGCACCCACCACTGCCCATCTGCCAGCAGCCTGGGCAGCATTTCTTACTCCAGAGAGCATAAACAGGGGCTACAGGATCCACTGGATTTTCTCCTCTCCAGCATGAAGTAACTTACTGTTTATTTCAGATACTTACTTTTGAAGTGTGGAGCTCTGTAACTCAATCTTCCAGTTGAATTCCATAGATTCTGTGCCAGACTTGTGAATTGGTTTTAGCTCTTCCATGCTGTAAGAGAGCTGGGACATGGTATGTGAATATGGATGTGACCAGAACATGGTGCATTTATCACTGAGGAGCCTTTTATGGAGTTGAAAATGTGGTTTGTAATATCAAAGCAGGGAACCTCCTGGTAACTCATGTTGTAGAGCTTTTGGGGGATGTTTACACTTCCACGTTCCTCACTTCACTGGCAAAACCCCTTTGGGTTGGAGTGTTGTAGTGTGAGGAGGATCAGCCTTCCAGCCAAACTCTTGATGCATTAATGGCATCAGTGCCTGTGCTTACAGAGAGCCTGGCCTAGTTTTGCACAGTTGTGTGGGTGTTCAGCACTGGTTCCTTCAAAGTCCAGTGGCTGATCCAAGTGTGAAACAGGTGCTGGGCACAGGGGTTTCCTGTCATCCCTGTTGGGGCTGGACAGTGGCAATGGTGGCAGGGACACCTGTGAGAGCACCCAGCCTTGTGTGACACTCAGCACCTGCTGGGAGACACTGCTTTCAAGTGTCATGCTTTTCTGGTTTCCCCTTGGGCTGCAAATCCTGCTCAGGGGTGACTTTGTTTTGCAGTAAGGGCTTGATGCTCGTGCAGGCTCTGTGTGCTGGGAGCTAGAATCAGAGCAGGGAACATCAGTGCTGCCTGTAACCCATCACTGGTGTACCATGCAAGGGATGGAGCTGATGTATGGGATTTTCTTCTGTTGATTTCATTGCAACATTTTTAAAAAATCCTGTCTTTTCTGAGTAGCGAGTGGGCATTTGTTTTGGTATGTGCAGGACACAATAGAAGCTTATTTATTTTTCATGGTGATTGGGTCAAGAGTTAAGCCATTTGCCTTTACCTCAGAGAGCTTCTCAGGAGTTTGCATGGCTGGTACTGTTGTGTGCCTGAAATATGTGGGCAGATCTATATGTCATTTTATTTTCCTTAGTGCCAGAATGGCAAGTGGTCACATCAAAGCCTTGCCTGAACCCTTGCTGAGACAGTAGCTTTAGCCCAAGCTCAGACCTTGTGTGACAGTCCTTCTCATGGCTTCCGCACTTCCAGTGTTACAGTTTTATAATAGTAAATTATGGGTTTGGAAAGATCAGTGATTAAATTGTCACCTTCTCTGAACTCTGGCACTTATAATGCAGAGTCAGAATATTAGAATAACTTTTGCTAAGTGCTGCTTGTTTAAGACATTCAGCCTTGTAGTGTGTATTGTGTGTCAAAGTGTCCTGTCTCTTGTGTTGTATCTATTAATGGGATTTTTTTTTTGTATATTCTATTTATTATGAAGTTAACAATGGAGAGTTGCTGCAGGCTGTGCAGAGATTGGAGCTGTCCTGGTTAAGTCAGGTCAGTGTAGTGTGGGGTTCAAATTTTGCTCTGCAGCTCACACACACAAAGTTCATGGGTGTTGACAGGAGCAAAGGACAGCAAGGCCTTCCAAATTATAGTGTATTTAATGAGCTTTATATAATAATGCTTTGTGTACAGAAGAAAATGGCTGTGGCCATGAAAAATCATTGGCTTCTGAGCTAGTAAGTCATGTCTTAATTAGTAAACTGAAGCACAGCTTGTCTCAAGCCATATTGTCATATGCATAGATAGATAGTTACTGAGAGAGCAGTGAGAATTATCCTCAAGCTGTGATCTTGATATAAATGTTGTCTGTGTGTGCTCCTTGACTAGTTGAAGGGTGGTCTCTGGGCTGAGAATCAGTGGGGCTGGAACACCGGGCCTGGAATTTTGTTTCCTGCAGAAAGCAGAACAATAACCTGTTTCGGAGGAAATGAATTACAAAGCATAACATGGGAGGGAGCGAAGGACATAGAGCAAAGTTATCTGAAAAAATAGCAGTGCTACTAGTCTGTGCACACTGAGTGGGTTTGCATATTTATTTTGGAAGGTGCTTTTAATTCTGCAAGGCACACAGAAAAGCCAGGATCATGATGGGAGATGTGTCCACGAGCATTTGGTACGCAGCAGGGAGGGGTGTGCAAATTTATTGATTGTGAATGGGAAAGCTGCTGTCTGGAGCTAGGCTGTCTTAAAAGATGAACAGTGGTGTGAAGACTCTGAATAACAAATAGTCTTAGTTCTACTTGTCAGTTCTGCTCAAAAATGTCTGGCATATTTGCATTGTTTCTGTGACATTCATGGGGATAGAAAGAAAGCAGCAGCTTTGGATCCGTGTACTTCAGCAAGAACATGTTTCCTCTACCCTTTATTTCTTATTTGCATGATTTGTGTGAACTTTACTGATTTGTAAAAGTCCATATAGTAATTTACGGGGTTATTTAGAATAATCACAGTGTTCAAGCACTGTCAAGAGTAAAAGATGTGATAGCTGAGGAAGTCCAGTGAGCCATGTGGTAGCCAACAATATCAAATGTCTTCTAAAGGTCTCCATTTCTCCTCAAGGAGAATTATTCCGGAGTGTTTATGCCTGTAATACTAAACAGCTCTAATGTGATCAGTAGTGAGATAGCTCCTTCAAATGTTTGACCTTGAAACTCACTGGATGTCTTTCAGTGCATCTCTAAGTGCCTGTGAGTTGTGCAAGTGTCCCTTGATCAGCCCTTGCTGTGGAACACGTACCTGTGACTTGGACTAGAAGACAAATTATCTGTGCTTTTTATAAAGGGTACAAGGCTGATTCATCACTCTGGAGCTCCCTCTCTGCCAAGTGCAGACAAGCCTGGAGAAAAGCATTGCTGCTGACCCACAGCCCCTCTTGGTGTCTGAGTTTCTGCTTTTGTTGTACAGTGAACAAATCTCAGTGGTGTTCAAAATCCAGTGGAGGATTTTCGTGGTCTGAAAACGTTACTGAGGGCATTTAGATGGGTCTCTAAAAACAGTGTTGGGTTATGGGAAAGATAAAGAACATTTCACTGCGGGCAGATGAATACACCAAGCACAAACCTGTCAGTGCTGTGAGGTAGAACCAGAAAATTCACTCAGATCCCTTGAAGTGCTGGAGCTCTTCACTCCTTGCTGGCACCTGCCTTGCACTGAAATGAGCTGCCCGGGCAGAAGGAGGTGCTCAAATATCGGTGCTTGTGCAGTCACTTGTCTGTCACTGTCCTCCCTCTTGTTTGCGTGGGTCCGTCTGAGAATTTTGTGTAACCTGGAGTTACATTTTGAATTCTAGGTTATTGTGGTGTCGCTAAATCCATACAGGAAACATGACCAAAAATGTTCCAACAATGTTTTTTTTCCTAACCAGCTCTCCAGCCAGCAAGACCAAAGGCTTTTCAGTCTTAAGTGAACAGCAGAAGATACCAGCATCTGCCTCCTCTCTTAAGAGCCTTTTGATTTATCCCTCTTGTTGGATCTTGACACCTGGTCTGCACTCTGTAATGCTGGATGCTGCATTTCACCACTTACAACCATAGCATGTGCAAATATTTTTTGAGAACTAGGAGGACAAAAGCATCCTGAGCTTTTATTACAATAAATCCTGATTTTGGCATGAAGCCATTGGGATTGGTGTATTTTGCTTTCTCCACGAATGGAATAAAATGAGGAGATTTTTTCACTTTGGAGTATACTGGAATGTTGTAGCCCAATAGACATGAATTGCTGGCTGGCCTGACAGCATGGAAATGACTGTGTGCTGGAAGGATGGATCTCAGAGTCTCATCCTGTCAAGTCACTCTGTCGTCCCAGGTTTGTCAAGGGTGGCTTGGACAGTGTTGACTCCTCTTATCGACCACAGAACTACAAGTGCACCCGGTTGCAGACCCATGGAATGCTGAACAGGGGCTTGGAAAAGTCCAGAAAGAGATGTGGCACAACAGGATTTGCTTGTCCCACATTCATGATTAAGTGTACAACAACCCAGATTAAGCCTAGTGTGTTTATTTTACTTAAATGACAATTCAAGGCTTGTCAACTGCCACCTGGAACTGTGTCCTTCAGCCACTGAAGCCAAGCGTCAGTTTCCTGGGCAACATACCCTATTGCACCTCTCTCGCTTGATGGTGTTTTTACTGTATCTTATTTTTTAACTTACAAAACCACCACTTGATTCTGATGTCGTTTGGAGAATGGATATTTGAAGGATTAGTGAAGAACGTTTGAGAATTTCTGTTGGTGCTGAGAGCAGAGTACCTGTTGAGTTTGTCACTATGAAAAAATCTGTATTTTAAATGTAGCAAACCTTGTCTGTGTCTGCTTTGTGCTTGGTAGAGGTGCACTTGGCACGTGCGTTTTTCAGTCAGTTGATGTTAGATGTTAATCCTGCTTTAAGATCTGTGCTTATTCATTGTACTTGTTGCAGGGCAAACAGGATATTGCCTGTGAAGGTGCCATCAGGTGACACCTGTTCTCCAATATAACACTCTGGTGAAGTGCTTTTGATGCCCCCCAGTTTTGTTAGATTTTGATTTCTTAGTTCTTGCAGTGCTGCTCAGAAATCCATCTGGGAGCTCTTGGGGAAGGATCTCTAGTGGAAGATGAAGGACGAGTAGATTTCCACTGCCAGGAATGAGAAGAATCCAGGGAGTGTTTGTGTTCTCTTGGTCTGGGTTTTTACCCATCAGTGTAGTACTCAGCTGTCAGAGGCTGAGTGTGGAGGTGTGAGATTTTGGGGATAGTCAGTCAGATAAGACCTGGTTTGGTTTCATTGCAGGCACGTTTGCTGATGCCCATTTCCATCCCCAGCCTCCTCAAAGCCAAGCTGTGCTCCTCATGGCTCAGGTGGCTGCTGCAGCCCCTGCTATGGCAGCACTGCAGTGGAACCATCTGACCTGGCATCCTGTTGTCTTGCTCTGCCTTTGTGGTTCTAGGTATGTGTTGTGCAGAAAACGTAACCCTTCAAGGCACAAAGCCAAACCCCAGCATATATCAGATCTGAAACCAGCACAATAAATGTTCAGTGATAACTGTTTTGTGTGTCTGATATGTTTGAACTCTGCTGAGTTCAGTGACAGAGGCAAAGACTGAAAATCTGTTACACGTTGGTCATCAGACTAAAAACATTTCTAGATCTTCTGGAAATTGCCATTGCAGCGTGTCCCTTCTTTTCAGGCCCAGTCTACTGGACCAAAACCTTTGTGCTCCAGGAGCTTATTTCAGTATTTCTGAATTACAGCGAGTCCTGTGAGCTTCTGAAAGCTCCAAGGCAAGTCTGTGGCCTCAGTGGTGGGGACTGGAGTGCCTGGGGCAGAGGAGATGTCCCTGTTTTTCTTCGCTGTGGGAAGCCACCAGAAAGTCCTGTCCTTGCTGCGGGTTTAATGGTGGAGTTTGGGCCTGCAGGGGCTTTGGGGCTGGTCTGGAGGGACTGTTAGGAGAGAAGGCAGCTCTGAGCAGAGAGCTTGGGCTCTTCAGCTGCACATGGATTGACTCCCAGGCCCTGGGGATCTCTGTGTGCTGATGGGATGACAACCATCGACGTGCATGAACACTCCCCTGAAACTCAGAAGAAATGTCTTCATGGAGGGAGACCTTGGTGTGTGTAAAGAGCTCTGGGTGTGCTGTGACCCTGAGTAAATGCCTGGTTACTGCCTGGAGCTTTTTACCAATAGTTCTGCAACAATCTACCATCAACACAAATATGGTGATCATCACCTGTGTGGGAAGAGCCATGAGCTAAACTAATGACAGGGCAGGATTAACCAGCCACCAGCTAAACCTTAAATGCAGGTTTCCTGAGCTTTTCCTGCTGATTATTCCATTGCATCATGCCAGGTTTTTAGAAGCTTTATTCCTAGACTGGTCTGTTTTCAGTGTGGTGTAAAAACTGGGGCTGAAGTTACTCACATGCCTGGAAAACACCTTCGTGAACAATTAGCTCGATACAAACATTTTCAATGTGTTTCCTTTCAAAATCAACTTTTAAGGCAGTATTTCCTTCCTTCCTGAATTTCCTGAATTGTGCTAACCAGGCCAGTGGGAAACAAAGCTATTTTTATTTCTCTTCTGTGTGTGTGCTGCAGTCGTATTAGAAGCTGTTGAAGTCCCTTTTGCATTACAGGGGTGCTTAAAAGTGTCCTTGAATATAAAGTGATTTCCAGTGACTCCACAGCTGAAGTGCTGTGGTGGCTTTGCTGGAGGGAGCTTTATTTCTGTATCCTGTTTGTGCCGCTGCAGAAGAGTTGTGTGGCTGGAGTTGTGCTGATCTGGGAAATGCAGGTGGCATGGCCAGCTCTCAGCTGAGGGCTTCAGGCTGCTAACTGGTACAATTAAAAGGAGGATTTATCTTTCATCAGAATAAGATGTAAAAATTAATACTCCCGAGCTTAAAAACATGAGAACACTGTTTTGGCAAGGGGGCCATCTGGCCCTTAGTACCCATTGGTGTGTGGCACGTTGTGCCTGTGCCAGGGAGGGGGACGTGGTGCCAGGCAGATATAGATTGGAGCTTTTGGAAAAAGTTCATTGCTTTTCATTTTACAGGCATTTTGTCTTTCAGGCTGAAGTTCAGGAGCATATGGTGCTACTTCTGAGGTAGCACTTGTCTAAATATCTGTGCTTGTAAAATGTTCTACAGAGCCGTTTAATTCTTTCCTGTAAAAACATTCCTAATGTGTTTAATTGATTTTATAGCTACAGCACGGGATTGTCACACTTTTCTCATTGTAAATTTTTAGGGGATGTAGGTCAAGAAATTAAACTGAACCCCAAATAAGAACAATGAACAGCAAGTAGTTAGAGATTCAAAGAGGCTAGTAAGAAATAAGTGGTAACAGTATAAAAAAAATAGTTTATCAAAACACTTCCCGGGTATTTTGAAAGAGTCAAAGCAGTACTTTGATTTGAAAGCTGAACTTTTGGGATATCACTGACAGTCAGTAGGCATGGAATCCTCAAATACAGTGTCCAGGATGCTCGCAGGGTAGCTGCTCACAGCTCTGTGATCAGCCTAGTGCACAAAATTCCCAAGTGGAGCTGTTCCTTCTGCCCCAGCCACGGGAAGCTGGAGCCATGAGCATGCACTCCAAAATGTTCAATAGCTGCACATCCATCTGTCTACAGCAGGGAGACTGGAGGTGTTTCTGAGGCTGCAGAGCTGCAGCTGTCAGAGTAGAATAACTGGAATGCTCTGTATATTTTTGTCTACATTGCTAGACTGTTACCCAGCCTGAGAGATGATCAGTGAGAGGCTAATTGGCCTGTTAAAGACACTTCTTTAGAAATGTGGTCCCCCTGCAGTGACAGAAGTGCCCAGGGTAGGGGGACGTGAGGGTGTCACCCTGTCACTGCTCGGAGAAACGCTCGTGTGTGGGAACTCCCTGAGCACTTTGCACGTTCCCCTCCGAGATCAGGAGCTTTGAGAAGCACAGTGGGTTTAAGTGGGGTCTGAAAACGTGAGCTGGGGCTTGGAAGTGTATTGCAGGGGAGGCAGGCAGAGGAGGAGCTCAAAGCTGTCCTGCTCCGGGGACTGGAGCCCCCTCCCCACAGCAGGGCCAGAGGGAGCAGCCAGTGCTCCACTGCTGGAAGTGGCAAGGAGTGAGAAGGACGGGCTGAGCAGGATCTCCTCGCTCCTGCCACTGGGTTCAGAAGCCGGTTGGCACCTCTAGGGAAGCAGCCCTGGGGGGGGAGGTGGGTTTTGTGGCTGCAGGAGAGCGGGCTGTGCTTGAGGTGGAGGGTTTGGAGCTGCACCCCAGTGAGCACAGGCAATAGAGCTGGTCAGAAAGCAGTTCTGAGGGGAGTTAGGAGCAGAAAGTAGATGAGGTTAGAGAGACTCAGAGTTATATCTAGGAGTGCATAAGCTGCAAACTCAAGGGCTTTGAAAAAAAACATCTGAGGGAGGCAAAATGTCATAATCCTGTTACCCAAAATTGGATTGTGTTGGATTTGCTCTGTTTTTGAATGGTATCCCTGCTTCCAGAAAATGGAGGTGTGGGAGAGCAGCATTAGATCCCAGAGCTGCAGCATTTCCAGATTTGAAACGGTAGGAAATGCTCTAGGTGATGCCAAGTGCCATGTCACTTCTTTGTGGGGGCTCTGTAAACGACTGTGCTTTGTCAGGTGGTGTCCTGCCCACCTCACTGCCCTCTCAGCTGGAACAGGACATTGATCCCGATGTCTGCCATCGTGGTGGTGCTGATCCTGACCAGCTTCCAGGGGCTGCTCAGCACTTTTACTTCTTGGCATCTCGGAGCTCCCCGTGGCTTGTGGTGTCTGCAGCACTGCAAGGACCTACTGCAAGTCATCCCGTGGGATTGGGAATGGAGACTTGGCAATCCTGAGAGCTGATGGTGTAGAAATAGGAATTTCTCTTTGCATGCCCTCCCTTCCCCTGCCAGAGTTTTCTATAAAGCAAGATTCTTCCCCTCTGTACTGGAAGGCAGAAATCTTTTGTTATGAAATATTTAATTTTTTGACAGCTGCTGCCACAACATTGGTCAATAGTCTTTGTGAACTCTGCTGCTAAGTCTGAGCTTTCCTATTTGAAAAGGAGAAAGCAAAACATGTTTCTATCCACTCCATTCTAAATTAATCTTAATGATTTATGAAAGTCTTTACTGTGAGCCCTTTGATTATTGTTGCTGCTGAAAAAGAAATTGCATTGGAAACCCAACAAAAAGTCTAATGTGAGCTTAAAAGCCACAGTGGTGGTTTCTCAGTCCCCAGCTCTAACCTAAAGTGCTGTAGTGATGCTCTTGTCCCCTCTAAGCTTCTCTGTCTCTTCCTCATTTAAGTGAAAAAGTAACATTTGCTGATTTGGGGAGTTGGTCTTTTAAAGGGCAGCACTTGGCAGCCCCAGAAATGGTGCGGTTCAGGGAGAGTGGTGCCCACCCAGAGCTCACACTGTGTCAGTAAGTACTTTTAATTAACCTTAGGTTTGGAAGCTGCTTTGGGTGTTGCCAAAGAAATGTGTAGGGAAGGTAGAGGTGTTGTTGACCGGAGTGCTTGAAAAGAACTGAAGGAATTGCTGCTGGTTTCCTCCTGTCCAGCAGCTCCTGGGGGGACAGGGAGCTGTCAGGTGAGTAGGGCACACGAAGTTCATGTCACATGAAGGCCCTACAAGTGCCTGTGTTTTAGGGCTTGGAAAAAGATCTCAGATAACCTGAAGGGGGGAAGAATCTGGTGGTTCATTTTGCACGTGGCTGTACATGGTAGCAGTTACTTTAGGGGGCCACGTGTCCCATTTTAGCTCAAATGGAAGGTGTTCACTCAGCTGCACAAATAGGACTATCCATTTGCACACCCACTATCAGATCAGATTAATTAAAGTCAAGGCAGTGAATTAACTGCAGGTACAAAGGCTGCCATGCATTGCTTAATCATCATTTAATTATATGTTACATAAATAGAAGGCACCATGTAAGTAACATGTTAAACTACCATTTTGTCATCAAACATGAAGTTTTGTTTGGGGTTTTTTGTTTAAACATTATCAGGGAACTTGGCTAAGTAACCTTACAGAGGCAGAAGGCTTGAAAGCTGGACTGAATAGTTGGTAATGCTTAGTTTTAGCCTTAGGACTATTTCTAACTATAACCTTAAGTACCTTTGATCTCTCACCTTGTCTGAGTGATAATTCTGATAAATTTAACATGAATCAAAGGTACTGTGGGATTTCATTTAGGGTACACACCCTTCTTTCCACACTTCTCTACAGGACTCCAGGTGGGACATGAATCTATTTTTGGGAAATTCCAAATCTGTTTCAGATGGATGTCAGTCCAAGAAGGTGCAGTGTGGTGATACAGAGCTTATACTGCAGCTGTAGAAATAAGCTCAATACTCAAATATACAGGCTGTCCAAGATTCAACAGCAAGAGAGAAAATAGAATTATTACAAATGTTGTCAATCCATTACTGTACTGAGGGCAGGCAATTAGACCTGCTCTCTGCAGTAACTGAATGTTGTGGAAGGCTGTGAGCCATCCTTGCTGTGCACCAGGCTCTGTCTGATGCTACAGAAGTGTGAGTGGCACTCGAGCTGTTCTCTCCCAATTTGGGGCTCCATTTCTGGAGGTTGGAATCCGTTTTGTTTCCTCCTGCCATCTCTTTGGTGACAGTGAAGGGCCAGCAGTGTCTGCCTGCTAAGGGGGTGATGGTACTGGTGACTGGTCTTGAGGAAATGCAGATTGTAGCCACTGGTACATTAAAAATCACAGTTCCCCTGGGATCTTGGGTGTGCTTTGGAGCTTCCTTCTCTGAAGTCAGGGAATGGGATTTCACTGATTTATAGCAATATAGAACTAGATGGAGACATGGGATGGTTGTTGAAGTTGTGGAGAGGGAGAAGCCCAGGACTGTGCAGCCTTTGGATGAGGCTGTGCTGTGGTTATTCCTCTGTTCATCCCAGGAATGGTGAGCCCAGAATCCTGAGGGTAGATCAGCAGCCGTCCAGAAATGTACCTGAACAAGAGATGTTCTGGGCCTTAAAGATCTTGACTGGAAAGGGCACAGAGAGCTCTTTCTCCAAGTCTTTCCTTCCCATCACTGTTAAAGAATGAAAGATGGGAGTGTGTCAAGTGAAGGAAACAGTTGGCATTGGGATAAAACCTTGGCACAGTTGGCCACGTTGTAGCACATCCTCTAGAACAGCAAGAGAGGAGGAAAGGACTGGCAAAGAAGGGACAGAGGGATTTGGAAGATACTTAAGTGGCTTTAACTTCAGTTTTGGTGGGGAGAAGAAATGAATTTGAATGATCAATTGGTCATACACAGTTTGGTCCTCCTGTAGGAATACTGCCGTTGATTTCTGGAGGAACAGGATGTGGCCACCTTGCTGTGGCCGTGCTTTTCTCTTGGTACACAGTAATTCACTGCCACTCAAAAAAAGCCCCAACCCAAACACAAAACACTCTCCACAAAAGAACAAACAAAATCTGCTCAACTGCATGGAGACAACATTACCTTTTTAACCTTTAATAGGATGACTGTGGAGCCAGGGAGGCTGAGGGAAGATTGTCCTCAAAATGCTGCTCCTCAGACTAACTCTGCACTTGCTGAGTCGTTCTGTAGCCACAGCAGTTAATTCATTTTCTAAAGAGCACACATACATGAAACTGAGACTTTTTGATTTATTTTGAGATCTGAGGAATATAATGTGAAAAGCCATTCAGGTTTTACTGGCTGTCCAGAGACTGCAGTCAGTTTAATGAGACACAGCTACATTTGCCATGATAAAGTGCTGCCTCGTGCATGAAATAGATGCTGTGATCCCATGCTGGTGATTGATGATTTATTGCCTTTAAAACCGTAGAACCAACAGGCAGAATTAATTTTCAGTGGATTATTCATTGTTTGTACCCCCGGTACAAAATCTTATATGATTGATAAACATAATTTAAAAAAAAAAAGCAAACTTAAACAATGAGAGATTTTAAATTTGTGCGTTTTACAACACCCCCCTTTCCCCCAGGAGATGTTTTACCAACTTAATGCAGCATCAGTTTGTGTTGTTTCATAACCCTCCTCTTGCAGGCTGCTGGGCAGGGCCAGAGTGACAGAAGGGCTCAGCAGTGTCTCAGCTGACACACGCAAAGACTTAGTATTTTATTTAATCCTTTATTTATTTAAAAGCAAAGAAGCTGTACTTTTGCAAGCAAGGCTCTGCTCAGCATCTGTCAGCTGAGCAGGGGCAGTCTGGGCCATCACCTGGAGTTGTAACCTCTGCAGAGAACACAGGTGTGTTGAAAAAACCATTACTCTTGAGTCAGTCATAAATACTGTGAGGGGAGGGGTTCACATATGAAGCTGAGATTCT